>CM041776.1:391998804-392394689 GCA_023374045.1 Limonium bicolor | reverse complement strand
AATGTTAAACTATGGTATTTAAAGGCTAAAAAGTGCCTTAGAAACATAATCAACCATTTAAACCATGGTAAACACAATAAACACTAAGACACGGTTTGAGCAAAACTTGCTCTAAGCTTGGAGTGAACTTGGCTAGGACCCAAAGAGCCTACCAAGACTTGATAATGTTTAATTATGACTTTATAAGGCTAATTAAGTCCTTAGGAAACTTTGGTAGACAATGAAACCAAACAAAACACAAATAAATACCTTAAGGTCAATATGGGCTAAAATGTGCTCTAAGCTTGGGATAAATGTGTATAAGACCTAATGGTCATACCTATGCCTTATTTATATGTTAAGGAACATATTAATCAATTACTAAAGAAAACCAAGCTTGAAAACAAGTTAAAACGCAAATTGTGCTTTAAGGAGTCTTAAAGCACGTTTTTGAAAAATGTCTTGTAAATGAGTTTTGAATGGCTAAATGTCCATCATTACTCTTTAATTAACATGTGTACTATATAGTATCACATTTGGGTGGCTATATCAATGGGAAATCAAAAATTTCACTTCTATGTGCCTTGTTTTTGGTGAATAGTGATTTTTATAAGCTAGTTTGTAACATATAATGTTATAAGTAATTAAGTTGGTCAACAAAGACTATTATACCCTCCTAAGTATATGGGGGCCGGTTTTTCAAGGAGTGAGTCACCAAGTTGTAAAAGAAATCAAATAAGTAAAGTAAAGCTTAAAGTAAAGTACTATTTTGCTTTATAACATAAATATCTCCAAAAGCAAACTCATCTTCTCATTTCCTTCTCTTCTTTCTTCATTCACACGGTTTCCCCTTCTTCATTCTCCTTCTTGCTGTTCTCTCTCGGTAATACACAATACCACCATGGAAGTCCATCTTTGACCACATGTAAAACCTAGCTCACTTAACCAAATCAAAACAAACACCACCATTCTCTTCCTCTCATCAAGCTCTTCATTCTATCTTCTCAAAATTTGAAGATCACCATTTCGGTGCCATGGAGTTCCACCATTGATGGAGCTTGAGCTTGTCTTTCCACTATTATTACTCTCTTTTGCTCCTAGGTAAGGAATCTCAAAGAAAAATCAAGTTTCCTCCATGTTTTGTGTGTGACCGAAAATATTCATTGATGGAGCTCCTTGTGTTGCTTTGTTCTAGCTCCATTTGAATCTTTCAAGGACTAGGTGGTCCTCTCTTCATAGATATTCAAACACCCTTCAAAGATTAAGGTAAAACAACTACATTAATGTTTTGAAATAATGTAAACCTAGGGTTTACAATGAGATGGAGCTTAAAGCTTGAATACTCATTATGTTGTTTGTATAATGTTTAGTAGTTGGCAAGGAACCAAATGCCTTACCGGTTTTGTAAGGAAACAAGAAAGAATTGGGAGGAAAAGAGGTAAATATGCTATCTTAATGTGGTTTAATGCCTTAGGAGAAATAAGCTTATAATGCTTGTTAAACTACCTAAAGAGCAAATAGTGAATGACCTAGTAAAGTGTTCTCAAGGAGACTAGTAAAAGAACATATGTATTGGTGTGTGTATTTGCAGGTCAAAGGCATTACTTATGTGGGAAATTCAGTGTTTAAGGTTTATGCAATTTAAGGGCCTAAGAGCCATGTTATTTAAGGGCCTAAGTGCCAAGAAATTTAAGTTATGCACTATATTGTGATGTAGTGCTTAATATGTGAAGTTTGTGTAAAAATGTTCTTGATGGATTTTAGGTGTTCTTGAGTGCTTAATGGTGAAAACTATGAGTTTTGGAATGATGATGTGCTAAGAGAACCCATGGCAAAATTTGTAAAATGTATAAGGAGTTTTAAGTGCTTGAATGAACTTGGGTGAATTAGGAATAGGTAGGAATGAGTAAATGTCTCACTAAGGAAGAAAATGTGCATTAAGGTGTTCTAAGGTGCTATAAGGATTTAGGCATTGTCTTGGAAGTTCTAGAAACCCAATGAGTGTTATTAGGATGTATTGAGTCTTGGAGAAGTTTGTTTAAGGTTTGGGTAATGTTGATGAATAAGGAGAGTGATGTTTAAGTAAGGTTTTGAGAAAAGAATTCAAGAAGTTGTAAAAGGAGATTTAGTTAGTAAGAAAAGTTGAGAGATGATGTTAAGGTGTAGAGGAAACACCTTGGTGTAGTGGTCATTATTGGTGAATTACCACTTAGAAATCTTAAGGAGAAAAATCCCAAGTGCTAGGAATTTTGTAAGAAATTTGTGAATGATAAGATGGTTTTGGTGAGTGATTTAAAGAGTTTAGCACATGGCTAAAGGTGTGTTTGATGTGCCAAATGATGTTAGGAAACATTATGAGGGTTTAGGAGAAGTTTGGTGAAATTGGTTAAGTGTTTAAAGACTTGGAAATTGAATGTTTTGCCGTGTCCGAACTTCCGTCCGGACATGGAAGTTCGGACAGGCTCTGTTGGGTAAAGGATTTTCTCATTCTCGAACTGTGTCCGAACTTGGGAAGTCCGGACACAAGTTCGGACGTGACTGTTTCTATCTGGGATTTACTCTCGAACTGTGTCCGAACTTGGGAAGTCCGGACACAAGTTCGGACGTGTGTATGGTTTTCAGTATTGGGTCGCGGCTTGTGTCCGAACTTGGGAAGTCCGGACACAAGTTCGGACAAGGTGTTGTATGGACCAAAAACATTGTTTAAGGTATGGAAATGATGTGTAATGATGGGGATTGATGGTTAATGATGTTATGAGGTTGTTAAGGACATTTTAGGTGAGTTTTAATGACAATTAAGTGGGTGAAAAGTTGTAATAAAATGTGAAAGTAAAACAAGTTAAAAAGTGAAGTTATGTAACTAAGTTAACGGGGAAAAATTATAAGCATTAGACATTAAATAATCATGCAACCCCGATGTTAATAAAAGTGTATGTAATGTTATCAGTTGTTCGAGAATTGCTCGAGGAACATAAGTGGACGTGGTAAAGTGGACTCCGGTGACAGGTATGGTTTTCTTGCAACCTGTGTCCTACCGGATTACACCGGCTTGTATGCCAATATGTTTTTCTGAGTGTTTGCCACCTTATAAGATTAAAACGTAATGAGTTTATAGTAATTCATTTATGTGGCGAATTTGGCCTCCGATACCATTTAACCTCAAGTATGTGTTAAACCTTAGCTAACCAAAACTAGGAACACATGAGTGATCGGTATACGGAGTTGACGGCCCAAACCTTGGGAACGTGCTAACCACGGCTATGTGTGAGTTAGTTGGATATTGTTGTTGTATGCAAGTGTGTGAACCTCCCTTGTGTGCTTAACTCGGTTATGATACCGTATGGTGTGTGGATGTGGTAGGCTCCATAATGGATCTCTAGCTACTTATTTGTAAGTGTATATGTACTAATGGGGGGTGAGGAGTCCGGTTGTTCTGGCCACGCGTGTGATGGACGGGATCGATATCATATCCGGTTCGGCTCTCTTGGTGTATGTATAGGTGGTATTCCAATTTGGTTTCTACCTTCCCTTAGCTTATCCAAAGCTAGTTACTGACTCACGTCGGGCCACAGGGGCATACGAATGTTATTTCGATGTGCTTGGGATTACTATATCCGACACACCTTGGGTATAAGTTAACCGTTCTATATAACCGGACGGTAACGAGGTTGGTAACGAGCTTAACATGGGATTGGTAATAATCTCTAGGCTCACTATGTATACTAACTATGGTGGAAGGTTCCTTGTGAGAACCGATTTACGGTGTTATGTATTGGTGCTGTGCTATGCAAATTCCCTTGCTATGCTACGATAAGTATACGTCAGGTGTTTAAAATGATTGTGATGTTGTCATGTGTACGACGAAACAAAAAGGTTTTGTTATGTTTTGTTATGTGAGGAATGAGATATGTTGTAGGATATGGAGTGTGTGGATCATGGAAATGAATCCCAGTTTATGACAAGAGGCGTTTAAGGATAACCCGATTAATGGGTACATGTCGTTCGTTAAGGAAGTAGCTCCATTTTAGAGGAGAGCCACTCCAGGGTTTAAGGAATCATTGAATGGTTGGTTAAGTGTGGATGTGTTGGTTATAGGTTGAGCCATTGAGGCGAAATGTTATGTGTTGTATGTTTATGGCTCGTATGCATGATTTAAATATAATCAACTGCATGCTAAGACGACAATTAGTTGTGCGTGGCCCGGTAGCATGTGGGCTGCGGGATTACCATACCAGCAAAGGTGCTGAGCCCCTTAGGGGCCACCCTTTCTCTCCTTTTCTATTTCAGGTACAAGGAGCTGGAAGCCGTTCGAGAGTAGGACGGGGTAGATGTTTATACATGGGTAGCCATTTAAATGGCGTAAGCATTGTAAGCGTAGTAAGACCGAAATTGTTATCGGCATTAGTTTGTAAATACTCGGTACAGTGGGAATGTATGTATATAATAAATGTTGAAAATGGAATGAGGATTGTATTGTGTAGTTGCTCGGGAATCTAGTCCATCAGACCGATACAAATGTATATGTATTAGCCTTGTTATCCACGTGGGTGGTTAACGGCGTGTAACACCATTGAATTAAGTAATGTGATGAGTTGAGATTTCCGCTGCAGATTGATGTTAAGTGTACGGTGGTGGTTGGGGTGTTACAGCATAGCAATAATCATTGCATAGCAACAACAACACACAAGATAGTATGAACGATTCACTTTAGGAAATGAACCAAACATTAGTTAGCCAAACTTGGTAAGCCTAGAGAATGATTTCAATCTCATGCTAAGCTTGTCACGTAACCCATTCCTGTTTTGTTTGTCGAACGTTAACTCTTCCCAAAGATGTGTTGGATATAGTGACCCAAACACACCTTATACATAATCCCCCTAGCCCGAACAAAAGTCAGGTAGGTAAGCCTCTTATTAGGCTTGTGGGTGGTTGTAATCCAAGAAGGAAAAACAACCAATAACATAAAGAGGGTCAAATCTGATTCAGATATCGACACTCGAACATACACGCGCGACCGGAGCTTCCGGATTCCTCACCCCCCGGTTATACTCTTGTTAGTAGTCCCATTGTTGGAACTTAAATCATTATTTCACACTATAAGTGTTTAGGCCCATTTAGGCACACAAGGGAGATGGGATACACTTTAACAACACAAACCACAACCAACTCACGTATCGCCATAGTTAGAACGTTCCTTAGGTTGAAACATTAAAACCGAATACCACTCTCTTACGTAATCCTAACTTTGGTTAACTAACGGGTTAGCACGTATTCGAGGTTAACGGTATCGGAAACACACACGCACAATAATAACAATGACTGTAAACTCATTTCATGATTTAAGTCTTACAAAGTCATAAACATCCAGAAAACAAACAACACACAAGCCGGTGTAAACCGGTAGCAAACAGACTGCAAGAAAACCATACCTTGGTCCCTGCTGCGTTTGAGTTCCTCCGAATGCAGTTCCTATACATAGTTAATAACGTCGGTTAATTATCTTATTTAACTTCAGATTAACTAAGTGTTTTACATGATTATATGACATGTTCCCACACTTTAACCTCCACTTAATTATCCTCATTATACCCACTAGGTGTTTACTACTTAAGCCACATTTTCTTTTCTGTTTTTTTATAAGGGCCGACCGACCCACCGATCGACCTAACCTCCTGGGTCGGTCGGATGCAGAAATATCTAAGGTCGGTCCATTACAGAAACGTTTTGGTCCAGCATTTTTAGCCCGACCGACCCAGACAGGGTCGGTCCACTGGGTCAGTCGAATGGAGAAGCATTTCCGGCTGGTTCAATTCAGTCTGACCGACCCAGCCAGGGTCGGTCCCCTGGGTCGGTCGACTGCAGAACCTCCTCAATAAATTTCCAACTTGTCCCAAACTTCTCCTCAAGCTTCCTAATATGTTCTAACATCATCTAGGCACTCTTACATCCCTTTTAACTCATGATCAAGCCTCCATCCAACTTCTATGATCAACTCACTTCTTAAACCTTTAAACACTTACTCAATTTCTTACAAACATTTCCTAACACTTATAACATTTTCCTTAGGTTCTCTAAGTGGTAAATTATGCATACTCTATCCACTAACCAAAGTATTTCTCCACAACATGATAACCACTAAAATACCCCTAAATAATAAAACATTTATTAAACATATAATCAATTAAATTAAGGCCTAAACATGCCTTAAAAATAAATTAAACACAACAGTGTTTAACAGAAAGCAAGAATTGCACCCTTTGACCTTTTAGGGTGATTAAATATGCAAACGAACTTCGTTGGACCTAAAATTTTTACCTGAGCCTTATAACTCATAAATGAACACATTAAAACTGTTTACAAGGGAAACCAAGCTCAGAAACTCACTAGAACATAAAATGTGCGCTAAGCTTCCTTAAATCACATTTTTGTGAGATTGTCTCCAAAACGAGTTTTGTTTGATTTTAGGGTCTTGAATACCCTTAAATATACCAGTGTGACAAAATGTGCCACATTAAAATGCCTAATTCAAAGTTTTTCAAAAAAGTCAGAAATATGTGCATTGGTTTGTGAATAGTAACCAAATAGTGCAAAATAACACTTAAATCTCTTAATCTAGTCTATGGTCAATATTGAAACGGTATGATTCGGTACTCTCCGATACGAACTCGAACACCAAGGATTATAGTGGTTCGGCCAATAATCCGGCCTACGTCCACTTCTAGACAGAGCTATTATTCATTCTTTGGTTTACAACACTAGAGAGCCTTTGGGATGTGAGCTCCCTTTTCTCACTTGAGTCCTTCACAAATGAGCCCCTCTACCTCTATTTATAGACTTCCTATGGCCATGTTACCCTTAAGCCCCTATACATGTGATAGTATTACATAAATACAGCTATCAGTCTTTTTATAGGTCTCCGGACTGAAATACTGCTTCCGCCTTGCACTAACTCTTCCGGACCGTCACTTTGATAATAACCCCTCCGGTAGTTACTCCGTCGGTAGCGATTCTTTAAGCAGCAGCCTTTCCGGTAGCGGGTCCTCCGGAAGTAGGGCTTCCAACGATAGGCCTTCCGACAATTGGTCTCCGGTAGACTCTCTCTTGGTAGATCCTTCCGGAAGCGGGGCCTTTCGGTAGCAGGCCTTCCGACAATTGGCCCTCCGACAATTGGTCTTCCGATAGACTTGTGGCCTTCCGTTAGCAGGCCTTCGGTAGACGCTTTGACCTTCCGCATGGTATATTTCATACCATTACATCAGTCCCACAAGTTCTACTTTTTAACACTAAAAAGTGGAACTTATAAAAAGAAGATAAAATTTACACTTTGTACTTTTTTCTTTTCTACTATATATCTCCTAGTCCCACAAGTTCTTTTTCTTTTGCCTAAAAAGGAAATGAACTTAAAAACTTTAGCCTATGTAAGAGCTTGTCTTCCGGTAACAAAGAAGTCCCACTTGTATTCCTGAGAAGAGGTCTCCGTTCCTTGACCGTGCCACAATAAGAAATCCAAAGATCTAGAATTCCGAAGGACCATAATAATTCCAGAAGACCATAATAATTCCAGAAGACCATAATAATTCCAGAAGACCATAATAATCTCAAGAAGTCCGAGATAATAATAATAATGGGATATTACTTCATAATCAGATTGCTGCTTGAATCACTTTATTCCTTGGACCTGTATACCTAAATTTAACAGATTAAAAGATATTTGTCTTTTGGGCTGCCCGGAGCGACCGGACTTCCCAAAAGTTTTTTTTTTTAGTTAGAGCATATTAATCACGGGGATAAAAAACCCAAATATACAGCCTATAGGTTTTTTAGAGCAGCCTTTCTAAGTACATGGATAGTACAAGTCTGAGGTGAACAAAAGGAATTACTATAAATTCTATTACTTCCCAAAAGTTTGAAGATCCTTTATAATGAATAATTTCATACTATTTTTTTTTTGTCAAGATCTCTTTTGGTAACCCCTTAGTTACACTTTTGCTTTCACACTCTACCACTGTACACATGGTGAGATCGTCGGTTTATCACTCTACCGACTTTGAGCCGGTGAGATCGTCGGATTAACACTCTACTGCCAGGACGCTGACAGTGAGATCGTCGGATGAATTACACTACCATCGTTGATGGTAGATCGTCGGATACAAAACACTCTACCATGGCCAATGGTGAGATCGTTGGATACATTCTTTTTCTTTCTTTTCTTTTCTCAAGACTCGCTGGTCTTGGTTTTAAGTAAATCAGAAATTGTTTTACAATATCTCTTTTTGTTTGAAAACTTTACATTTGTTTACTAGAGGGTGATCAATCCCCTAGTGAATAAAAGAATTTTGTTAATTTCCATCGTCAAAAGAATGTTACCGGTGGAGATGACAAGCTGCTACTGGTGGAGATTAGGTGTGAAATACATTGGTGCTTCTGGTAAAACCAATTTATCATCCATTACTAGCCCCACGCTTTGGTGATACTCCTCTAATGTCAGGCTTTCGGTAGGTTCATGACGTACCGGCAGGATCTAAAATTTACCAATACGACAGCAATAGAAATTAAAAAGAACTCTGCTGAGAATCATAACTTAAAGTCAACATGACAGAAACATATAATCAGACAACTGAGCATATGAAAGATACTTTCAAAAGATATTTAACTATGAACAATTCAGATTTATACTAAAGTAACCCATCATGAATAAAGGTAATTTAGACTGCTGAAATAGGAGCATCTCTCAATAGTAATATGACACACAATTCCTAACAGATCTAGGTTTGGATTTCAATAAAGCACCATTCCAGCGGTTTAGCAGTGCGATAGCAATTAAAAGCAGATATAATCAATGATCTTAGCGGCAAGCTATAGATAAGCATGAACATAATTTAAAGCTTACTACATGCCGGAACAGTTTATCCACTTGGATAGTAATTTTAAAGGAGAATATAGTAAGAGACTGTTCCTCATTATCATTCTATCAATAATTATCCAAGCGCCCACCTCATACAACAGCAAAGATTAGGAATTATAGTAAAAGAGAAACAGACAATGATATGTACTGAGAAACATGCTTTATCAGCAGAGAGTGGGGGCAAAAGGAAACTTAGACATTTCTGCACATCTTTTTGAAAAGTGCGGCACAATATTACATCTAAGACGAAGCATTTATCAATAGTAAACAGAAAGAAGCACGATCAGGAGCTTGAAATGTTGCCAAGAATTGCTAACAGAATGAATAAGAAACTAAGCTGGACCACCAGTGTAGCAGCACATAGCAGGGTAAAATTAATAAAAGTTTCATTATACTGCTGCACAATAGCCTATTGACAAATGATCACCTAATAATATTGGAGATTCGTATATTTTTTATATAAGGCATTCAAAGAAGAATATTTAGAAGAAATCTCCGTACAGACCTCACAGCAGACAGATGAGTAACAACAAAGTTGGAAAGTTTTTCACATTGATGAAAACAGAGATTGGAAAGATCTAAAATCAGACGGAGTTTAAACTGATTTTCGAAGAAGAAACAAACAGCAATGATAAAAGGTATGCACTTATACTTTTCTTTTTTGAAAGCTGATGGGGAGGATTTGAATTAGGATCTATTTTAAAATTGACAGTATTCTAAGTCATTTTTCGAAGAGATCAACACGTGATTTACAAGATAGAGAATCAAAATTATGATTGTACAGAAATGTAGGCGAACTACAGCTTATATATTGTAAGATGTCATATACCTTTGATTAGGCACCAAACAGATGCAATTTTATGTAGATAAATCCATATCATATGGCAACGGTAAACAGAGGCATCACTTAATAACAATTCAGAAAAAATTCAAACAGATTTAACCATACGTGTTTTCCCCTCCAAGTGTAGCAGCTGAAACTATGCTAGACCAAGATATTGTGCTACCTAAGAAGGAGACAGGCTTCAAATTTTGGTGTAGCTTGCTTTTACTAGTCTTCGCTGCTGGATACTTATAAACAAGAAACCAAGGTTTGGCTATTTAAAAATAAGCATACTATTGGTAACTATCAGAGTTTAGTGGAAAACGTTTCTTCATAAATCAGTGGTAAGTTTTTGTAACCAAATACAGCAGGAGTGATAGAAACAGTAAGTTTTCACAGGTTTTATAGACTGGCCAAAAGCATATTACATTATGCACATACGTCGTTGCATGAGCAGGTGACCAACAACTCAGACCAAATCGCAACTATACATCAGAATTGTTCACATAGCAGCAATATAAGCTTAGATATGGCTTAAGAAGAGGATTTGACTCAATTGGGCATCAACAGCTATGCAAAACAAATATATTTTTTAGCCTAGATTTTAGATTTTCATGTTTGAACAGAAACACAATCAAACCGAGTGAGCTTTTTAAAGCAATCAATCCTATTCTGAAATTTGACTTCATCATAGCAGACCAAAGGAATTTTTATAAGTTCAAAGAATTCACGAGTTAGCTTTTGGGACTTATCTTAGTAATTAGCCCTAGATGCTCCTTCTTTTTATTTTGTCGTCGTTGTCGTCTGATCATGACTTCTGCCTTAAGAGATTCGTGTCCTTTGTTGATCGCCAGAGTCATGGAGAACTTGTGTTTGAGACTCTGAGATTGGCACCCCACCTGGTTGAGGATATCGCTCCCGTTTAAGAGAAACACTTTGTCGTTCTTGAGCCCTGCTTGCCTCAAGGCTTCCTGGTCGCCAGAAGGTCACCTCCCAGATTCTGATTTGTTTCAGAACTTTGATATCTGATACAGGTCGACGCCCGTTCTCAGAAGAAGGGCCTTCCTCTAATCCTGCTTCTTCCTTGATTTGCTTCTTTGATTGTCGTCGGCCTCCCCTTCCCAAAAAGTGCTAACCGATCGCATTTCCTGTATTGGAATTTTTCAGTTGCTCACCTGCTTTTGAATAGGATGCGATTAGCTTAGGTCTGATTTAGTATTTAAATTAAGACGTAATTTGTGCAATTATTGATCGTTCGAGGAGAGTAGGTTTTGCGATTCTCCTCTGATGTGGTTGACATTTGGTCTATTAGGAACTTCTTTTGAGTGCCACTAGCGTGCGATCCTCCTTTGAATAGAGGAATCTGGAGTGGATCGACTTCATTGAGGTTCTGCCCCTTCCGGTCTTTCGCTCTGCGTGCTCCTTTTTCCATCGCCATATACAACTAAATTTCCATCGAGGACCGAGAATCTGTTGATAACTCTAGCGGTCTCTGATTTGCTCTTATTCGTGCGGCAGTATCGTCTGGTTGAATTTCTTGCGTGGATCCTCGAAGTTGCTTTTCAACTGGTTTCTTTACCTCCGGTATGAGCGATCTCCAACATTCGCGCAATTGTTAGGATATTACGACAGCGATCTCCTTCTTTATCACCGATTTCCTCTTATCGAGAATTTGATCAGGAATAATTGTGTTCGTGCGGTTGAATCGTGGTGCTTCGCGGCTTGATTTTTATGAAAGTTGTTGAGATCTTCCTACTTCCGATGAGTCGAACAATTCCGCTTCAGTCGAATCTTTGGATCTCAAGCCGTAAACCGGTGACGATCTTTGTACGCCTTTTGTTCCGGACAGTGGATGAAAACGGTATTGAGGATGAGATTTCCCGTCGCCCAGGCCTCGGTCCGAGTTTGGCGAAGCAATTGGCAATTGGCGGTTTCGACCTTCTCATTCTTTTCGGCTCAGTCTGGCACGTTTTTTGGAGTCGAAATCCCTGGCTATTGATTATGAGGTCTTTCGCTCCTGGTAAACGGTCTCGCTCCACCGATTCATTTGTTATTGTTCCTCTTTCGTCGCGATTGTTATCATCGAGCTTTGAATGCGTAAACCTTGCTTTTCACGATCTACAACCTTGATAACGAAGCTCCGATTTCCGTTTAATCGCTTCGCAATTTGTAACTTTGATTACGAAGTTCTAGCTTCGCTTCGAGTAGAGATTTTCTTATCCTTATTCCTCCGCAGGGATGGCGATCTGAAGTTTAGCCTTCAGTGGACTGAACAATCCTTAACCAAGATGATTTGTCGTTGCTCCTTCGGTCCGGCCAATCGTACGCCCATTCGATGATTTTATTAAGTGTAGACTGCGTAGTCCATCTTCTGTAGGATCTTTATTTTCATCGATCTAGTCGAATCCCTATATCCGAAGTTCTTGAGTGAATTGCGAATGTAATCGAAGACAAATCCAAGCGTGGTTGAATCGTGGTCGCTGATTTCCAGCTGTTCGTTTCCCACAGACGGCGCCAAATGAAACGGTATGATTCGGTACTCTCCGATACGAACTCGAACACCAAGGATTATAGTGGTTCGGCCAATAATCCGGCCTACGTCCACTTCTAGACAGAGCTATTATTCATTCTTTGGTTTACAACACTAGAGAGCCTTTGGGATGTGAGCTCCCTTTTCTAACTTGAGTCCTTCACAAATGAGCCCCTCTACCTCTATTTATAGACTTCCTATGGCCATGTTACCCTTAAGCCCCTATACATGTGATAGTATTACATAAATACAGCTATCAGTCTTTTTATAGGTCTCCGGACTGAAATACTGCTTCCGCCTTGCACTAACTCTTCCGGACCGTCACTTTGATAATAACCCCTCCGGTAGTTACGTTACTCCGTCGGTAGCGATTCTTTAAGCAGCAGCCTTTCCGGTAGCGGGTCCTCCGGAAGTAGGGCTTCCAACGATAGGCCTTCCGACAATTGGTCTCCGGTAGACTCTCTCTTGGTAGATCCTTCCGGAAGCGGGGCCTTTCGGTAGCAGGCCTTCCGACAATTGGCCCTCCGACAATTGGTCTTCCGATAGACTTGTGGCCTTCCGTTAGCAGGCCTTCGGTAGACGCTTTGACCTTCCGCATGGTATATTTCATACCATTACAAATATGTTCCCCTTGACCTTGGCTATTATTTCCGCCAGATTAAGGCTTGTAACCAAGCATGTAACCGTCCCCATTTACAAGTAAATATGACTCACCACTTTTACTTCATTAAAGTAAAGGTAAGTACACTTTTACCATTTTTAAACTAATCAAACGTATCCTTTCTCCTTGCCTGATCATTTCCGCCTGTCTTAGGGTTGCTTCAGCCTTAGGAAAGCTCCCTAAAATATATTCTAACGAGTCATCAACTACTATACACTAAAGTAGCATTAAATGACATAAAAGGCAAAATTAGAATTCCTTTCTCACTTACCTCCTTCCAGCAGTGAGTTCATCAGCCAAAAGCTCCCTTTCTTCCTCCATTTACGCCAACTACCATCCAAGTTCAGAGAAGAACACCATTTGATCTAGGTAAGCTTATAAAGCAAGTTTATGTCGATTCTCTCCACCTTTCTTTCCTCTTTCCATTGAGCTAAGCTTCATATATTTCCATCCATGTATGTAGTGTGTTTTGGAGGTTAAAAGGAGGGGTATTCTCGGCTGTAACAAGGGAAGAAGGAGGGAAGTTCTAAGCTTGATCATTTAAGGTAAAAACATGCTTTTAGCATGATCTTCTTCATTCTCTTCATTTCCGGTTGGAAAACCTGGTTCCTTTGGCTTATTTTCTACTCCTTTTCATGTAGATTCAGTTGGTATACCAAGATATTCAAGGAATAGCCATATCCATGCCAAAATACCAATGTTGGCATCTTAATCAAGGTAAAAATTAGCCACCTTCTTGCTTGAGTCATTACGGTTTTAAGCCTTGATTTAGGAGACCTTTTGATGCTCTTTTTCTTCTGTAAAAAAGGCCGAAGAACATCCTTGTTGCCCTTGCATTTCTAAGGTAATTTTACCTTGAATTTGTACATTAAAACACTTCCTATGATTAGCTCTTATTTAGGGGTTTAATCATATCTTATTTTGCTTTTTAAAACATGTCTAACAAGCTGTGGAAATTTCCTCAAGCTTGCCGTGGCCAAACAAGGCCTTACCCTTGCTAAATCAAGGTATAAATCACTTAAAACTCAGCTTTGATATATTAATATGTGTTTAAGCTGTTGCTTATTAATTACCGTGAGTGAACATAGGTTATGTGGTCTGATTTTGACTTTAGGTGGTTAAGGAAATGACTTAGTAATTTATGTAAGTAAATAAGTAACATAAAGGTCAAATTAAGACTTTATGTGGAAGATTGGTAATTAATGGAAAATATATGGTGAGACCGAGAGTTTATATGTATTTTGGGGCATTTATGTGTAATTTATTTTATAAGCTAATGTTTGTAATAAGGCCATGTACTTTAGGCCATTTTAATTATGTATTTTATGTTTAAACTAGATTTTAGGTAATAAATAGTATTACCGCAAAGTATAAGGGGTTAAACTATAATTAAATCAAATTTGGGGGCTAAATAATAATTAAGCCGAAAATTAGGTGTTAAAAGGATTTAAAATAAAAATTATAAGATTTTATAAAGTTTTAGGGCTAATTTGTAAATTCTAGAAAATTGGGGGTTAAAACCGTAAATAAGGGAAAGTAATGGTCAAGGCAATATTAAGGAGGTCAACCTTGACCATAGGGTAGGCTTTGACCAAATTAGATAAGTTAAATAATTTATTTATGGTTATATAATTAGATAAGTATTTAATTGTAACATTTTTATAACATATGGGGTATGTATGGAGATTACCAAAATTTAAGGGTGTAAAATGACATTTTAAACACCCATGGGCTATAAAGAATTTTTTAGGATTTTATTGGGTTGAATTTGGAATTAAAATAAGTTATATATGTATAATATATAGTTATTATGTCATTGTTACACTTTGGAAAAATTAAATGGGGTGGAAATGTAAATACCGAGAGTTTAGGGGTTAGAAATAATATTTATAACCCTTGGGTGAAATTTGGTGATTTTTAGAATAATATAAAAGTGTTTAATAAGATAAGTGTATAATATATAGTTTTAATGATAGGGTCAAATTGTAATTATAGAAAGTTGGTGGGTTGAAAAAATAATTTAGAACAGAATTTGGGTATGTTTGGAAATTTAAAACATATATAACTATAGGTTATATTTATATTAAGGTTTAAAATTTTATAATATATGATATATATAATATAACATTACATATGTGGTCAAATTGTAAATTTGGAAAGTTAAAGGGGCTGGAAAATAAATTAAAACAGAACCTTAGGTCTGTTCGGTTATTTCACATAAATAACCTTAGGTTTTACTTTTTATAAAGTTAAAAATGTTATATTATATGGTATATATAACATGGTATAAATTATGGGGTGATTTTGTAATAAAAGAAAAGTGTGGGTTATGGAAAGAAATAAGGTTTTAACATAGTTGCCTTTTCGGCAATGTAAAATAGTTTTGTATAAAAACTATAGGTTATAATTTATATAAGATAAACATATCATATTATATTATATTAGTATATGGTATAACATTACATAATGTTATGTGGTCAAAATGAAATTAAAATAAAGTATAGTGCCGTACCGATTTCAAAATGGTTGGAAAATGAATTTTAGAATAAGGTCTACAATGTTATAAATGTTATAACAATTATATGGTATTAATGTGGTTTAAATGGAATTAATATAAGTAAGGATATTCACATTAAATAATGTGACAAACAATAAATAAATGAGATTTATAAACTAAGGTATATATTGAATAAACCATAGGCGTTGGAATTATACAACATAAAATGTTACATAATATTAAGATAATGATCTTAATATAAATTGTAACAATATAATAACAATTAATGAGAATAATCATCTAATATAAGATGATAAAATGTGACATATAATATAAGAGTTTTATAACTCATGAAACTTACCTATATTGGTAAATATATGCATATGCGAGAATTATGTATATAAGGATGGATATATATTATGGATGGAAACCATATAGTATAATGGTGAAGGTTATTACATGAAAATAGTTTATAAACTATAAGTTATGAGTTTTTGAATTCAAGTATAGTTTATTAAAAGATTAATGGATTATATAATACAATGTATTATAATGGATGGTGGGGAAATAATACCATACGATAAATAATGCATGTATACATGCAACCATAGGTTATAAAATATATTATGCATGCAACTATAGGTTACAATACGTGCCTACGCATGCGATGAAGCAGTCGAATTAAATGTACGAGGACGAACAAACTTATAAAAAAACATAACGCTTATTAAATACTACGGGTTGGAAAATATAATTCCTACATTTGAAAACGTTAACTACGACGTTCTTATTAAACCAACTCCTTCGTTAAACCGAGTATTAATACGTACTGTGAGTAAGGAGTTTAAAGGATAACGGTACCTTAACTAATAACAGTTGAAATCCGGGGATGTAATACCGGGGTTACTGATGTTATTCGGAAATACTGAGTCATTTTGTCATGTGGATTGACACATAGCGTTCTTCGTATTTTTAGATCACATTTCTGACGTGCGCGCTCGACAAGCTTAGTGGACTACACTACGCATCCTAGGTCTGAGGTGTACGGTATGTAAAGGGGTTTGATCCGGGTTGTCCTGAGGAATTCCTCGGGCTCGGATTTGTTTGATATATAACTTGTGTGGTATGTGTGTGGATACGTGTATGTGATTATGTGTGTTACTGTATTATTTAATTATGTGCAAGCGTTCTACGGGACTAACACTACGTCGACTATAGATCGACTTATATAAACATACATACGCGTTTAATGTGATGACATGATGGTTACTTAATATAATACCCTTAGTATTAATATTAAGTATATGGTAACCTAAGTAAAACACTTAGGTGCGAGACACGACAATGTCGGTCTCTAGAGCATGGATCTCGAACATGAATACAACCTAGATTATTTCTAGGTATGCGTGAGATCCATTGGGCAGCTAATAAATAAAATGTATTCTCCATAAAACTAAGAGTTTATCTTAATATTATGAGAGAGTTGGTATGAGATGAGGGGAGGAATCCTGGTAGTTTACGAACTACCAGCTGGTTGCGCATTTGTGATCACTGAGGGGCACCCGATCGGGTTCCGCTCTAGGTAATTTCCCAACGAGCCCTAATTGGATCGTGGGTCAGATGGTACCTGCTGTTGGTACACGACTACGGCCTTTATATGGATGCCTTACGAGGCAAAGAGAATGACCAGGGGCCTCCGGACCTCTGGCAAAATGAGCACCTTTGTGTGTATGGGAGGACTACTGTCCATTGGTAAGGTTAATTCGGGTTGTCCAAACTTCTCACCCAACTGGTAAATAAATAAATAAACATGGTATGGATGGATGGGGCCTTGAAGGTCAAATAATAAATAATATGGAAACCGTTCGCTAATAGCGACTATGCACTTTATTGCAATTATATGATACGTTCGTTTATGCAACTATTGTTTGTGAAATGTAATGACTGTATTGGTTGGATGGATGGCTCTGTGTTTATGCATGATTATTACAGTATTAATTATATATGTAAACTGGTAAAGCATGAAACCAATCTAATAACAAGATGGTTAAAATGACTAAGTGACCAATAGGGTCCAGGCCCAGCATACTCAGCGTTTATCGCTGAGCCTTTATGGCTCTGTGCAGGTTGCTGATCAACATCGAAGCTGAAGTGCGGGACCCGGGTAGTTAGGGCTTTACTTTAATTACTGCACATGGAAATTCATTTGTATAACAATGGTTAGACTGTGGATAGTATTATGGTACGGTTGTATGTATTCGGGTTTGGGTAGACGCTCACTTGTCGACGGTAATGTTTTTGGACTTAGTATGATGTATAGGAGTTATCTCGTTGTCACAGCGGTTTGGTAATGTTGTTTATTTGTTGTTGGCTTTAGTTTCTGCTTCATTACTCGCATGGGCGAGTAATGGCAGGTGACACCCATGTGAGAGTTAATGTTGTTTATTCTTCCGCCGTAAGATGTTTTTTATTATTGCTACGTGAGGGATTATTACGTGTTTATTGAGAGGGGTGTTACAAAAGTGGTATCAGAGCGGTACCGCTCTGATGACGAGATACTAGGTTAAGACAGTGAGCTTAGGACTTGGGTAAATACAGGAAACGTTTGTGAGGTACGAGATGACTCGTCTTAAACGAAATTATGTTTAGTAACGCAAATTGCGTGATATATTAGCCTTAAAGGCAATTCAATATCCATTGGTTGTGTACGGTAAATTACCGAGTAAAGATACGACATTCTATACTACAGATGTCTGGAGGGACTAGAGGTCGTGGTGTCGGTAGTGGTGGAGGCGGTGACCCTGCGAATCCAGGAGTTGCGGAGACGATTGCTGCCATTCTTGCACAGCTTGGTACTCAGATTGGAGGAGCACCAGCCCACCCGCCACAGCCCAGGGAGACGAACTGGCTGAAGTCAGTTTCTGAGACCCGACCACCCACTTATTCAGGGGAGCCAGACCCTGTAGTGAAATACCCCGTAATTAAAAACAGTGATTTATTAGGCTAATTATACTTTTAAAAGCTTAATTACACTAAAATAAATACTAGGGAACAAATCCCGAAGAAAACGGACCTTTAAAATGGGTTAAAAGCATAAACGAACCTTAAAGCGCGTTTTTCGAGGAAACCGGGAAAACGCGACTTTAAGCGGGTCAAATAGACTCGTAACAATTTTCGTCAACTAAATAGTCACTAATAAATATTAGTGAAGCTTTAGAACCAACAAAATTAATTAAACGAGAAAATTCCGGAAAACGGGTACCGGTTAGTGAAAACTGTAACAACCGGTAAGTTGTGGGGTGAGAATGCAAATAGAGAAACTTAGTGTGTCCACTTTGCAAATAAAAATGAAAAAAAAATCTGTGTGTGTGTGCATATGTGGACCGATTCCCCTCCCTCTCTCATTTATTAATTGTTCCTAATTCACTAGAGGACAAAACAAATAAGTAAAAAGCAAAAAAAAGGAGTCTCTCTCCTCACCCCCTCACCCTAACTCACGTTTTTGCACCCCTCTCTATTCTCTCTATTTCTTCTTCTTCTACCTTGCGATTTCCATGGAGAAAGAAGGAAGCTCACTCAACTCTCTCCTTCTCTCCTCTCTTTGAGCACTCAAACCTTGTCCAAAAATCATAAAAACCATACCACTAGAATCCCCTTGCAAAGGAGAACGTCTTCATCTTTTCAAAAATCTAAAAGCTCCATTTTCGATTTTATGGGTGTTCACCATTTGGAGATTTGAAGCCACCATTAGAAGCACCTTCACCTCCTTATCATCTTGAGGTAAAAAGAATTCCGAAAATCCATCGTCTCTAGCTCTCATTAGCATTTTAAGAATTTTCAGTTTTTGAATGCTTTGTTCCTCTTGCTCCAGCCGATTTGGCTTCTCTTGTGGGCTAGAAATATTGTTCTTTCACTAGTCAAGAGCTTCATCCATTCATTGGAAGGTAACACTCTTTTCTAAACCCTAAAACTTAAATTCTAGGGTTAGTATAAAAGGAATGCTAAATGGTATGGTGTATGTATTATGTGCTGTAGCACTTTGTGTGTGGGAACCCTATTGGGACCGAGAACAAAGAGAAGAAAAGAAGAGAAGAGGAAAGGGAAGAAAGGAAACTAACAAGACAAGGTAAATACCCTTACCTTGAGTTAGTTGTGTATTGTATTGTAACCGTTTTAGTAGTGAAATGAGTAATGGAATTGAGTAATAAGTAGTAGCAATGTGGCAGTGTATTGAGAATTGATAATGTAACAGTTTTGAAGTATTTTAAATGAAGTTTAAAAGCTTGGGAAAACCATGGGTAGTATGTGTATGTGTGCAGTATTTTATTGTGGTTGTAGTAGTGTTGGATTGTGAGTACAATGTATTGCATAAACAGGTTATGAGAATGAGAAAATGTGAGCTGAAATAGTGTGCGGAGAAAGCTAAAAATAGGGGAGACTATGTCAAATTTTGTGTAGGAATTGAGAGGACTTAAATGTTTGAGAGGAGGAGGTAACCTAGGTGTTAACTAGGTGTATTTGAGGAGTATTTTGTGGTGTGAAACAGATTTGGAAAGGAGCGTGTAAGAGAATGGAACTAGGATGTGAACTAGTGTAATTAAGATGCCAAGAGTGACATTAGTGGAGGGAGTATGAGAGTATAAGAGTTAAGATGAAAATCTGTAGCATGAGAAGGAAAACAAAAATCTGTAGCATAAGTAGAATAAAAACTGATGCAAGTGTTGGGAAGAAATGGAGAAAAAATTGTGTAAGTGGAGTAGGAATTGAGTAGTAGGAGTGGAGGATGAATTAAGGTGATTTAGAGTGTGTAAGTAGTGCTAAATCATGTGGGGAAACATTGGTAAAGATTTGGGAAACAATGGGTAAAGAAAACACCCAAAAACAGATTTTAAAAAATACTGGGCCGGACCGACCTTAGGACCGAACTTGCAAGGTCGGTCGAGCCCAGACTTACAAGACGGGAAACCTTCTGGAATGACCGACTTGCGACCGGACTTGCAAGTTCGGTCGGACCAGAAAATTCTCCGTCTGAAACTTCTGGAATGGACCGAACTTGCGACCGGACTTGCAAGTTCGGTCGGCCAGAAAAATTTCGTAATGCAAGCTACTGGAATGGACCGACCTTGCGACCGGACTTGCAAGTCGGTCGGCTAAAAAATTTCGAAACTTCTGGAATGGACCGACCTTGGACCGGACTTGCAAGGTCGGTCGGCCCTGGAATTTCGGTAATCTAGCTACTGGAATGGACCGGACTTGCAAGGTCGGTCGCAAGTCCGGTCGACAAAAAAAAATGTTTTAATTATATGATTATAGTAATCATATATACATATATATATGCCTATATACCTACATGCATATATATGTAGTAATACACCATTAATGAAGTAATAATGGTAAGAAAGTAAGTAAATTTGTAAGAAAACAAGTTTATGGGGTAGTAAAGAAAAGAATGGTTTTATAACCAAGTATGAATGTAAAGAAGTAGTAAGTATACATTGAAAGTATCAATGAAGGAGTAAGTTAGATCAATAATAGATCATTGATCATACTACTTCATGTATGTATAGGAATCAAATAGTTGATCTCCAAAGGAACCGGTAGTACGTATTCGACGGTGAACGGTATGATTTCTTCATGCCCTGTATCCTAACTTGGTTACCCCGATTTGTGTGCTTATGTGATCACCAACAAGATAAATGCACGAATCGGACTTATATTGCACTAATTGTGTTTGAACTATATTGTTCTTGTTTTATGCTCTTGAACATTTAGTTTGTATAATTCATGAAATGTATGAATGGAAATGAAGTGTATGTGTAAGTATGAGTACTTGCGTATTGTATGTATGTATGGAAGTAAGTATGGACTTCTACTAATTCCTAACGATCTAACTCCTAACATGAGTAATGAGTAAATGGAATGAGTAGAAGCCCGATATAGTTTCGGCCACGCGTGAGGATAAGGAGACACAAGAGGTTGGATCCGAATCCTGGCTATAATCTTTTCCTTGGACCAAATCCCTTGAATGGGTAGCATCCTGGATTAGTGGGCCACCCTAAAGCCCGGTGGTGGGATGTAGTAATCCCTGCCCGGAGGTCATACCGACTTAACTGGAAGTAAAGTATGTAAGAAGTAAGTATTGTATTTGTATTGGTCTTGACTATTGTAAGTCATTGACCCGGAGTAAAAGTATTGAACACCCGATTAACCCGGGTGTGTAATAAGGCTAACAAGACCTTTGTATGTATTGGAGAATTGTATCTCCGTGATGCGGTGAGTATGGTAAGTATGAATGAATGACTTGTATTGTATTCCTTGTATGTATTGTATGTATGTATGCTTGGTGAAATGAATGCATGTATTGTATTGTATAAAGCATGTATGTATGTATGAATGAAACGAACCGCATGTACTCGACCAAATAGTTGGCGTACCCTCGCTAGTACGCGGGGTATGCGGTTATCATATGCAGCGTAAGCTGACCCCCTAGGGGGAATGTTTTTACTCCACAGGTACCCGCGAGGCGTGAAGGTAAAGTAAGGTCAAGATGTGATTCTTTTGGAGTAGTAGGATTGATGGTGTACTGAGTTGTACACGGCTAAGGCCTTTTGAGTAGCCGGTGTACCATGTGGTACACCTTTTGGATATTGAGTTCTTGATTGGATAGTAAGGAGAGGATGTATAAACTCTTCATTTTTGGGATAGTATTGGAATGTAATTCATATATTCGGTACTCGGTAATCAAATGTAAGCTAAGTATTTGGTATTGTAAAGTAAGTAGTATGTATGTATTTCATTCTAATCATCAGACCGAAACGGTAAGTAGTAGTAGCCTTGTTAACCTTGGAGGGTTAACGGCGTTGTATCACCCGCCGGGAGTAAGTAAGTATTCCGCTGCGAGAAGGGTAAGTATGGGATTGATTAGAGGATAATGGACGGATTAGCGGTTGGGGTGTTACAAAAAGTGGTATCAGAGCGAAGTATCGCTCTGATGATTAGAATCTTAAGAGTAGTGATTACCGAGTTAGGATTTCAACCGTCTTAAGACGGATATTTAGAAACCTAACTAGGAATACCGTTAGCAATAACGGATACCTTAACGTCTGCAAAGACGATACCATTGTTTGAATGAAGACCATGAGGTCATAGTATCACGACATCTAATGTAATCCACACTTGTTCAGATGTCAGGACGTGGTCCAGGTCGTCCCAGAGGAGGGGGCAACGAAGGACCAAGCGCGCAGACGATAGCCGAAATCGTCGCCGCCACGGTAGCACAGATGCTACCGGATGTAATCACGGCTGTACAACAAACACAGCAAAACCAGCAGCAGCAGCAGCAGCAGCCCGACCCACCTCATCCCCGAGAAACGAATTGGGTAAAAGCTGTCGCCGACCTTCGACCTCCATGCTTTAGAGGCGAGAGCGACCCCGCCAAGCTCGAGGCCTACCTCTCCGAGATGGAGACGGCCTTCGAGACACTTAAGACTCCCGCTGGAGTTCGAGTGAGGATAGCTGCGTATTACCTCAAAGACGCGGCTATGGACTGGTGGAAGCTCGTTAAGGCCGAGCACATAGCTGACCCTGCATTCGGATGGGAAGCATTCACCTCTCTCCTCCGATCTAAGTACTACCCCGAGCATGTCAAGACCAAGAAAAGGCTTGAGCTCGACGCACTAAAAATGACCGAGAAGATGACGGTTGATGAATATTACCGCACCTTCACCTCTCTCTCCGACTTCTACCCGACCTTGGGTATACCGGCCAAGTCTTGGTCGACTGCTTCTACGGCGGATTGAGCCATCGACTCCGGTATGGCATGGGCTTCACACGGTTTACCTCCCTTCAGGTAAACAAGTTGAACCCTTAAAAAGCCATGAGTAATGTGAATTAGTATTCCCGTATGTAAATGTAACCTAATGCCTAAGTAATTCAGGAGTGTTACCACGCTGCATCTCGAGTTGAGATCACCTGCCAGCTAAGAGATGAGGAGCAAGCGCTGAAGCGCAAGGTGAGCGGCAAAGGTAACCCCTCCGATGATCAAAACCAATCCAAACCTTGGAAGAAAAGGAAGGGAAAGCATTCCCATCAGAAGAACACTTCCGGAGACGGCGGTGCCCATGCTGAGAAGGGCAAGGCAGCTGAGCCATTACAGATTGCCTACACCGCACCAGTGGCAGCGAAGCCACTGAGGTCTCAGCCCTACAGGGGTAAGAAACCGAAACCGAATTAGTACACTTGTGAATTTGTATGTATATAGAGTATTGTAAGTATACCGAACCTTGCTAACTTGGAAGCTATAGGTTCCGGATTTGGCCAAGGAAAGAACCAATCTGATGGCCGCAGCTACATCTGCCGTAACTGCAACAAGGATCATCCCGGCACAGATTGCCAAGGAAGGGAGATCCGCTGCTTCACTTGTCAGAAACCGGGCCACCGTGCCAATGCATGCCCGGAGAATTAAGCCCAAGGGCAACTACCAGGGCTACAAGCAGCGTGAGGGCAAGGAGGTTGCATCTGGCGATGCTCATGCCCAGCATACCTCACAGGGACAGGGATCCCGAGGTCCGCAGAAGGGCGCACCGCAGAGGCAGCCGGCCTTACACATCATAGACCGTGATGGGACCGGGACTAAGTCCGGCCCAGGTAACCACTGTAACCTTTAATCCTTGAAGAGCATGACTAAGTATTAAAGTAATTGTATGAATGAAAGCATGAATGCGTAAGTACTTGAAGTATGAAATTGAGCATGAGTAAGTAACATGGAAGTATGTATTGAGCATGAAATGAATTAGTAAGCCTAGAACTCATTCTAGATGAATTTACCACCTTAGGGAAATTCCATATCTGTTACCCAATACCTTCAAACTCACCTCATGAAGAGACCGACATCGCCAATCACCACTTCAACAACGAACAGTGTCAGGTCATCCGCCCAGGTATGATCTTATTAAAAGGATACCTGACACCCGAAGCACAAATTTCAATCATCCGACGATGCAACGAGTTAGGAACGGGTCCAGGAGGATTTTATACACCCGAATTCCCCGGTGGAGCTACAATGAAGCTGAAAATGATGTGCTTGGGAAAGGACTGGAACCCTTATACCAAGACATACCAAACAACGCGAGCAGGAGAGCAACACCTCCAGCAATACCCCCAGAATTCCAAACGCTTGTCACACAAGCTGTAGAAATTGCACAACAATGTGAAGATGAACCAATCCCTGCACTTGAAGCAGATCTGTATCGTCAACTTCTATGAGAAAGAAGGGCGACTTGGCTTACACCAAGACAAGGACGAGACAGCGGAATCTCTTGAACTAGGAGTGCCCGTAGTGTCTTGGTCCATTGGTGATGACGCCGTATTTTTGTATAGCGAGCGGAAGCGTGTGGACCTCGCAGAGAAAATTGGTATTGAGATCAGGAGATGTTCTAATCATGGGTGGAAAATCAAGGTTGCTGTATCACGGGATCCAGAAGATCAAGTTGAATACGGCACCACCGGCAATAATCAATGCACACACATGATACCAGGACGCCTGAACCTTACCTTTAGAAAGTATTAATCTTGTAGTAGCATGTAATCCAGTAGTAACGTGTATTAGAGACACAGTATGTATGATGGTTGGTTATTCAATAAAAGCAGTGTTGGTTATTAAATTCCACTTGCGTTCCACCATCTTTACTTATAATCTCATGAATCAATAGGTTGTGGACTCGGTACCGAAGGTAACCTGAGCATCCTCACCGAAGAACAAGCCGGCAAGAGCGGCACCATTCTAACGGGAACATTCCCAGTAAACGGCATCGAAGCCTCAGTATTATTCGACTCCGGCGCCTCTCACACCTTCATATCGCCATCTCTTGCGAAGAAGTTGGGGCTAGATGCGGATGAGCTACCGAACTTCTTGGTTACTCTCCCATCGAAGGAGCGGGTACAGTGTACCAAGTATTACAAATCAGCCACCATTCAAATCAAAGGTGAAGCGTTTCCCATTTCCTTCATTGAATTCAACGGATTGGGATTCGACTTAATAATTGGAATGAACTGGTTGGAGCGGCACAAGGGGAGAATCCTATGCGCCGAGCACCGATTGCTGCTCAAGAGTCCATCTGGGGTCACTGTTTCATACCGCCAGAGACCGAGAGAGCCTTCAACTACAGTCATCTCCGCCATGGCAATGTATCGGGAGCTCAGAAAAGGACATGAAGTGTATTTATGTCACGTGCAAGACCTGGAGAGAGATCCAGAGTTCAGTGACGAGGTAGCAGTAGTCTCAGAATTCCCGATGTATTTCCGAAAGAGCTACCTGGTATGCCACCACAGAGGGCGGTAGAATTTGAAATCGACCTTGTACCGGGTACTGGTCCCATTGCTAGGGCACCATACCGTATGGCACCGGCAGAAATGGCAGAACTCAAAGAACAACTACATGATCTTCTCGACAAAGGGTTTATACGCCCGAGCGTATCACCCTGGGGAGCACCGGTCCTCTTCGTGAAGAAGAAGGACGGTAGTCTCCGCCTCTGCATCGACTACCCGAATTGAATGCGGTCACCGTAAAGAATAAGTATCCATTGCCACGCATCGACGACCTGTTCGATCAGTAAGGGAGCTCGTCTTTTCTAAGATTGATCTCCGATCCGGTACCACCAAATTGCTATCAAAGAGCAAGACATTCAGAAAACAGCATTCCGAACAAGATATGGCCACTACGAATTCACGGTGATGCCATTCGGTTTGTCTAATGCACCAGCCAAATTCATGGACCTAATGAATCGGTTATTCAGTGATCAGCTGGACACTTCAGTAGTAGTATTCATTGACGACATTCTTGTGTATTCGAAGTCACCAGAAGAGCATGAAAACCATTTGAGAAGAGTACTTGAGACACTGCGCGAGAACCAACTGTATGCGAAGTTCTCCAAATGCGAGTTTTGGCTAGATCAGGTATCATTCCTCGGTCATGTCATCTCGAGCGCGGGCATTTCAGTAGATCCATCCAAAATCGAAGCAGTGCGATCATGGCCTAGACCTAAGACTGTTACCGACATCCGGAGCTTTCTTGGTTTAGCCGGTTATTACCGGAGGTTTGTAAAGGACTTCTCAAAAGTCGCTAAGCCCATTGAAGAGGTAACAGAAGTTACTCTCCCAACACAATTTCCACACCGCGATGTATAGTGGTTCGGCCAATAATACGGCCTACGTCCACTTCTAGACAGAGCTATTATTCATTCTTTGTTTTACAATTCTAGAGAGCTTTTGGGATGTGAACTCTCTTTTCTAACTTCCGTCCTTACAAATGAACCCCTTTACTCCTATTTATAGACTTTCTACTACTAAGTTTCCCCTTTTGCCCCTATACATGTGATGGTACTACATAAACATAACTATTAGTCCTTTTACGGGTAGTCTCTCCGGACTGGAAAACCGCTTCCGTATTGGACTAACTCTTCCGGACCGTCACTATAACAATAATCCCTCCGGTAGTAGTGGCTTCCATCGATAGGCCATCCGATAATTGGCCTCCGGTAGACTCTCTTGGTAGATCCTTCCGCATCGGGGCCTTTCGGTAGCAGGCCTTCCGACAATTGGCCTCCGGTAGATATTTTAACCTTCCGCATGGTATATTTCATACCATTACATCAGTCCCACAAGTTCTACTTTTTAGCACTAAAAAGTGGAACTTATAAAAGGAAGATAAAATTTACACTTGTACTCTTTTCTTTTCTACTATATATCTCCTAGTCCCACAAGTTCTTTTTCTTTTGCCTAAAAAGGAAATGAACTTTAAAACTTTAGCCTATGTAAGAGCTTGTCTTCCGGAAACAAATAAGTCCCACGTGTTCCGGGGGCGATGAAGTCCCACTTGTTCTCCTGAGAAAAGGTCCCCGCTCCTTGAACGTGCCATAATGAGAAATCCGAAGATCTGGAATTCCGAAGGGCCATAATAATCCCAGAAGGCCATAATAATTCCAGAAGACCGTAATAATCTCAAGAAGTCCGAGATAATAATAATAATAATGGGATATTACTTCCTGCTTGAATTACTTTATTCCTTGGACCTGCATACCTAAATTTAACATATTAAAAAATATTTGTCTTTTGGGCTACCCGGAGCGACCGGATTTCCCAAAAAGCTTTTGTTAGTTAGAGTATATTAATCACGGGGATAAAAACCCCAAATATACAGCCTATAGGTTGCTTAGAGCAGCATTTTTAAGTACATGGATAGCACAAGTCTGAAGTGAACAAAAAGAATTACTATAAATTCTATTGCTTCCCAAAAGTTGGAGATTCTGATAATGAATAATTTCATACTGCTTTTTTGTTGTTTTGCCAAGATTTCTTTTGGTAACCCCTTAGTTACACTTTTGCTTTCACACTCTACCACTGTACACATGGTGAGATCGTCGGTTTATCACTCTACCGACTTTGAGCCGGTGAGATCGTCGGATTAACACTCTACTGCCAGGACGCTGACAGTGAGATCGTCGGATGAATTACACTACCATCGTTGATGGTAGATCGTCGGATACAAAACACTCTCCCATGGCCAATGGTGAGGTCGTCGGATACATTCTTTGTTTGTCTTTTCTTTTCTCAAGACTCGCTGGTCTTGGTTTTGAGTAAATCAGAATTTGTTTTAAAATATTTCTTTTTTGAAAACTAGAGGGTGATCAATCCTCTAGAGAAAGTTTCGCAAACTTCCAGCGATAAAAGAATATTCACAATGAAATATCAAATGTTTGGTACCTCTTTTTACCGTGTAGATTTTGGAAGCTGTCACCGATGGAGACTCTGAGTTGCTATCGGTGGAGAAGAGGAATTGCCACCGGAAGTAATCAAGTTGCTATCGACGAAGACCTCAAACGGTTACCGGTGGAGACCTACCGGAGAGGATATCCAATTGTTAACCGGTGAAGAAATAAAACTTTCACACTGCCTCAAAAACCGGGATTTTGCCATCGCTTTGGTCGTTAGATAACGATAGTTTTCTGCCGCGTACTACATAAGGTACCGTCGATAGACTTGGGACAATATTACTCATGGTGATATTGCCGGTAGGACTCCAATTTGCTACTGGTAGAGAATCCAATTTGTCACCGGTAGAAATAAGAAATCGTCACCAGTGGAGGTACCGCGGCTCATAGGCTCAACCCTGAACTCAGTCAATTCGTCCTTCCCCTCAATAAATCTCGACAGAATTTTTTTGGCTAAAAGATTAATGATGATGTCACTGTCGGCGGAGCCACCTTCTTCATATTCTTTCCCATGTAGCTCTTCTTCGCTGCGAGAGGGAATTGGCCTCCGAGAGAAAATGGCTTCCGAGAGAAAATGGCCTCCGAGGGAGAAAATGGCCTCCGAGAGAGAATTGGCCTCCGAGAGAGATTGGAGACAAGCTGGCACTCCGAACCATACTTCTGTTGCCAGTGTTTTAGGGATGCTCTTTGGGCGATGAAATACCGCTCCCAAGACAGAACCACCGCTGCATGGGGTTAAGGTCGAAAGCTCCAGTGATTATCGCTTGACGGTTATTGTGATGATTTATTAGTATACACTTTGTCCAATCTTTCCATCGAGAATACTCACAACACGTTAACCCTTCCATGAGACTAACATCATCACCGTGGACGTCCACAACCGTGGGTTCCTTTGGGCAATGCAGACGTAGATCTCTGTAGTTGAATCATCCCACCTTCTTCGACGTATTTAAGATGAGATTGTAATTCTTCTTCTCCGGCCAAAACTTGTTGCTCTGTTTGTTGAGAAGGTTCACCTCTGGAATAACTTTCTTGCGGTAGGTACGAACAAAGCGATATTCTTTTGTTGGTAGCTTGGTATTATCCGTGTCTTGTCATTACCGATGGAGATGAGAAGCCGGTATCGGTGGAGGTAATAAGGTTTCACTGGAGCGGAGGGGTCTTGAAGTTCTCCGATGTCAGCGCTTTCCGGTAGAACCCACCGGAGGAGAAGGAAAGCTGTTATTCGGTAGAGATAATCTCCACTGGTTTTCACGTCCCCCTGAGTACACATCTCTCTTTGCTTTTTTTTTGAAGAACCGAGCAACTAACATGTCCACCACTATCCGGGTTGGTCTATCGGTGAGGAATCCAAATTGCCACCGGTGACTGTGCATTTTTATAACGTCCCCTGCTCTGCGATTACTCATTCTGGTGGATTAAGAGCTCGATAGTTTCATCATCATGCTACCGGAGAGCGTAACAGTTTGTCATCTTTCCGGTGGGCTGTAAAGTGTCTCCGGTGGGAATTCCGATTTGTTACCGGTGGAGGTGTCAAGTTGGTACCGACGGATCTGTTGAAGTTTTAGCGAGCACAATGATGCATGATATTGTAAAAATAACATGCCATTGACTACAGTATGAAATGGTACAGATGTATGGCAATGAAAAAATCAGAAGATAAATGTATACAGTAGCAACGAAATCGTAAGACTATTCACAATTGTGAAGCCAAAGAAGCAAAACCAGACAAAGCAAGAACAGAAAACGGTCTGAGCGTTTAAAAGGTTCAATATGACAACTTAACACCGGTATTTGCAGCAGTTTGTACGAGTTTGCACAAATATGAGGTTTGCCACGATTTTACCATAAAATACCTCTTTTAGGGGATATGCAAAACCAACAAACCTTTCTCAAAAATAGGAATCAGATGTTATAAAAGAGATTTCAAAGCAAGCCTTGTTTTGATTTCAAAATGTTCTAGCTGCACCTGCAGCAACCAATGAATTCACGAATCTGTAGTTTTAAAAACTGTTTTAGTGTCAAAAGACAGCTATAGTGTCTGAGTTTTTTGCCTTATCCCCAGGCGTACCCCACGTTCAAAATCAAAGCTCGAGTTGCTAAACACAGAGCATACCAATCCGTTAAACGATGAAAAACCAGAGTGAACTCTAAAACAAAAAACTGGACTATCTGGGGAAGGTTTTATAAAATGCAACTGGTAATAGCTTGCAGTTTCAACAATCAGAAGCATGTAGGAGCAGTAAAATTATATTTCTCAGCATATGCTTGATAAAGGAGATAATAAAAGTAGACTTAGCGGAAGCAACAGGGATGAAAAGCGAAACTCTGCCGAGGGAATTGGATATTTGACTGCTGCGAAACTCTGCGGAGGGAATTGGATATGTGACTGCTGCAAAACTCTGCGGTGTACTCCTTGGTGATACCCCTCCGCAAGACCCTTTCGGTAGCCGATCGGTAACTTGACTGCTTCCGACCCGTTCCTCCGGAAACCTTATCCTGTTTTAGAATACTCTTTCCGGTAATTACTTCTGCGTCCGTTCTTAATACCGATTCGTCTACTGAGAATTCCCTTTCGGTAGTCTTGCTCATTCTACCGGTTAAAATACCGGAGTTTCTGGTTCTGGAGATTCGGATTTCCTTCTATGGAGATGGATTTACGCCGATCTCATGCCGCACACGACAATTCCTTTATCGAGCTAATTATCATCAGACTGGTACCTCCTTTGCATGCTTTTAGCAGATTTGAGCCCGGAACTTGCACCCGTGTCCAAACTCCTTTCGATCTCCGATGAAGTCTTGAAAGAGATGGCCGTAATTTTTGCGCCGCCCTGCCTCTGGAATTGGCTATCTATTATTCTGTTCCTGATTGTATTCGTAACAATCAAAGTGTTGAAGGTTCGAACTGAACCGGTTTTATTGCTTGCAAAATTCTGCTTTACCGTCGAGAAAGGAAATACTACTTTTCCTGATCTGATACGGATTTTGAGGCCGATGTTACTCGACGTTTTAGATGAAGATGCGGCTCACAAATATTGCGGAAACCTGGATGTATCTCGCTACCTTCCTCCAGCGGATCGAAGGATGGCCTTGATCGCTTTGCAATGCTTGAATTTGTCGAGATCCTTTGACTCGGAGCTTCGAGTGAAAGAACTACCCCCGCTGCGGTTAGACCGTGGTTAATTTTCACTTGAGGATTCCTTAACCGTTTGAATATCGAGACTTTGGACTCAGTGTCTCTGATCTGGCGATGACGAATTTCCATTTCTTTTCCTTCCGATACAGATCTTCTGTGACTCTCGATTTTTTCCCTCGATCTTGACGAGTTTTACGAATATCCGGATCCTGTTGTTGAGTCCGACCTGCACTTCTTTGTTGTGAGAATAAACTTCTTACACCTGAGGTACTTTTGGCTCCGGTTTCTTCCTTCGACCGAACTTTCAAGGAAATGCTGAGATTCTAGATTTGTTGATAGATCATCAAGGACTAGTTGATGCCGCTTTTTGTCATATGTTGAAGGAGGGTGATCCTGGCAGCGAGAGCTTGAGTTTGAATTCAATCAATCTGACGATGCCGTGTCTCTTACTTCGTGGTTGAATCGTGGATTGACTCGCAATGCAACATAGCTCATCGCAACGCTTCTCGTATTGTGGATGAATCATGGTTGATGTCCGATTCCCACAGACGGCGCCAATGAAGAGGTAACAGAAGTTACTCTCCCAACACAATTTCCACACCGTGATGTATAGTGGTTCAGCCAATAATACGGCCTACGTCCACTTCTAGACAGAGCTATTATTCATTCTTTGTTTTACAATTCTAGAGAGCTTTTGGGATGTGAACTCTCTTTTCTAACTTCCGTCCTTACAAATGAACCCCTTTACTCCTATTTATAGACTTTCTACTACTAAGTTTCCCCTTTTGCCCCTATACATGTGATGGTACTACATAAACATAACTATTAGTCCTTTTACGGGTAGTCTCTCCGGACTGGAAAACCGCTTCCGTATTGGACTAACTCTTCCGGACCGTCACTATAACAATAATCCCTCCGGTAGTAGTGGCTTCCATCGATAGGCCATCCGATAATTGGCCTCCGGTAGACTCTCTTGGTAGATCCTTCCGCATCGGGGCCTTTCGGTAGCAGGCTTTCCGACAATTGGCCTCCGGTAGATATTTTAACCTTCCGCATGGTATATTTCATACCATTACACCCATGACGTCATTGATGAAGAAAGATGCACCCTTTGTATGGACAAAGGAGTGCGAAGTATCCTTCCAGAAATTAAAAGACTCATTGACCTCAGCGCCAATTCTCACACTTCCAGAGGGCACAGAGGGATTTGAGGTGTATTGTGATGCATCGGGCAAGGGCATGGGATGCGTACTCATGCAGCATGGCAAGGTAATAGCCTATGCTTCTCCCCAGCTGAAAAAGCATGAGGAGAATTACCCGACACATGATCTAGAGTTAGGAGCCATTGTCTTCGCCTTGAAGATATGGCGACACTATCTCTATGGGGTAAGCATCACCCTCTACTCCGACCACAAAAGTTTACAGTACGTATTCACCCAGAAAGAATTGAACCTAAGGCAGAGGAGGTGGATAGAGTTCCTCTCGGATTACGACATCAACCTCCAGTATAAAGAAGAGAAGGCAAACGTAGTAGCTGACGCCCTGAGTCGTCGAGCACACTCGCTCCATTCGCTACTCGCTTCTTCTAGCTTGGTTGACGAGGTGCGAGACGCTCAGTTGAGCGACCCTTACTTCACAGAGATCAGACAGAAAATCACAGATGGTACCTTCGAGCACCGAAAGTACGACTTCAAACTGCATGAAGATGCTCTGATCCGTTTGAATGGCAGATTATGCGTCCCCCGAAGCAATGCCGAGTTAAGGGATCGCATTCTGCGAGAGTCACATTGTTCGACATTGCATGTCCATCCGGGAGCCTCTAAAATGTACAAAGACATGAAGAGGTACTTCTGGTGGTCAGGATTGAAATCAGACGTGACTGAGTATGTTTTGAGGTGTCTCACATGCCAGAAGGTGAAGTTCGAGCACCGAAGACCGGGAGGAATGGTGCAATCCATGCCCATTCCGGAGTGGAAATTCCATGACATCTCCATGGATTTTGTTGTTGGACTCCCACCTGCTAGGGGAGGACTCAACATGATCTGGGTAGTAGTCGATCGCCTCACCAAGGTTGCCCGATTCATACCGATGAAGGACACCTGGAAGGTGGCGAAGCTCACAGAGCTATTCGACAAGGAGATCATCCGACACCACGGAGTCCCAAAAACCATTGTATCTGACCGCGACACCAGATTCCTTTCGAGATACTGGAGAGCGACACGGGAAGCGCTTGGTACTGAGTTGAAGCTTAGCACCGCCTTCCATCCACAGACCGATGGTCAGACAGAAAGGACCATCTAAACACTAGAGGATATGCTAAGGGCATGTGCCTTAGACTTCCAGGGGAGCTGGATTGAGAAGCTTCATCTTATCGAGTTTTCGTATAACAATAGCTACCATGCTTCGATTAAGAAGTCGTCATTCCAAGCTTTGTATGGTAGACCTTGCCGTACCCCGTTGTGTTGGGATGAGTCAAGCGAAGCGGTCATCATAGGACCGGAGTATTTGGAACAAGTACAAGCTGAGGTACCACAAATCCGAGCAAATATGAAAGCAGCCCAAGATAGATAGAAATCCTATGCGGATGTGCGACGACGCGACCTTGAGTTCGCCGTGGGCGACCAAGTGTTCTTGCGTGTCTCACCTATGAAGGGCGTCTTTCGATTTGGCCAAAAGGGCAAGCTGAGCCCGAAATTTGTAGGCCCGTATACCATTACCGAGAGGATTGGAGCCGTAGCTTATAGGCTAGCATTGCCTGAAGAATTGGGGCGTGTTCATGATGTCTTTCATGTATCACAACTCAAGAAATACATAGCCGATCCCTCTCATGTATTAGAACTCGAACATCTATCCCTAGAGCCGACGATGAGATATGTCGAGACTCCACTGCGAATCCTTGATACGAAGACAAGAGACACTCGCCATAAATCCGTACGAATGGTGAAGGTCTTGTGGTCTAACCACGATGTCGAGGAAGCGACTTGGGAATTAGAGGACGCCATGAAGGCGAAGTACCCAAATCTGTTTGTAGACTAGATGTCTAGTATCCGTATAGCACGGAGGGTACGGGGCGTACCCCTTTTAAGGGGGGTAGAGCCTTTTGCTTTTGCATTGCTTCGGGTTAGCATTGCTAGTAGTGCTAATTGTATTGTATTGGCACAAAGTAGTGCTAGTAGTATTCGGTATGTAGTACGATGTGTATGGTATGTATGTAATGAGCAATGCATTTGTGTTGTACGGTATATGACACGAATGACATTGTGAAGTATTGCGAATGTATTGTGGAATGTATGAATTGGATGGAGCATTGTGTATGGTATTTGAATGAAGCATTGTGTATGGATTGAGCATTGCGTATGGTATTTGAACTAAATATGTGGCATGGTATCTGAATTGCGTATGCTGGTAGTGTAAGAATTGTGAACACCTTGTAAGGTGGTAGTAGAATGTATTGTGGCAATTGGCTTGCCAAATGAGTAGAAATGGTAAACTGTAACCTTGAGCAACTTTGAGGGCAAAGTTTCTTAAGGGGGGTAGATTGAAATACCCCGTAATTAAAAACAGTGATTAATTAGGCTAATTATACTTTTAAAAGCTTAATTACACTAAAATAAATACTAGGGAACAAATCCCTAAGAAAACGGACCTTTAAAATGGGTTAAAAGCATAAACGAACCTTAAAGCGCGTTTTTCGAGGAAACCGGGAAAACGCGACTTTAAGCGGGTCAAATAGACTCGTAACAATTTTGGTCAACTAAATAGTCACTAATAAATATTAGTGAAGCTTTAGAACCAACAAAATTAATTAAACGAGAAAATTCCGGAAAACGGGTACCGGTTAGTGAAAACTGTAACAACCGGTAAGTTGTGGGGTGAGAATGCAAATAGAGAAACTTAGTGTGTCCACTTTGCAAATAAAAATGAAAAAAAAATCTGTGTGTGTGTGCATATGTGGACCGATTCCCCTCCCTCTCTCATTTATTAATTGTTCCTAATTCACTAGAGGACAAAACAAATAAGTAAAAAGCAAAAAAAAAGGAGTCTCTCTCCTCACTCCCCTCACCCTCACTCACGTTTTTGCACCCCTCTCTATTCTCTCTATTTCTTCTTCTTCTACCTTGCGATTTCCATGGAGAAAGAAGGAAGCTCACTCAACTCTCTCCTTCTCTCCTCTCTTTGAGCACTCAAACCTTGTCCAAAAATCATAAAAACCATACCACTAGAATCCCCTTGCAAAGGAGAACGTCTTCATCTTTTCAAAAATCTAAAAGCTCCATTTTCGATTTTATGGGTGTTCACCATTTGGAGATTTGAAGCCACCATTAGAAGCACCTTCACCTCCTTATCATCTTGAGGTAAAAAGAATTCCGAAAATCCATCGTCTCTAGCTCTCATTAGCATTTTAAGAATTTTCAGTTTTTGAATGCTTTGTTCCTCTTGCTCCAGCCGATTTGGCTTCTCTTGTGGGCTAGAAATCTTGTTCTTTCACTAGTCAAGAGCTTCATCCATTCATTGGAAGGTAACACTCTTTCTAAACCCTAAAACTTAAATTCTAGGGTTAGTATAAAAGGAATGCTAAATGGTATGGTGTATGTATTATGTGTTGTAGCACTTTGTGTGTGGGAACCCTATTGGGACCGAGAACAAAGAGAAGAAAAGAAGAGAAGAGGAAAGGGAAGAAAGGAAACTAACAAGACAAGGTAAATACCCTTACCTTGAGTTAGTTGTGTATTGTATTGTAACAGTTTTAGTAGTGAAATGAGTAATGGAATTGAGTAATAAGTAGTAGCAATGTGGCAGTGTATTGAGAATTGATAATGTAACAGTTTTGAAGTATTTTAAATGAAGTTTAAAAGCTTGGGAAAACCATGGGTAGTATGTGTATGTGTGCAGTATTTTATTGTGGTTGTAGTAGTGTTGGATTGTGAGTACAATGTATTGCATAAACAGGTTATGAGAATGAGAAAATGTGAGCTGAAATAGTGTGCGGAGAAAGCTAAAAATATAGGGGAGACTATGTCAAATTTTGTGTAGGAATTGAGAGGACTTAAATGTTTGAGAGGAGGAGGTAACCTAGGTGTTAACTAGGTGTATTTGAGGAGTATTTTGTGGTGTGAAACAGATTTGGAAAGGAGCGTGTAAGAGAATGGAACTAGGATGTGAACTAGTGTAATTAAGATGCCAAGAGTGACATTAGTGGAGGGAGTATGAGAGTATAAGAGTTAAGATGAAAATCTGTAGCATGAGAAGGAAAACAAAAATCTGTAGCATAAGTAGAATAAAAACTGATGCAAGTGTTGGGAAGAAATGGAGAAAAATTGTGTAAGTGGAGTAGGAATTGAGTAGTAGGAGTGGAGGATGAATTAAGGTGATTTAGAGTGTGTAAGTAGTGCTAAATCATGTGGGGAAACATTGGTAAAGATTTGGGAAACAATGGGTAAAGAAAACACCCAAAAACAGATTTTAAAACTGAAGTACTGGGCCGGACCGACCTTAGGACCGAACTTGCAAGGTCGGTCGAGCCCAGACTTACAAGACGGGAAACCTTCTGGAATCGACCGACCTTGCGACCGGACTTGCAAGTTCGGTCGGACCAGAAAATTCTCCCGTCTGAAACCTTCTGGAATGGACCGAACTTACGACCGGACTTGCAAGTTCGGTCGGCCAGAAAAATTTCCGTCATGCAAGCTACTGGAATCGACCGGACTTGCGACCGGACATGCAAGTTCGGTCGGTCCAGAAAAATTTCCCGATGAAACCTTCTGGAATGGACCGAACTTGTGACCGGACTTGCAAGTTCGGTCGGCCAGAAGAATTTCGGTAATCTGAGCTACTGGAATGGACCGGACTTGCAAGGTCGGTCGCAAGTCCGGTCCTGACAAAATAAAATGTTTTAATTATATGATTATAGTAATCATATATACATATACATATGCCTATATACCTACATGCATATATATGTAGTAATACACCATTAATGAAGTAATAATGGTAAGAAAGTAAGTAAATTTGTAAGAAAACAAGTTTATGGGGTAGTAAAGAAAAGAATGGTTTTATAACCAAGTATGAATGTAAAGAAGTAGTAAGTATACATTGAAAGTATCAATGAAGGTGTAAGTTAGATCAATAATAGGTCATTGGTCATACTACTTCATGTATGTATAGGAATCAAATAGTTGATCTCCAAAGGAACCGGTAGTACGTATTCGACGGTGAACGGTATGATTTCTTCATGCCCTGTATCCTAACTTGGTTACCCCGATTTGTGTGCTTATGTGATCACCAACAAGATAAATGCACGAATCGGACTTATATTGCACCTAATTTTGTTTGAACTATATTGTTCTTGTTTTATGCTCTTGAACATTTAGTTTGTATAATTCATGAAATGTATGAATGGAAATGAAGTGTATGTGTAAGTATGAGTACTTGCGTATTGTATGTATGTATGGAAGTAAGTCTGGACTTCTACTAATTCCTAACGATCTAACTCCTAACATGAGTAATGAGTAAAATGGAATGAGTAGAAGCCCGATATAGTTTCGGCCACGCGTGAGGATAAGGAGACACAAGAGGTTGGATCCGAATCCTGGCTATAATCTTTTCCCTGGACCAAACCCCTTGAATGGGTAGCATCCTGGATTAGTGGGCCACCCTAAAGCCCGGTGGTGGGATGTAGTAATCCCTGCCCGGAGGTCATACCGACTTAACTGGAAGTAAAGTATGTAAGAAGTAAGTATTGTATTTGTATTGGTCTTGACTATTGTAAGTCATTGACCCGGAGTAAAAGTATTGAACACCCGATTAACCCGGGTGTGTAATAAGGCTAACAAGACCTTTGTATGTATTGGAGAATTGTATCTCCGTGATGCGGTGAGTATGGTAAGTATGAATGAATGACTTGTATTGTATTCCTTGTATGTATTGTATGTATGTATGCTTGGTGAAATGAATGCAATGTATTGTATTGTATAAAGCATGTATGTATGTATGAATGAAACGAACCGCATGTACTCGACCAAATAGTTGGCGTACCCTCGCTAGTACGCGGGGTATGCGGTTATCATATGCAGCGTAAGCTGACCCCCTAGGGGGAATGTTTTTACTCCACAGGTACCCGCGAGGCGTGAAGGTAAAGTAAGGTCAAGATGTGATTCTTTTTGGAGTAGTGGTAGGATTAGATGGTGTACTGAGTTGTACACGGCTAAGGCCCTTTTGAGTAGCCGGTGTACCATGTGGTACACCCTTTTGGACATTGAGTTCTTGATTGGATAGTAAGGAGAGGATGTATAAACTCTTCATTTTTGGGAAGTAGTATTGGAATGTAATTCGTATATTCGGTGGACTCGGTAATCAAATGTAAGCTAAGTATTTGGTATTGTAAAAGTAAGTAGTATGTATGTATTTCATTCTAATCATCAGACCGAAACAGTAAGTAATAGTAGCCTTGTTAACCTTGGAGGGTTAACGGCGTTGTATCACCCGCCGGGAGTAAGTAAGTATTCCGCTGCGAGAAGGGTAAGTATGGGATTGATTAGAGGATAATGGAAGGATTAGCGGCTGGGGTGTTACAAAAAGTGGTATCAGAGCGAAGTATCGCTCTGATGATTAGAATCTTAAGAGTAGTGATTACCGAGTTAGGATTTCAACCGTCTTAAGACGGATATTTAGAAACCTAACTAGGAATTACCGTTAGCAATAACGGATACCTTTAACGTCTGCAAGGACGATATCATTGTTTGAATGAAGACCATGAGGTCATAGTATCACGACATCTAATGTAATCCACACTTGTTCAGATGTCAGGACGTGGTCCAGGTCGTCCCAGAGGAGGGGGCAACGAAGGACCAAGCGCGCAGACGATAGCCGAAATCGTCGCCGCCACGGTAGCACAAATGCTACCGGATGTAATCACGGCTGTACAACAAACACAGCAAAACCAGCAGCAGCAGCAGTAGCAGCCCGACCCACCTCATCCCCGAGAAACGAATTGGGTAAAAGCTGTCGCCGACCTTCGACCTCCATGCTTTAGAGGCGAGAGCGACCCCGCCAAGCTCGAGGCCTACCTCTCCGAGATGGAGACAGCATTCGAGACACTTGAGACTCCCGCTGGAGTTCGAGTGAGGATAGCTGCGTACTACCTCAAAGACGCGGCTATGGACTGGTGGAAGCTCGTTAAGGCCGAGCACATAGCTGACCCTGCTTTCGGATGGGAAGCATTCACCTCTCTCCTCCGATCTAAGTACCACCCCGAGCATGTCAAGACCAAGAAAAGGCTTGAGCTCGACGCACTAAAAATGACCGAGAAGATGACGGTTGATGAATATTACCGCACCTTCACCTCTCTCCTCCGACTTCTACCCGACCTTGGGTATACCGGCCAAGTCTTGGTCGACCGCTTCTACGGCGGATTGAGCCATCGACTCCGGTATGGCATGGGCTTCACACGGTTTACCTCCCTTCAGGTAAACAAGTTGAACCCTTAAAAAACCATGAGTAATGTGAATTAGTATTCCCGTATGTAAATGTAACCTAATGCCTAAGTAATTCAGGAGTGTTACCACGCTGCATCTCGAGTTGAGATCACCTGCCAGCTAAGAGATGAGGAGCAAGCGCTGAAGCGCAAGGTGAGCGGCAAAGGTAACCCCTCCGATGATCAAAACCAATCCAAACCTTGGAAGAAAAGGAAGGGAAAGCATTCCCATCAGAAGAACACTTCTGGAGACGGCGGTGCCCATGCTGAGAAGGGCAAGGCAGCTGAGCCATTACAGATTGCCTACACCGCACCAGTGGCAGCGAAGCCACTGAGGTCTCAGCCCTACAGGGGTAAGAAACCGAAATCGAATTAGTACGCTTGGTCAAGGACCATCACTTGGCTATGCCCGACTTTACGTGGGCTGCCTTTGTGGAGTTGCTGAGGGGGAAGTACTACCCGGTGTAGACACCAAAAATTCTCACCACATAAAGCAAATTCCAAAATAATAACTAGAATAAGAGGGGTCGTCACCTTTCTTTTCCAAAACATATCATCGTGCTGCCAAGACGAAACCATCGTTTCATAATCTTTTCCAAAGCATTTCATAAAACTCAATTCTTTGAAAATGAATTTCCAACAATCATTCGGTTTCAGACCCGTCCCTTTCGTCTATTTACTTATTTTATCATTTTTACTTTATTTTATCCTATTGATCTTCGCTTATTTATTTCGTTTTATATTGTTCTTATTCTATGCTATTTTTTTTATCTCATTTAATTCCATTGATACTTTTATTTGTATTTTTTATTTGTACTTGTTTTTTTATCTTGCCTTTATCTTTATTATTTTAGCATCATTGTCATCATTTTATGTACATTCTCACTATTATATTCCATACCAGTATATTTCGGTTTGTCACTAATTCGATTAAACTCACTCTCATCTCGTTTTATCACTTCTTTTTTCTATCTTATTTACCGCTATTCGTACATAGTTGATTCAATTTCTATTTTTAGAATATTCACTCATATTTTACTTCCATTGTACTCTTACTATTTTATTATTTCATGTACTCATTATTGTGTTATTTCGTATCTCACCTTTTATTGTGTTTGGTATTTCATTATTTACATCATGGCCCATCTTCATGAAATCAGATCCACCTCTCCCACTTCTATGCTCAAATAAAGCCCATTCATAATCAGAAAACCCTAAAATCTATCTCTATAAAACAAAATCAACAAAACCCTACTATTGACTCCACAGTAACCACCACGGCCACCACCTTCTCCTTCCCTTCTCGATCTCCATCTCAGAAATCCCCAATCTCTCTTCACCCTCGCCTTTCTTCCTCAATCTGCAAAGAAATCAAAAACCCCAAACAAAGCAGAAGCAAGCCAGCCGCCACAACTGATTCTTCTTCCTAAATAAAAAAAAGCAGATACCACCATCTCCTATTTTCATCGGCTATCACCTTCATCTTCTTTACTTCTACATATTTTCCTAACTTCCCACTCGTTTATCGAACTTCTCAAACCCAGAACACAAGGTCACGTTAAACACTTTCCCCATCAAAGATCACTAACACCACTTCATCGCCACAAATTTCTGCTCCACTTCAAGGTCTCCATTCTCATTTCTCCACTGAATGAACATGATGTAATGGCGGTGGCTCAGTTGTCGAATTCGTCGGAATGACCAAAGCATAGCGTCGAATCTTCTCCTTTATATATATATTTTTTCTGCCGCTTATGTAGTGTAAGGATTTCAATACCTGTAACTCAAAAATTTTGAAGTGTATCGATTCAAAGCGGGGAGTTGGAGTATTCTTGTTTTCGTTTCCAGAAATCACAGCGTGAATCTCCTATTCGATTAGGCCGCACTTCTGTTGCTGATGAGATTCACAAAATGAATCACCATTGGCAATGGATTGAAGAGAAAGGAACACAGTTTTACAGGGAGTTCATCCTGAAATTATTTTGTCTGTTCCCCTCTCCTGTTCTGCTTCTTTGCTTGATCTACAAACCTTTTTTTGTGTTGTTTGTTAATACCAGAGAACACCTGGTCTGATATGGGTTTTCGAATTCAAAATGGCCAAAAGCAGAAGAAACACATTATTTACCAATCATGTTTGGTTAACCACTCTTTACCGTGATTTTTGCTTCTACTGCAGTTCTATTCTGCTGGATAATGGAGGAAGTGTAACTTCATGTCTCTGTTTGCCTTTGCGAGTCTATTCGCCAATCTTGAAAAAATACCAATCCTACTTGCTTAATTTTCTGTAGATGGTTACATTGGCAAACTAACCTGTCTCAGTTTTTTTGTTTGGTGTTGATTTATTCCTCTGTGCAGGTAGCTTTTGTTGATCTTCTCTCGGTAAACCTCCACCCATTTAGCCTCTATGTGTACTAATCATCCTGTGTAGTAAGTTCGGTGCAGCTGCATATTGTTTTGCTTCCTTCAGAGGCATGTTTGAATTGACGAAGATATGTGTGATGTTATTGTCTGAAAGTATGAGGCGGGTGGATTGGTTGGAACAGCCAAAATTTTGTTTAAATTCATGTTAGTTTCCAGACAGAATGTGTTTAATAATGACGGGATAGTTGGAAGTATTCTTTCCTCTACTTCTTCTTAATGGCGGTGCAGATCCTAACTTGTGGTGGCTGATAAGTGCAAAATATATCTATTTTTAGGGTTTTAATTCTTCCTATTCTCACAATAATTCATGACATATTTCTCACTTATCATATGCTTTTACTAAGATTTATATTTAGATGAGAGCTGATATATTTTATGTGTTAAATGTAGGAAAATAACAACATATGTACACATATACATATATATGTATATATCATGCACTCACGACAATTATTATGCAGGGCGGCCACATCATTGTACACATTCTCATCACAACAGACCACTATCGAATTGATGGGCTAAACAAAAGGGAATCAGAATGTACAAATCATGAGATAATGATTACTCAAATCATATAATGGGAAAAGTTTGTTAATCATTACCACATCCACGAGAGAATTGGAGTAACGGCTGCAAAAGTACATTCAGTACTACTACGGAGGTGGTTAGAAGATAAAGAAATCAAATATAATTAATTTGATAAAATCGTGGCTGGGATATTAACATATGTTAGGGTAGCCAGACAGAGACGACGCCCGCGTCGCTGCGCAACAATCACCAGGGCTTCGGCCCCTGTTCTCTTCTTCCAGACATAACAATTCCACCATTGTTACACTCCTACTCCTGACAGAGGATTAATGCAGAGATAGAAAGTGGGACGGGGATCTTCTGACAGAGTTTCTTCTTCCCTTTTATCTATTTTGTCAATGTTTTCTTCCTTTGTTGTTTTCGTTGTTTTTAGAGTCATGTTAGCGTAGATAGTTTAGCTCCCCGGATTGGGGTAGCAAACCGAATCTTTATAGTTATTTTGTAATCTTTTTCTCTGATTATAATTGCAATAGTTTAATTCCTGTTCTTCACGTGCTTTAATTTTCTAGCTAATTATTAAAGCAATCCATGTAGTTTTCTAATCAAAATGCGGCGCTGAGATTAGTTAATAGGACATAGGAAGTTAAACCGGATTAACGACTAGAAGCATGGTTTGCCTATAGGTTAATCTGTCTCCAATAGGAATTGTTAATAATGCGATTGGTTAGAGTTGACTTGGGTATGGTTTGTGGCTTGTTATTTCTGCCAGTTAGGATTCGTTGTACAGGGACCAGTCAACGGATTAATTAAGATTCCTGAGTTTATTGCAGAATTAGGGAAGAATTTATAAATTGATTTATAAAGTGAAGGTTTGCAGTACAATCCGGGGTGCTTCTTTAGATTTTAGAGTTTCAATCTTTATTTCTTTATTTTGTTTATTTTGATTGTATTATTATTTTATCTTAGTTCGTTGAGTTAAGTAAAACCTGAAAAAGTGACGTTTCTTGTTTTATTAGTTTAGTTTCTCAGTTAGTTAATAAATTGTCAGTTAATTGAACGAGGTCCCTGAGATCGACAATCCCCACTCAATTCACTATTCCGCAAAACGATTGGTACACTGCCTAGGTAGAAGTATAGTAACACATATTTCTGCTAACAAGTTTTTGGCGCCATTGCCGGGGACCTCTGGCACGGTTAATTGACATTTTTATTTATCTCATTGAGATTTTATTTGAGTTTTTTTCCTTCTTTTATTGTTTTTATTCAATTTTGTTTGGTTGATTTCCATTTTTAAGTTGAATCCTTACGAATACAAATTTTTGCTTTTGAATTCGATTTCCTTTTTTTTCCGTTATTTATATCTTTCGGTTTGAATTTGATTTTGCTACGTAAGTTTTGTGATTACGCATATTTTTCTTGATTTTCCTTTCATTACTTTTATTTTATTTTATCTTTGTTTTATCTCTTTGATTCTCAATCTAAGTTACGTAACTTCTTTTCTTTTTTTTTGTCGTTTTTTTGGATTCTGTTTTGATTTCCTTTTTATTCCGAATTTAATTTGGTTAGTTTAATTACGTAAGTTTAGTGTCTTCCCTTCCGTTTTTTTTTACGCATCCTATTATTCATTTTTTTCTTTTCTTTTTGGTTTCTATTTCAAATTTATTTTTAGTACGTAGACGAATTCGTTACTTCAGTTTTTTTTCCTTTCTTTTCATTTTTGTTTTTCTTTATTTTGTTTACTTATAGTTATTTTATTTGTGTTTTCGTTTTTAATATTTATCTTCGTTTTTACCTTTATTTTATCTTTGTTATTTTATTTTCGATTTACTTATTCGTTATTTATTTTTGCAATTCTCTTTTTTATTTATATTTTGTTTCTCTTTGTTATTTTATTTAGTTAATTTTGTTTTTGTGTTTCTTTTCTATTTTTAGTTCTATTTTACTTTTTATTTTTGTTTTTGTGTTTGTAGACTAGTTACTGAGAATGGAGAGCAGTTACACTGAGGAGACGAGATTGATGGTGGAACAAGCTTTGCAACGCAAGCGGGAAGCAGTACTTACTTTTCAAAGAATGATTGGATACCAACCACCACAACAATCTGATCGAGAACTTTATTGGTGGGAAAGTCCTCCTCCCGTAGAGCAGAATATCTTGCCTAAACCTAACTCCGAGCCGGTAGAAGCACGAGTAGTTGATGATTTCATAGAGAATGAAGGAATTGATGCATCTACCGCTGTTGTCGACGAGCAGGATTGCATAATTGAGCCTCACCAACTGAAAGAGGATATCTATATTCTCGAATATGAGGAAGAAGCGCCACCAATTGATCTGCAATTTCAACCTTGCCTCCAGGAGCCTCAACAAAAGGAGGAGGACGTTTATGCCCTCGAATTTGAGGAAGAAGAGTCATTCACACCTGGTCTTCTGAGTGAGCAGCGTTACCGGCAGTATCTCCTCAAACATCAGGTTTTGTGGAGTATTTACTTTCCTATTTTATTTGCCGAAGTAACGCTTTGTTTTGATCCAGGTGGTTTGCTTTTAATTACTGCCTACTTCGTTTTCTTGGCAAAATTGTTGTCTACTTTTATTTTTGATCTAGGATAACGAAGCAGGAGTCTAGCCAAAGACTATAAAGATGGGCAGCTTACTGGGAGGCAACCCAGTGGTTAAATTTATGCTTTGTTTTTGTTTTTATTTTCTTAATTTAATTTTTGTTTTTCTTTTCACTTAGAAGTGGCAGTGGTGCATGTGCTCTTAATGCAATGCATTTAGCGTTTTTGTGGTAGTTGTGACTGTGTGCAGATGAAACTTTTTTTTATGTTGCTTGATGTTCTCCAAGGCTGGACACTTGCTTGGACGCAAGTGTGAGGAACGCTACCCCAATGTTCGAGCTTAAGTGTGAGGAAGGGAACCTTCCTCAATCTATGATATAAGGGGAGTTTCAGTTTTTTATTTTAAATGTTTGTGTTCAGCCTATCGTGCTATAATTGCTTATTTATTAGTCCATGATTGTCCTGAATGAATCCTTCATGAGTCTGGCATATTTTGAAAGGTCTTTTCTTGATTTTTATTTTTGAACAATGAGGACATTGCTCCTCTTAAGTGTGAGGAAGTCGGACCTTTCCCTGAAAATATGCCAGTTGCGCTTAAATGCCACACTTGTTTTTGTTTGTCTTCTTGCTTTGAGAGAATCACTTCTAGTGCTTATAAATATTGAATTCTTGGGGAAAATGTTTGTGGAAGTTTGAAGTTGAGCCAGGTGACAACCTCAGGAATTCTCCTGCTTAAAGTTGTTTGTCTAATCTAACTTGTTTTTATTCAAACTAATTCTGTTTTCACTGAAATTTGGTGGATTAGCTGATTGTGTAGACTGAATTAGTTTAGTTTGGGATTTTGGAAATGATGTGAAAGTTTGGGATGAAAGGATAAGGCAAGGTACTCCGCTGATCAGAAATTTTCCTAACAAAAGCAGGCCTCGTCTATTCGGTTATTAAGTCCTAGGGGTGCCTTAACACCTATCTACCTAAGGTCTTGGGATCTGGGATAGTTGGCCCAACACCGTTACATGGATAGAGAGAAAAGTCTGGGTTATGGAATAACTCTGCAATTCTCAATAATTCGTTTGTTTTGTATATACTTCTTAAAGAAGAATGTTTTTGCATGCGAAAGAAAAGTTAATTGCAGTTTAATTTTTCATTTCTGATCATGAGTATGTGGTGTTGAAAGGTATCACGGAATAAGGTGTTACTTCACACCCCTTGTCATCCAAAGGTTAGAGGAAAGAAATTGGTGGAAGATCCCAAACTATTCTATATTTAGTTTATGCAATCAAGCTTCTTCATGCTTTTACACAATTGTTCTTTTTCACTGTTTGCGAAAACTTACAGCTAAGAGAAGGATTATTTTTTTGATGGCCATTTCGCTTGATTTCCTTCTGCACTCATTTGATCTTGAGGTTCGATACTACAGCCTTAGAGATAGTTTTATTCTCTATTTGCTTGAGGACAAGCAAAAGTTAAGTGTGAGAAAGTTTGATAAGTGCAAAATATATCTATTTTTAGGGCTTTAATTCTTCCTATTCTCACAATAATTCATGACATATTTCTCACTTATCATATGCTTTTACTAAGATTTATATTTAGATGAGAGCTGATATATTTTATGTGTCAAATGTAGGAAAATAACAACATATGTACACATATACGTATATATGTATATATCATGCACTCACGACAATTATTATGCAGGGCGGCCACATCGTTGTACACATTCTCATCACAACAGACCACTATCGAATTGATGGGCTAAACAAAAGGGAATCAGAATGTACAAATCATGAGATAATGATTACTCAAATCATATAATGGGAAAAGTTTGTTAATCATTACCACATCCACGAGAGAATTGGAGTAACGGCTGCAAAAGTACATTCAGTACTACTACGGAGGTGGTTAGAAGATAAAGAAATCAAATATAATTAATTTGATAAAATCGTGGCTGGGATATTAACATATGTTAGGGTAGCCAGACAGAGATGACGCCCGCGCCGCTGCGTAACAATCACCAGGGCTTCGGCCCCTGTTCTCTTCGTCCACACATAACAATTCTACCATTGTTACACTCCTGACAGAGGATTAATGCAGAGATAGAAAGTGGAGCGGGGATCTTCTGACAGAGTTTCTTCTTCCCTTTTTATCTATTCTGTCAATGTTTTCTTCTTTTGTTGTTTTCGTTGTTTTTAGAGTCATGTTAGCGTAGATAGTTTAGCTCCCCGGATTGGGGTAGCAAACCGAATCTTTATAGTTATTTTGTAATCTTTTTCTCTGATTATAATTGCAATAGTTTAATTCCTGTACTTCACGTGCTTTAATTTTCTAGCTAATTATTAAAGCAATCCTTGTAGTTTTCTAATCAAAATGCGGCGCTGAGATTAGTTAATAGGACATAGAAAGTTAATCCGGATTAACGACTAGAAGCATGGTTTGCCTATAGGTTAATCTGTCTCCAATAGGAATTGTTAATAATGCGATTGGTTAGAGTTGACTTGGGCATGGTTTGCGGCTTGTTATTTCTGCCAGTTAGGATTCGTTGTACAGGGACCGGTCAACGGATTAATTAAGATTCCTGAGTTTATTGCAGAATTAGGGAAGAATTTATAAATTGATTTATAAAGTGAAGGTTTGCAGAACAATCCGGGGTGCTTCTTTAGATTTTAGAGTTTCAATCTTTATTTCTTTATTTTGTTTATTTTAATTGTATTATTATTTTATCTTAGTTCGTTGAGTTAAGTAAAACCTGAAAAAGTGACGTTTCTTGTTTTATTAGTTTAGTTTCTCAGTTAGTTAATAAATTGTCAGTTAATTGAACGAGGTCCCTGAGATCGACAATCCCCACTCAATTCACTATTCCGCAAAACGATTGGTACACTGCCTAGGTAGAAGTATAGTAACACATATTTCTGCTTAACAGTGGCAGCTGGTTTGCACATTTGAGTTTAATGCAAATTTCACCTTTAACCTAGAACCGGTGAACATAAGAGGTTAAGCAAAGAAAAGGAAGTAGTAGTGTCTTACTCCGTTAGCTTAGGAGGGCATCCGGGATTAGTATTTTGATTTTAAGTTCGATTGCTATTCAAAATTTTGCTAAATCTTTAAAAGGGTAGGATGATAAAGAAAAAGAAAAACAAAAGAAATGATTCCTAGAACCTGATTAATGTTTTCTGTTCAATTTCGTGCACCTGATTATTCGGTTTATTTCTCTGTTATGTACGTATTGCTTACATTCATTTCATTGTAATTTATCATCATTTCAGTTTTATTTGTTTTTGACTACTTAAGCCCTAGCTAATCATCCTTTAGGTCCTAGCCATTAGGATAGAGGGTGTTCCTTGGCACTTAGTGGGTCATGTGTCCTTCTTGGTCAAGGTGACACCCTAAACCCTAAAACACACATCTAAAAATATGTATGTATATATATGTAAATAATGAACTCATTGTCCAAACCCAAAATTCTTCCAAACACCTATCTCCTCTCTTTCCAGCCTAGATCCAAAAATTGTCTCTCAGTTTCAATATTTTTATTTCTGTGCATAAAAACAAACCATTAACCTCCACATGTTTCCTTCTAAAACTTGATTCAAAAGCCCACAAATCATTCCTGACCCATCACCTAGCTCGGCCCATGAATGATGACCCGGCCCATTATCCAAGCCCAATCCAAAATTGGCCCAAAGCCCAAACCGGCCCAAGCCCAAACCGGCCCAAGCCCAAAACCGGCCAAAGCCCAAAAACCGGCCAAAACCCAAACTGGCCCAAGCCCAAAACTGGCCTAAGCCCACAATCAGCCCAAGCCCACAATCGGCCCAAGCCCACAAAGGTCAAACCGGTTTGACCTTGACCCGAACCTTGACCAACTCCTAACCTAATTTTGACCCGAAACTTTGACCAAACCCGAGCTGACCGAACCTTTGACTTTGACCTAACCAAGTCCACAAAAACCCAAGCAAATCCACAAAAATCAAACCTCGCCCCGAATGTTGGCCTTTGACCCAAACTTTGACCTTTGACCCAAATTTTGATCAACCCAAGCTTTGACCAACCCAAGCTTTGACCGGTCTAACCTTGACCTTAACTTGATCCCACTTTGACTCGGTCTAACTTTGACCCGGCCTATTTTCCAACCCCAACCAAATTCGATTCAAACGAATTCGATTCAAACCTAATTCTTTCAGCCCAATTTCATTCAATTCAAATCAAATCCAGATTCAATTCATTCAATTCAAACTCAACTTGTAAATTCCATTCAAAATCCAGAAACCAAAATCTCCTTTCTCAAATTTCAAACAATCATTTTATTCAAATTTCACCAAGTTTTCAAAGAAACCATTTTGTGGAATTTTAAAGGAAAAACTCTTTTCACATCACATAAAAATCTTCTCAAACGTAGAAAGTTTTTCTCACATATACAGAAAGTTTTCTCCTAAAACATTTCGCAAAATCAGTGTTTCTTCATCGAGAATTCCGAACAACTTCAAAAGTTTTCAAACTTAGTTTTCAACTCAACCGTTTTCAGGGAACAAGAAATGTCTGACCCTTTCAAAACATTTCCTTCCTGGTTAGAACATCACTTGTCTCCCTTTCCAAAATAAAAATCCGAGGCAGAGCGCTGGGGTCATAACATCCCTTGTCCCAGTCTGGATCTCTTTTAGGCAGGGCATCAGGGTGATAGACCTCCCCTAATTGCAGCCTAGAATTTTACAAGGCGGGGTGCTAGGGAAGTAACGACCTTCCTAGTTGCAGCCGGGATTTTAGAATTGTCTAACTCCCTTCCACTCGATTTAAGTATTTTCGGCTTTTAATGTTTTAAACCCAGGAGTTAGAGACGTTATTCGGGTTTGACCGAGAACATCTCATTCATGGTGTTTCTCTCTAAATCCTATTTTTCGACATAAATTTATTGCCCCATCTTTCGAGCCTCAGCACTTACCATTCATAAAGTGTAACACCCTGGATTTTGCCTTAAAACATAGGAAATAAAATAACAAAGCTAACGATGAAAACGGCTTCGAAAACGGACTCCAAACGAGCCCTAAAGGTGCAAAACAAGCTTGGTCCGAACTTGTGTCTGGACATGGGAAGTTCGGACACAAGTCGAGATAATTAAACTGTGAAAATCCATCCGTCCGAACTTGTGTCCGGACATTGATGTTCGGACACAAGTCGAGAGTTAAAAAGGTTTGAAAACCAGAGGCGTCCGAACTTGTGTCCGGACTTGGAAGTTCAGACACAAGTAAGTTTGAAAAGTCCGAGAAATTTAACGTGGCATGTACGAACATCGACGTTCGGACCAAAGTTCGGACACACCAAAACAGAGAGCCTCTGAAACATTCGGGACCTGTCCGAACATGGATGTCCGGACGGACGTTCGGACAGGTCCTGATGGGCATCCTTTCCAGCGCAAACAGAACCAAATTAACATCAAAATCAACCATAAAACTCAACAATCAAAGGAGAATCATTCCAATAACTTGGTACCTCAAATGATAGCAAAATACACCACCGCAAGATCTCTTACACAATAAGTATCTCTTCATCAAATCCAAGACTCCTTAAAGAATTATTCGAGTAAAACACTTCAACTAGATAGCAGCGGAATAGCAAAATCCAAAAGGCGTTACCGCCGCACTCTAACAGAGAGTGCTCAGGCTTAAACCACTAACCAAAACCAAAACGTTTCCAAAACTTGTAAAACATAGCGAATTCAAAACATAACTCAACTCGTTCCAAATGTAGTAATTGTCCAATCATCCTAAGCTATGTGATAGCGTGTCCCAATCCCCAAATCAGCCATGAGTACCTGCGATCATAAAACAACAATAGAAAACGCGAAGGGATCGCGCAAATCAGCAAAACTGAGTAAACATTGCCTCAACCTGTAAAATATATTTGGAAACCCACTTGAAATTTAAAACCATACTTGTACAGAAACGTAAACCACAACACCAATTCCAAATATCAATCACAAAACATTTCGGGGGAGAACTTTCCAAGAATCAAATCAATGGCTTACACGGACGACCCCCAAATCGGGTCGCAACAATTAGAATCCCACCTCACTCTATGTCCTTAAGTGTGCACACCCCCCAGAAGGTAACTTACGACCCAAAGGAGTAGATCAGTAGAGCTTAACTGCAAGTAATGTCTGCAGGCAAAATAATAAGAATATCCACGGGGTACATAGTACCAATAGTTACATGGAGCGCCATATAGGCACCAACAATTTACACGGAGCACCAAGAGGTACCAACAATTCCAATAACCAATTCAAAGAAAGTCTCCCAAAACCTTTATTCAAACCCTTTCGCAAAACATCTCACCAGAATACACAGGGGAAAATAATTCCCAAACTTCCACAATCTCAAAACCACAGTAAATCCAAATCCTCGATAATCACAAAACACAGAGGTAAGAATGTTGAGCACAACATTTACCTGGATACGCTCACAGCCACCGAATCACTCAGCAAGGTCAGCAGTAGCGTTCGTCAGGGAACTCGGTGTCTAGAATCGCAAGCAGAAATACAATCAGGATCTACTCAAACCAAAGAATTAATAACCTAACCTTACCAACGGATTCCCCTTACCCTTCTACAAGAACCGGCACCAGAGAAGCGGCCTAACGACGCTAGAGAATAAGAGCGTGAATTTAAGAGGGGTTGGGAGCTTGAAGAAAGAGAGAAGAGTGGAGGCAGTAGGTTGAAGATGGAAGCGATCGTGATAGCGATCGTGGTATTAAATAGAAACAATATGGAAATAATTAAAGGATTAGTCTTTAACTAATAAATGTATTTAGATTAGTGAGAGGAGAATTTATAAGTAATGTTGTAAAATAACCTGAAATGAGTTTATAAATAAGATTTCAGTTTAAAGGTAAATGAATAACGTTAAAATCATGGAAGGATCTAGATTCAAAATTTAGAGAGATAAATAAATACTTTTTGGCTAAAGTAAAAAAAAAACAAAATAGAAGAAGGGCTAACTGATCGTTAGTGAAGGATGAGGAGAATTATCTAAATAATTAGATAAAAGGAATAAATACATAATAGCTGAATAAATGAGTTAGGAAGAGGAAAATATTTTAGAGAGAAGTAAAATCAAATTTGTATTCTTGAACATAATATAGTTATCTGAAATGAACGTAATTATACCTATGTATATTGCTTCTCTGGGCCTTTATTAATCTTACCCATAACATCCTTGACTATATGCTAATTTAATCCTACGCCAAAATTCACGGGTATTTCATAAAGTGTCGTGCTCGAGGGGGTACATAGGGTGATCCCTTAGGATCATCCGCCTTTTCACAATAAATTGAGTCTCCTCAACCATTTTCAAACCTTGAACCTAAAAAACCCGGGATCTCTCCCAAATTCCAAATGCCTCACGTATTCAAATCATCATTCAATCTTTAACTCATCTTAAACACCAATCATCTCCCAATTTCCAATTTCTTTTAAACTTCTAAAGTCTCATAGGCCCGAGCGTCTCACAGACTCGAACATCTCAATCTCTCTACCATTTTAAGATTTAAGCGTCTCACAGACCCGAGCGTCTCACAGACCTTGATACCCCATTCCCCCCACTACTTGAATACCCCACATGCCTCATAGGCCCGAGTGTCTCACAAACTAATCTCTCAAACCTAAAACTTCTCAAAACTTTCAAAACCCCCCAAAACTGTGAACTACATATGGTCTGATCTCAACAGGGCATTGAGTACATAGGCAACCCATCTAGGGTGTGACCCCATTCCAATCAAAAAACCCTTTTCCCATTCTAAGGTGTTCTTCACACCTCTCAAAACACTCAAACCTTCTTCAGCTCCCACAGATGTCAAACCATCAGACTCCCAATCTTAAGCATTTCTTCAACATCAGAATTTTCCCAATCTTTTATTCTATACCCATCTGAATTGATCAATTCCTCTTCTTGGCGCTAGCTTGGCAGAAAATCTCGCCCCAAACACTCTCATTCTCTTTTCCTTTCCTATCTTTGGCTTTGAAATGACTCTCTCTAAAAAGGTTTTGAAAGAAGGCAATCCCGACAATTGGAGACCGAGGTTTCCTCGGGCACCAATCCGAAGTCGTGGTCGTTGCCACTTCCAAGGGGTGTAACCCAGTGCGAACCCACACAGAATCTCTAGTATGATCAGATAAGTCCTATCCATAGGAAACAAATCATCTGAGTCAATTAACGGTTCTTAGAACCCTTCTCATCCCTTCCTAGTTCCTTAGGTCAAACTAGGTGGCGACTCTAGTCAATTTTCACCCTTAGGGCATAAGTCCGCGTGGAGCTCATCGAGAGCGGGTGTAGTGCACACTTGCACTCCCCTTTATGCTTTCTGAGAAAGACGGACGATTTAGTAGGTATTTGAGGGATGCCATGAATAACAGGTTTTCACCCTCCATAGAATGGCAAATATTTAGGATCTAGGCTTCTTAGCCAGGACCCGAATTAGATAGACCCCCCTTCATACCGAAAATTCACCCTCCACACCCGGCACATCTCAAGCAGAAGAAGCGCCGAGAGTTCGAGACACTCTCCCAGGGAGGTCTGACCGTGGATGAGTATTACGCTCGATTCATCGGTCTGCAGGACTTTATCCCCGGAGTCGACTACTCAGAGACCGTGAAGGTCGAGAAGTTCCGGGGGGTGGGGGATTGTTGTTTCACATCCAGATGGCGATGGGTGCTACCCTCTATACTACTATCCAGGTATAATCATGAATGCTATTAATTCTTTACTTACTAAATTACAAATTAACTTTGTGAGGACTTACCAGTGAGATTCCAGGAGTGCTATGACGCTGCCTCGAGGATGAAGCTACTGCTCCAGACTCGGGAAGAGACTCTCGGGATGAAGAAGAGAAAGAAACCTGAGGGAGAGTCTGTGGGTGGAGGAGCGTCTCCAGGCGATGGCCTGAAAAAGGGAAAGTAAGAACTTATCCCATTTTAAATTGTTTACCATATTAAACACCTTTAATGAATGCTGACCCGAAACCTTAAACAGGAAATTCTTTCAGAAGAAAGGGCAGCAAGGTCACCAGGGAGCGAAGGGGAAAGAGCCCGTCCCTCGGTTGACCGGCCCAGCTATAGATGCTAAGCCTCTGAGATCTGCGCCTCCTAAGGGTGAGAACACCTTCCTCTTAAATTCAATTATAACCTTAACCATTATACCGTCAAATTTTAACTTAAACTAAATACCATCATCAGGCACCGGACAACCCTAGCGCCACTTTTATTGTAAGTGTTGCGGGAAGAACCATCATGGGGCCGACTGTAGTGGCCGCAAAGTTGAGTGCCGATACTGCAAGAAAGAGGGCCACCGGGAGTTCGAGTGTTAGATGAACCCAGAGGACCACAATTATAGACCACCAAAGAATACTCAGAAGACCTCAGATGGAGGATCTAGAGTACCACGAGGCGGTCAGGAAGGCCAGACATCTACTGATGCAGGAGCCCAGAAAGGGAAGGGAGTCGATAGGGCATGAGTACCCTGAACTCCGAGATACCACTAGTGGAACACTTTTAATTATTTTGTTATATACTTAGCCTTGGATATTAGACAAATATATGTTGTAAGTATGTGGGAGTGTGTCAGTGACCACTCGCCTTTTTGTGTATGATTTTTGGGATTAGATATGTGTACTCGATACCAGTAACCTTAAAACCTTGACGAATTGTATATAAATGAATGGAATTTTTAATGCTTACGCTATCATGTAAACCATACTCAATGACGAAAGAGTCAACGAGACCAGTAATTACTGAACCGATATCTCAACCTGCATGGCGCACTTGCGACTGCAAGCGCTATGACAATCAACCCACATAAATTTCCATCTGCCTTGCGCACTTGCCACAGCAAGTGCTACAGCTACCAATAAATTTTAATCTCTCAGTAAATACCAAAATTTTCATACCAATTTTTTTTCATACAAACCTTTATGATTAGAAGCTTATGGAACCTCGGGAAGACTTGTTAGTCCGACCACTGCAACTGAAGAATTACATAGCCATCATAATTGTAAACCACGCCAGTTTAATTGTTCGAGAATTTTCAGACATAGCTTATTAGCCGAATACCAGAAGTGTATACTAGCATCTAATGCTAATCACTAATAGTGATGAATGTTTAGTCCTTATGGACAAGCATAATCTTGTGAGAAATGGCATACCCTTTGTAGATGCACTACTGTCAATGAGGATGGTTGGAAGGTGAAGAGCCGAGTTGCACAAGCTATTATGCAATCTGTAATACATCCAATTAAACGGATGAGGGAACGAATATAAACTACAGTTGAGATGTGATAATAATTAAATCAGGAGGAAAATAATATGTAGAGTACTCAAGGAGATCGAGATATGAGACCCGATGCTGCTAAACTTAGCACTAATATTACATGAACTGATTGCATGAAACACCCCTGAACATTTAATCACATAAAATCATAAACGCGAGGAGACTATTCAAAGATAACGCGTTATATAATCCGGACACAAAATAATGTATGAACAATTAAGTTCAGTATATACATGTCCGAAAACACGACAACGTTACATGTTAAGGTAGTCACGTACTTATATATGTACGAATATGAAAACACATGTACGTAACGTTACGGTACCATAACGTTGTAATAATTAATAACGTCGCATAGTTATGTGTAACAAAAACGCTACAAATAAAAAGGTCATATATATAACATAACAAAAATTAAGTGGTCGCGTATCTAGCTAATAACGCGATATATTATATGGTCTTACATATATAAATAAGCATGTATAACTTATACAAAAAAAAGAGAAGAAAAAGGAGCAAAGACGCTCCCGCTGAGGTTCGAACCCCGTACCTCTCGTATACCTCGTGAACGTCTTAACCGGTTGAGCTATGCTCGAATTCGATAACTTATACCACCGAATAAAAACTAGTATCTTGTCAACTATAGTAAATACAAAGAAAAGAGAACCAACTGCACCGTCCCTGTAGCATCGCCTTCTTCCTCGATCAAGAACCAGATCGAACAAAATAAAAACAGGAGACAGAGAATCCAAACTCTCAGGCGACATAATTGAAATACCCCAAACCTAAGTATGCTAAGCAAACATCAAATTATGATGTAGTAAGGCTAGAATATGCCTTAGAAAGATTGGTAGACAATTTAAACCAAGGAAAACACAAGAAAGTGCCTTAAGGGCAATCAGGGCAAAAACGTGCTCTAAGCTTGGAGAGACTTGGGTGAGTACCCAAATGTCATGATAAGACCTTAGAATTATTATAATGGTCATTTTAAATCAATTAGCAAAGAAAACCAAGCTTGAAAACAAGTTAAAACACAAAATGTGCTTTAAGAAGTCTTAAAGCACATTTTTGAGCAATTGTCTTAGAATTGAGTTTTGAGTGGCTAAATGTCCATCATTACTCTTTAATCAACATGTGTACTAATTATTATCACATTAGGAAGTCTAAATCAAGGGGAAATCAAAAATTTCAGAAATATGTGCACTGATTAGTGAATAGTGCCAAATAGTGACTAGTTTAAGTTTTAATCAATATAAGCTAATTAGTTGGTCAACAAAGACCATGACTAGCCTTATTTAAGGTAGGGGGCCGGTTTTCTAAAGGAGGGTGAGTCACCATAAGTAGTCAAATAAGGAAGAAAAGAAGAGATAAGTAAAAGAGTACTATTTGCTTTATTAAAGCAAATATCTCTTATAAGCCACCTTTTCTTCTTCTCTCTCTTCATTTCTCTTCTTCACACGATTTCTTCTTCTCTTCTTTTGCTCCAAACCGAGAGAGCTCCATCCATGGGTGCTCCACCTTCAATCACTCACTAAGTGTTCATCTTTGCTCCAAATCAAAAACTAAACACATATTTCTCTTAGTTAGGTCAAGACCTATCCTTCTATCTCTTCAAATCCTTCAAAGCTCCATTTTGGTGTCAAGAGGAAACTCCATTGATGGAGGAAAACCAAGTTTGAAGAGCTCATTAGCTTCTCCATTCTCTTAAGGTAAAGAAAATGTAAGAAAAACCATGTTTCCATCATTTCTTGTACATGGCCGAAAATTCCTTCTCATGGGGCTATGTTTTTATGCCTTGTTCTAGCTTGATTTATTCACCAAGGACTAGTGGAGGTCCTATTTCATTCAATGCCCAAGTCTACTTTGAGACTTCAAGGTAATCATCCACTTTTATGCTTTAGAACACATTTCTAACCTAGGTTTTCATTCCTTGAGGTTAGTGCATGTTTAGTACTCATATGAGTCATTGAATATTGATTAGAACATTGGCAAGGGGAATTTAAGTGGTGGCCGAGATCTATGCAAGAAGAAGGTCTAAGGAGGAGATTAAGATAAGCTTGAGAAAACAAGGTAAAATGCTTACCTAATGGTGGTTTAAGATTAAGGAATGAGTTTTAGATAAGTACCAATGTAGCTTAGAGCTTACATTGTGTATTGGGTTATAACCTAAGGAAAAAGAACTTAAACAAGCTTATGAACTTGTGATTAAGGAGCTAATGAGAATGAGTTAGTAATATAAGTTTAAGGTGGATTTTAAGAGCATTATAACTACTATGAGATTGATGAGTGTATTTGCAGGTTGAAAGCTTATATATGTGGGGAAATTCAGTGTTTAAGTTTAAGTCATTTAAGGGCCTAAGAGCCATGTCATTTAAGAGCCTTAGTGCTATGCAATTTAAGATTATTGCAATATATTGAGTTTGTTGTGAATGAGTTAGTTTGGGTGATGAGATATGATGAGAAAGAACTTGAGGTGTGTGAGATGGTTAAATGAGGAAAAATAATGTGTTTGGGCATGCTATGAAGCTAGAGGTGCTATGGCGAAATTTGAGTAGAAAATAAGTGTTTAGGCGATGGTGGTGAATTAATATGACCTAGGATTTACTAGGAGTCATTATGAGGAATTTGAGTGGAGATTAGTTAACTAAGGAGTTCTTGAGGTTTAGAATGACCTAGAGATGTCTAGGAGGAATTAGAGGAATGGTGAGTGTTTTTGAACACACCAAAATCATGAGATGAGGAATGTAAGACTTGTGCATAAGTGTAAGGAGAAGGTGTAATGCTTAAGGTGATTTAGATATGTTCTAAGGGAAATTAATGACTAAGGAAGTACTAGGAAGTCTTAGAGGTTGTCTTGATGAAAAGGGGTGAGATAAAGTGTTGTAATGAGTGATAATGATTTAGGCATTACTTTGAAGAATTTAGGAATCAAGAGAATGTAATTGAGTATTTAGGACTTAGGTAAATGTTGGTAAACAACTAGGAAGGAAATAAGGTGTTGATGGAGGGAAGCTTAAGCTTGTGAAGGAACTTTAAGTAAATGCATAAAAGAATTTTTGGTGGTGAAAGATGCTTCGGAGATGATGTTATAGTGGTGAGGAAAACATTTGGCATAGTGGTTACATTAGGTATGAACCACCACCTTGAAACCTAGAGGAAAGCATTACAAGTGTTAGCATTATTACAAGGAAAATGTATAATGATTAAGGTGAATCTTGGTGAATGATTTAATGTGTTTGGAGGATGCTCTAAGGTGGGTTTAAGGGTCTAAATGATGTTAGAACACATTGGATGGCTTGAGGAAAGATTTAGTGAAGATTTGGCAAAGTTTGGGCATGTTTTAGTGGCGTCCGACCCAGGGGTCCGACCCAAGTTTGGGTCGGACGGCCTCTGTTTAACGCCAGGGAAAGGTTCTGGAATGGTCCGACCCAGAGGTCTTGGGTCGGACATGGGTCGGACGGGTGAGTTTTAGAGGGCAAATAAGTTTCTGGAATGGTCCGACCCAGTTGGTTGGGTCGGATGTGGGTCGGACATGTGAGGTTTTAGAAGACGGAAAGTTTCTGGAATGGTCCGACCCAGTTGGTTGGGTCGGACATGGGTCGGACATGTAGGGTTTTTCAAACCCGAAAGTTACTGGAATGGTCCGACCCAGAGGGTGGGTCGGACGGTGGGTCGGACGGCCCTTAACACTTTTAAAAAAAAAAATTTAAATTCTAATTATGGTGATAGGTAATAAGGTATACCTTTGGTGGGGTGGTAATGATTAGGACCCTAGGAACTTAAGGGATTAAGTTAAGTTAAGTATAAACTTAAAAGTTTAAGATTAAGTTTGTAAGATTAAGTTGTAAGACTTAAGAGGTGTTAGGTGGGGGATCATTAAGGAATTAAGTAAATTAAACAAGTTAAGTAGGTCATATTAGTTAAGTGATTAACAACCTAAAACTGAATGAATGTTTTAGGACTTGGGAGTTTGGACTCCGAAAGAGAGTAAGCAGCCGAACGACCAACGGTGAACGGTACAGTTCTCTTGTGACCTGCTTGCTAACGAGGTGTCCCTCGGCTTGTGTGCTATTTGTTTTGTGTGCTCACTAAACAAGATAAAGCATGCAATCGGAATATATTATATTTCTTGTATTGTGTGATGTTTGAAAACTAACACAACATACCGTGAGAACTTACTAACCAATGTTTAGTAAGGAATTGAGTGAGACTAAGGAACGCCCCCTAATAAGGGACGATATGAACCGAAAGAGGTTAACCAACGAACATGGTCTTGAGACTATTACTAACTGGAACTTGAGTGAGGAAACCCGGGACCGATCTCCGGTCATGCATGCTAAGGAAAAAGGGGGACGGTATCTGAATCAGATCCGCCCTCCGCTTAAGGACTTGTCTTCGGACTTGTAGCCTAGGGCCGGTTGCCGGCTCAGCTACGCTGGATTCCCGTCCAGGGTAGGTGGCATTAAGATGGTGCGGTGGGATCACCTAAATCTCAGGTTTGGACTTAGGCTGCAACCATTTCCCTCCAGGAACGGTTTGTATTCTGAGAATAAGTTAAGATTAAGATAAGTTACAATCATTCCTTTTTAAAGGATGATTTGTATCGTGAAGATTAAGATTAAGTTAAGATTAAGATAAGTTGCAACCATTCCTCTTTAAAGGATGGTTTGTATAATTAAGATTAAGATAAGCGACATCCACTCCTTATTAAAGGATGGTTGTTTCTAAGGTCAAGATAAGACTAAGATTAAGGTGAGATAAGGATGGACTAAGGTTAAGAGGGAACATTACTTAAGGAGTTAAATAACTAACTCTCCAATTAAGGGAACGCGTTTAAGTCGTTCATTGTGTGTGAACTTTGATTGTTCATATATGGATTGTTGTTTACAACATTTACTATTATGTTGTGCATCCAATCAACCTCCATGCTATCGACAATTAGTCGTCGTAGCCACGTTAGCTTGGGGGACATGAGGGGATCGTACCAGCATTCGTGCTGACCCCCTTTGGGGGCTGTTTTTACTACACAGGTGTACATCAGGAAGCGGCTGTCGCGAGAGTAAGAAGGGGTACAAGTGTTACGGGTTAAGTGTGGCCTACGAGTTGTGCATGTACACTCGTATGGCAAATTGAGTTAGTAAGATGTATAGGATGTGAGGGGGTTGTAAGAAGAATATGTAAATGGTTAAGATTGTTATACTAATGTTCGGTATATTCTGTAGTCAGACCGTGGCAAGGTCCTGGATTGTAAGGAATTCCGCTGTGACATGTTATATATATACTGTTAAGTTGCGAGACCACATCTGGATTGAGTTGGGGTGTTACAAAAAGTGGTATCAGAGCGTAGTTACGCTCTGAAGACAAGATACCGAACTTAGGAGAATATTGAGGTTGAGATTGAGTTATGGGTTAAGGGTTCAGAGATAGAGTGAGGGTGCGTTAGTCTGGACTCCCCGGTGTTTACCGGCATCCATAGTACCTAGGCCCGCCCTCCACATCCCTAACCCTGAATAAGTGGAACAAACGCCAGAGAGAAGAAAGCCTTCTCTTACTCGGGGAAACCCGATCTGGCAGTTGGCTAACAGTAAGCATACGAGAAACATCTTGTGGCATAACAGTTAAGGAGAACTGGGAGATTTTTAATGGAGCGCATCGGCGAAACAGGCGCTACCAATGGAACCTTACCAGTAAAAAACGGTAATTACCGGTAACATGGGTCGACATGCTACGCAGTCGAAATAACCCGCGATATCAATGGTAAGGAAAGCACTACTCGTGCAATAGATAAGGAAATGATAAGAGACGAGTACCGGACAGCGTCCGAGTAAGAATAACAGTGGGATAATACAAAGCATGAGGATTGAGATTACTGGAAAGTCCAGTTAGAAACGGAACTCCAAACCCCATACAATGAGGAAGGTTACAAGACCTGGCCGACATAATGCGGACGACGGTGAAATTCATACAAATGTATACCAAAATAGGACTACGAGGTAGTGCCTAAAAGAGAATTATTACTTAATAACCACAACAAAATGTGTGGAGACAGAAGCGAGGATTAAGACATAAGAAGATATTAAGGGGTTCCCTCAGAAAGAGGAATGCCCTGGTAAATGACAGTACTGTCAAACAACAAGGAAACTGCCGGATGGTCGGTTATCCAAAATAAGAGATTATCGAAGGAGTCCCGAGGACTACCAATTACATGGAAATTAGAAGGAAGTATCACCACCAATGTAACCTTGTACCAATAACCCATCCTGCATGGCGCACTTGCCATAGCAAGTGCTACCATGGTTAAGTCACACTAAAAGCCACCAAGGCGAGATAGAAGAACGCTACAGTTGCAACATATATTAATACCTGATTGTAATCTATAAGAACAGGAAAAAAAATAGGACCTTGGAAGGGCCTGACGGCCTGACCATGATGAGATGAGCCGACACATCAGTCAGCAGGGAGCTGAGCTTAGACGAAATACTAAATAGTATAAATATTAGCAACGGTATAACCCACTACAACAACAACCGACAGTACGGTAAGAACACAATCCCGAACTCCAAGGGGAAAACTTAAGAGATCGCTCAGAAATGCGAGCAAAAGCACTATATCAACAATGATATACAAGGGATGTATTATAAGATACCATTGAGACCGTTGACACAACATTTTCTAAAAAGAGCGGGATAAAGCTCCCGAGATGACCGTTAAAACTTGCAGATAACAACATTCTTCATGAAGATGTTGGAAAACCCAGAAAACAAGGATAAAGAAATAAACGTAAGCTATAACCTACTAAGGATTAAAGTCGTACAACCCTGGAAAAGGAGAGCTCAGAGGACTACCCCCACAGAGCGGGCATAGTCGAGCCGAACAACTGATGAATGACAGTTAACACTGTTTGTTTAACTCATTAACACCCAAGTATGATTGATCATCAAAGGTGGCGTAATCAACAGAAGTTGAACGAAACGTTGAGATGGAAGAATAAGACGACAGGATGATATCCAACTTGGACACCGTAAGGCAAACGCCTAATACGAACCTAACCTTGACTATTAAAAGACATAAGTCTAGTAAAATGACAGTAGTGTCAAAGACATTAAGTAACCTCAGATCACCTGAACAACTTCCATAGCAGGAAGCAGGATGCAGCAACTTACCATGAAACCCGATACTACATTTAGTATGTAACCTAACGTGGATAGTGCTCAAAGAACCAGAATCTTAAGAGAATGACCTGCGGATGAGTAAGAGCACAAATAATGAACTGAGACATTAAGCACTAAGAGCCTACGAGCCAAGGATGTTAACCACATCAGAGCCAGGCGCAATAAGTTATAAGAGAGCTTGTTTAAGCCACGAAGGGACTACAATTTGTAGATATGAACGGTTACCAAACCTATAACTTAGATTGGGAAGAACATTACCAAGAAAGGGTACCAATGAGAATATTGAGATAATGCTAAGGACAGGAGCGGAGAACGAACCATGCCTTTTAGGGTGGGGGTACCTCTCCTTGTTGTGAGGCCATGAGTGGGAATGAACCCCTCAAAATGGCTTTCACATATTAGAGATAAAATACACTTTATTTAGAAAATGGAAACTATGAACTTTGAGATCACCTTAGAACATACCAGATACACTTGAGTAATAAGGAAGGTCGCACAAATAGACCCCATATCCAACACCCAGGATGTAAGAATTAGTAATGGTCAGAGATAAACACCGTGACTGCACATTATGGCACGTCAATTAATCAATGCTCAGAAAAGCTTGTGATTCAGTGGATGACTTCTTCAGTAATCAGTTAAACTACATGGTAGAAAACATCACCAAGGATGAAAGAAAGCGAAAGAAATTAGCCTACTTACGAATCTGAGATTGGAGCAGAACATCTTTACATCTAGAGTAAACTATTTTATAACGCAGTACGGCAACTGCCATACACCAGAATGAGAGAACTCCCAGTGTGTTCACGCCAAGAAGGGATTGAGTATAAGGTAAGACATGAGAATAAGTGAATAAGGGGTTGCACCATTAATGGGCAAACTACCACGATGGTAGTGGTCGTGAGTACAATAGTTAGATAAGTGGATTAAGTCATGGTACGCGGTAAGGCGACCATTATGTATGAGCCGTCAAATATTGACACTGAGACAATTAGATTTATGAGTTAAGACCAGTATAAGTAAGGAAATAAGATGATAGACGAACTGAGCATTGATGCCAGTAGTCTGGACCTAGTTAGGTAAGATTTCACAGGAAGCACACTACCCATTCCTCATGGAACTAGAAGTGCATTCCTAGTAGAACAAATATGAGAAAGAATATAAGAGGCTCTACGGAAAGAGACCTCAATTATTAAGAGACCGAATCAGTGCGGGATATAGAAAGAGCTAGAGCATACAATACCCAAGAACGCAGTAAATGGATTTCCCTTGATTAACTTCAAGAAGAACAGTAAATGTTATTATGGAACAATGAAAGAGGAGATCGACAACAGAATACTTCATAATTAGCAATAGCTAAACGTGTGACGGACACTATGAGTTTACTAAAACGAGACGTGGGACGACTGCACCCCACGGGGGGCTTGCAGGCCTGACACGCTCATTTATGAGTTAGTTGGGTAAGTAGTAATGTACCAGTAAGGTACCCCATGCATGTGAACGAGTGGTGTAAGGAACACGGGAGGTAGTCGACTCCGTACCACGGACAACGACGCAAGATCACACAAGAGCAGCTACTACCACAGGCAGTCGAAGAGAAGAATTCAGTTGAATCAGCAACACATTGGAACCAGAGAATAGATAATTAAGGACTATGAAGTGCGAAAAGCACGGAATGTTAAGTACAGACATTGGATATGTCTTAAGATGTAAGGAATTAAGACTGTAAAGCGCGATATGCACTAAACAGTAGTTTCAGACTAAGAATCATCCTCAGACCAAGGTCAGTGGGAGAGAACGATTTAGACATTCGAGAAAACACTAAGAGTTAGAACATTAGATCCCCAGGGAGACCGGATAGACGAGTTACAACTCATTAAGGCCGCGTATATATAAAGATAACACGTGTCCATTGAGACAATTAAGCCTCAGATTATCAGAGTCGCGCAACGGAAGCTAGCAGACCACTACTTTGAGATTAGACCAAACTAAGTTAAGAATACGGTATAGGTACCGTTAAGAATCCTCGATAAGAGACTAAGTCATTTCTGATCGAATTATAAGTAAGATAGATGACATGAAAGCTAGAATGCTTGGTAAGAATTAGACATCTTGAACTTATGTTCAAAGATGAGGTAATGCTGATTACGTGGGCGTAATCCATTTTAAGGGGGATAGAGCGAAAACCGTTTAGCGTATGTTTGTGTACTGAGTACATAAACTACGGTGTGCATAGCACAAAATAATTTGAGAATATGTTTTACATAAACATTTTGAGATAAATCATGGTTATTGCACATAGAAGATGTGAATACCATACATATTAAGTACCTGTCTTGTTAACTCCGGTGTGAGTACAAGTTAAGAGGATTAAGGAAAAGGATTAAGGAGACTTAAGGAATAGGAATATATGAGGTAAGAGTCGATATGAGACTATATGGGAGATAAGAATAAGATAACATTATGAGGTACAATTTGATATTATATGAGTTAGGGAATAGTAATGCTATGTGGTATGAGACAGTGGAAGTTGGTATGGGATAGTTATAGAACTTAGTAGGAATTTAAGTCCTGAGGTAATTACTAAGAGATGAATCGGGAATGTTTGATGGACTGAGTCCACACTTGGGAGATGTATTGATTATGATTAGGAAGAACTAAAAAGATAGAAAATTGGACATGAGTGAATTATTGGATGTTTGAAGATGACGTGGGAGGTGAACTTGATTTTCTAGGGATCAAGGGAAACCGAACACAAATTGGGGTGGAAGGTAGTTCTACACTGATGCTGATCACATCAGGGTTGGATGATTCCTGAAACTCCCTATCAGTGGTCACAATTAAATTACGCTAAGGATAGAGGCGTTAGTATAAAACGAAATTGGAGTTGCTTGTATTTTTAATTAGAGGAATTATTCCTCACATGACCTCGTAAAAGGATTACCTTTTTACTGAGTCTCGCCCATGAAGTCGAGGACGCGTGAGCCTTTGTCTTCGGACCGGGACATGGGAGAGCAGCGTGTTTTGTATTTGGCCCATGGTGACGAGGACGAATGAGCCATTGTCTACACGGACCGGTGACATGGGAGAATACGTTGGAATTTATGTGAATGTTTTTAATCATCAAAAGAAACAAAGAGAATTTTGAGTGGTATACGTGCTTAAGCATATTGTGTGATATTTAAGTATAAGAATATGACGGATCCAATGATCCAATGAGATTAAGTATACATAAGTATGATCTATATGATCTAAGGAATGGGGTAAGACATGTATTCTAATAAGAAAAGATGCATGGGAACTTTGGGGACAAAGTTCTTTTAAGGGGGGTAGATTGAAATACCCCAAACCTAAGTATGCTAAGAAAACATCAAATTATGATGTAGTAAGGCTAGAATATGCCTTAGAAAGATTGGTAGACAATTTAAACCAAGGAAAACACAAGAAAGTGCCTTAAGGGCAATCAGGGCAAAAACGTGCTCTAAGCTTGGAGAGACTTGGGTGAGTACCCAAATGTCATGATAAGACCTTAGTAATATTATAATGGTCATTTTAAATCAATTAGCAAAGAAAACCAAGCTTGAAAACAAGTTAAAACACAAAATGTGCTTTAAGAAGTCTTAAAGCACATTTTTGAGAAATTGTCTTAGAATTGAGTTTTGAGTGGCTAAATGTCCATCATTACTCTTTAATCAACATGTGTACTAATTATTATCACATTAGGAAGTCTAAATCAAGGGGAAATCAAAAATTTCAGAAATATGTGCACTGATTAGTGAATGGTGCCAAATAGTGACTAGTTTAAGTTTTAATCAATATAAGCTAATTAGTTGGTCAACAAAGACCATGACTAGCCTTATTTAAGGTAGGGGGCCGGTTTTCTAAAGGAGGGTGAGTCACCATAAGTAGTCAAATAAGGAAGAAAAGAAGAGATAAGTAAAAGAGTACTATTTGCTTTATTAAAGCAAATATCTCTTATAAGCCACCTTTTCTTCTTCTCTCTCTTCATTTCTCTTCTTCACACGATTTCTTATTCTCTTCTTTTGCTCCAAACCGAGAGAGCTCCATCCATGGGTGCTCCACCTTCAATCACTCACTAAGTGTTCATCTTTGCTCCAAATCAAAAACTAAACACATATTTCTCTTAGTTAGGTCAAGACCTATCCTTATATCTTTTCAAATCCTTCAAAGCTCCATTTTGGTGCCAAGAGGAAACTCCATTGATGGAGGAAAACCAAGTTTGAAGAGCTCATTAGCTTCTCCATTCTCTTAAGGTAAAGAAAATGTAAGAAAAACCATGTTTCCATCATTTCTTGTACATGGCCGAAAATTCCTTCTCATGGGGCTATGTTTTTATGCCTTGTTCTAGCTTGATTTATTCACCAAGGACTAGTGGAGGTCCTATTTCATTCAATGCCCAAGTCTACTTTGAGACTTCAAGGTAATCATCCACTTTTATGCTTTAGAACACATTTCTAACCTAGGTTTTCATTCCTTGAGGTTAGTGCATTGTTTAGTACTCATATGAGTCATTGAATATTGATTAGAACATTGGCAAGGGGAATTTAAGTGGTGGCCGAGATCTATGCAAGAAGAAGGTCTAAGGAGGAGATTAAGATAAGCTTGAGAAAACAAGGTAAAATGCTTACCTAATGGTGGTTTAAGATTAAGGAATGAGTTTTAGATAAGTACCAATGTAGCTTAGAGCTTACATTGTGTATTGGGTTATAACCTAAGGAAAAAGAACTTAAACAAGCTTATGAACTTGTGATTAAGGAGCTAATGAGAATGAGTTAGTAATATAAGTTTAAGGTGGATTTAAAGAGCATTATAACTACTATGAGATTGATGAGTGTATTTGCAGGTTGAAAGCTTATATGTGGGGAAATTCAGTGTTTAAGTTTAAGTCATTTAAGGGCCTAAGAGCCATGTCATTTAAGAGCCTTAGTGCTATGCAATTTAAGATTATTGCAATATATTGAGTTTGTTGTGAATGAGTTGGTTTGGGTGATGAGATATGATGAGAAAGAACTTGAGGTGTGTGAGATGGTTAAATGAGGAAAAATAATGTGTTTGGGCATGCTATGAAGCTAGAGGTGCTATGGCAAAATTTGAGTAGAAAATAAGTGTTTAAGCGATGGTGGTGAATTAATATGACCTAGGATTTACTAGGAGTCATTATGAGGAATTTGAGTGGAGATTAGTTAACTAAGGAGTTCTTGAGGTTTAGAATGACCTAGAGATGTCTAGGAGGAATTAGAGGAATGGTGAGTGTTTTTGAACACACCAAAATCATGAGATGAGGAATGTAAGACTTGTGCATAAGTGTAAGGAGAAGGTGTAATGCTTAAGGTGATTTAGATATGTTCTAAGGGAAATTAATGACTAAGGAAGTACTAGGAAGTCTTAGAGGTTGTCTTGATGAAAAGAGGTGAGATAAAGTGTTGTAATGAGTGATAATGATTTAGGCATTACTTTGAAGGATTTAGGAATCAAGAGAATGTAATTGAGTATTTAGGACTTAGGTAAATGTTGGTAAACAACTAGGAAGGAAATAAGGTGTTGATGGAGGGAAGCTTAAGCTTGTGAAGGAACTTTAAGTAAATGCATAAAAGAATTTTCGGTGGTGAAAGATGCTTGGGAGATGATGTTATAGTGGTGAGGAAAACATTTGGCATAGTGGTTACATTAGGTATGAACCACCACCTAGAAACCTAGAGGAAAGCATTACAAGTGTTAGCATTATTACAAGGAAAATGTATAATGATTAAGGTGAATCTTGGTGAATGATTTAATGTGTTTGGAGGATGCTCTAAGGTGGGTTTAAGGGTCTAAATGATGTTAGAACACATTGGATGGCTTGAGGAAAGGTTTAGTGAAGATTTGGCAAAGTTTGGGCATGTTTTAGTGGCGTCCGACCCAGGGGTCCGACCCAAGTTTGGGTCGGACGGCCTCTGTTTAACGCCAGGGAAAGGTTCTGGAATGGTCCGACCCAGAGATCTTGGGTTGGACATGGGTCGGACGGGTGAGTTTTAGAGGGCAAATAAGTTTCTGGAATGGTCCGACCCAGTTGGTTGGGTCGGACATGTGAGGTTTTAGAAGACGGAAAGTTTCTGGAATGGTCCGACCCAGTTGGTTGGGTCGGACATGGGTCGGACATGTAGGGTTTTTCAAACCCGAAAGTTACTGGAATGGTCCGACCCAGAGGGTGGGTCGGACGGTGGGTCGGACGGCCCTTAACACTTTAAAAAAAAAAATTAAATTCTAAGTATGGTGATAGGTAATAAGGTATACCTTTGGTGGGGTGGTAATGATTAGGACCCTAGGAACTTAAGGGATTAAGTTAAGTTAAGTATAAACTTAAAAGTTTAAGATTAAGTTTGTAAGATTAAGTTGTAAGACTTAAGAGGTGTTAGGTGGGGGATCATTAAGGAATTAAGTAAATTAAACAAGTTAAGTAGGTCATATTAAGTTAAGTGATTAACAACCTAAAACTGAATGAATGTTTTAGGACTTGGGAGTTTGGACTCCGGAAGAGAGTAAGCAGCCGAACAACCAACGGTGAACGGTACAGTTCTCTTGTGACCTGCTTGCTAACGAGGTGTCCCTCGGCTTGTGTGCTATTTGTTTTTGTGTGCTCACTAAACAAGATAAAGCATGCAATCGGAATATATTATATTTCTTGTATTGTTGTGTGATGTTTGAAAACTAACACAACATACCGTGAGAACTTACTAACCAATGTTTAGTAAGGAATTGAGTGAGACTAAGGAACGCCCCCTAATAAGGGACGATATGAACCGAAAGAGGTTAACCAACGAATATGGTCTTGAGACTATTACTAACTGGAACTTGAGTGAGGAAACCCGGGACCGATCTCCGGTCATGCATGCTAAGGAAAAAGGGGGACGGTATCTGAATCAGATCCGCCCTCCGCTTAAGGACTTGTCTTCGGACTTGTAGCCTAGGGCCGGTTGCCGGCTCAGCTACGCTGGATTCCCGTCCAGGGTAGGTGGCATTAAGATGGTGCGGTGGGATCACCTAAATCCCAGGTTTGGACTTAGGCTGCAACCATTTCCCTCCAGGAACGGTTTGTATTCTGAGAATAAGTTAAGATTAAGATAAGTTACAATCATTCCTTTTTAAAGGATGATTTGTATCGTGAAGATTAAGATTAAGTTAAGATTAAGATAAGTTGCAACCATTCCTCTTTAAAGAAGGTTTGTATAATTAAGATTAAGATAAGCGACATCCACTCCTTATTAAAGGATGGTTGTTTCTAAGGTCAAGATAAGACTAAGATTAAGGTGAGATAAGGATGGACTAAGGTTAAGAGGGAACATTACTTAAGGAGTTAAATAACTAACTCTCCAATTAAGGGAACGCGTTTAAGTCGTTCATTGTGTGTGAACTTTAATTGTTCATATATGGATTGTTGTTTACAACATTTACTATTATGTTGTGCATCCAATCAACCTCCATGCTATCGACAATTAGTCGTCGTAGCCACGTTAGCTTGGGGGACATGAGGGGATCGTACCAGCATTCGTGCTGACCCCCTTTGGGGGCTGTTTTTACTACACAGGTGTACATCAGGAAGCGGCTGTCGCGAGAGTAAGAAGGGGTACAAGTGTTACGGGTTAAGTGTGGCCTACGAGTTGTGCATGTACACTCGTATGGCAAATTGAGTTAGTAAGATGTATAGGATGTGAGGGGGTTGTAAGAAGAATATGTAAATGGTTAAGATTGTTATACTAATGTTCGGTATATTCTGTAGTCAGACCGTGGCAAGGTCCTGGATTGTAAGGAATTCCGCTGTGACATGTTTATATATATACTGTTAAGTTGCGAGACCACATCTGGATTGAGTTGGGGTGTTACAATAATGGTTGTTTATTCAAACACCCATAACTTTCTTGGTAACTTGTGACAACCCAGCCATTATTCCTTCCTAAATCTCTCGCCCTCTCAGTCTTCCCCATGCAATGCGCTTGAACTAAGAGAACAATGCCGGCTACACCTGCCCTGCAGGAATTTGCTCACGACAGCCCTGTTTAACCCAAGACCAACATTCATTACCCATCATTTATCCCCATGCTCCACTGCTACTCTCTGTGGCATCGCAGATCAGGAAGACAACTACAACAGAGAGCACGGGCACCAACCGCACCATCTTGGCTTCAATCAACAGACAAAGTCTGTTTCCGTTTTCAAAGTCCTATGCATCAGAGTTATGTTTTACAAACTCTCCCTAAAATTCCCATTGGAACTCGCCACCACTAAAGACTGATCTAACCTATTGTGCTTGGTGCCACCTGATTCATAAACCCATAACCCACCTCCTCCACTCTTCAGGTGTGCATCGTTTCTGCATGGGCAGGAACTACCCTCATTCTCTCTGATTCCAGATGCACAAGGGCAGTAACCAGAGAGCAAAACCAAAGGAACAAGTAACTACTGTCACCTGCTGTACGCCCTGTTCGAGAACCAACTCAGTTCCTATAAGCTTTGTTCAAAAAGATCCCTGAGGAGAACTGCGAAATCTTTCCTTGAAACTTGACTCATGCTGCGTTGATTAACCAAGGGTGCAAGAAGCCTGGGAGCTTGCCTAGACCAACGAGGGGAAAACAACTAGACTACCACTGGGCCGTAACGAACGCTACCCGGGACCCCGTGTGTGAGACGACACGTGCTTCTGAAAAAGGTATGGACATGTGTGGTTCGTATGTTGTCGTGTTGCACGGCTTGTTCTTTGTGTGCCTTGTGTGAAAATGACCATAAGATTAAAGCATGAAATTGGATTGCTTGCGTATCTTGCTTATATGATTGCTATATCATTGTGCATATTACTTGCACGCACACAGTAGTTTAGTCCCTTTCATCGTTTATGGAACTTGAGATAAAACACAACGAACGATGTAAACAAAGAAAACTCCAAAAAGGGGAAACTCCTCTCTAACCATAGAGGACGTACCATGACACCCACTATGGTGTCCATCCATTAATGACAATGAAGAGCAAATAACAACTGGTGAAAACATGAGAATAACCGGGGAAGACAACATCTCGGGCCGCGCGGTATGAAATGCTCGGGAGTTGGTATCTGCATCAGATCCTTCGACCGACTATTTTGGAGCACATCTTGGGGTCTAGAGATGACCTCTCTCTCTCGACGTACGATGCCAGGACTGGAAGATTGGCATATTGGAAGCATGACCTGGGGTCTAGAGATGACCCCTTTTTCTCGAAATGACGCCGGGATTGGAGGATCAGCTATTTGGGGAGCATAACCTGGGGTCTAAAGATGACCCCTCTTTCTCGATGTATGACGCCGGGAATGGAGGAACTAACTATGGAGGAGACGTCCTCCAACGTGCGGTGATAAGAGAGCTCACAATTAATCCATAAAGAAGCAAGAAAAGATGGGCACCTATACTATATGGTCACGGGAACTAACCTACATCCCCAGACCTGGTGCAAAAAAGAGAAAGAGAAGTACATATGATGGAAACAAAGGAAAAAGGAATGAAAACACTCAACGTTGAATGATCCCATTGTGAGGATCATCATCATTCAAATTCTCTTGTAAGCTCGACTTGTTTTACATGTTTGAAGTGCTTGTTGTTATCTCTATGCTCAACATGATTGGGTGTTGCTATGTTGATGTTGTATGTTGTGTGTTCCTGTTTTCAATAGCATGCGAATTGGACCTAGCAATATTCGACCAAGTAGTCATGTATCCCGACAACAGGCGGGCTACACACGTTCATACTCAGCATAGTTTTGCTGAGTCCTTTATTTTTACGGGTATGAAACTGGAAGCAGGCGGAGAGTAGGCAGGGTGACTACCATAGGGGTAGCCCATCGGGACAAGACCTTTAAGTTGTATGTTTTAATGTATGGGTTGTGACTATGTAACACTAAACCCTGGTTGTACGTTTCGGTTTATGTTGTTTAGTTAAGAACTTATGTTGTAGATTCTCAGTACTTGGTTTGTATTTCCCGTTTGTATTTGGATTTGGTTAAGGTTTAAATTCCAGTCATTCAGACCGTAGCTTAGTATTGATAGTGTCGTTGTGTCAACCACGTGGGTGGTTGGTGTCTGTGACACCCGGATGAAACTGTGAATCCGCTGCGTAGACTTATTGTATTATCGTTTGGTGCACCGTTCGGACTGCTGCTTTGGTTATTCGGGGGTGTTACAGAAAGTGGTATCAGAGCGTAGTTGCGCTCTGATGACTGGAACAGAGAAGTACCGAGAATAGAAAAACCTAAATTTGGGAAACGGGGTTAAGGGTTAGTACGTGAGGCACGACTTTACCAATCTAAACCGCTTGCAAAGGCGATAATAACTTGCAGCAACTTCTCTCGATTGTTTTAGACTAACAAATGACGTTCTCAGATGTCTGGGTGACGAGGTCGAGGATGAGGCCATGGCCAAATGGAGCAAGATAGCATAGCTGCAGGACAGACCATAGCTAAGATAGTAGCAGCAGCCCTAGGTCACATGGGTTTCCAGCCAGGAGCCCAGCAGGCACCACCGGCACCACAACCTCACCCACCCAGGGAGACAAACTGGGTGAAGAGCTTAGCAGACCTTCGACCAGCTGAGTTCCAAGGAGAGACGGACCCCACCTACCTAGAGAACTATATCAGCCTCCTAGAGACCGCCTTCGAGACTTTGAATGTTCCGGCTGAGGCTAAGGTCAGACTCACAGCCTATTACCTATGAGAGTCAGCGAGCGATTGGTGGAAGCTTGTGAAGGATGCTCACCTAGCCGACCCCACATTTGGATGGGATGCTTACACTACGTTGCTGAGGGCTAAGTACTACCCCGCCCACCTCCGGACAAAGAAGCGAGTTGAGCTAGACACCCTGAGGCATACCGAGGGGATGACAGTAGACAATTACTACTCGGCGTTCACTGCCCTACTTTGTGTACTTCCAGGCTTGGGATATTCAGATGAGATCTTAGTGGAGCGTTTCTATGGTGGACTGAATCACCGCATCAGATACGACATGGGGCCCAGTCGTTACGCCACAATCCAGGTTGAACTTGAACTATGAATTTGTATTAAATGTTATATTGTGAAGAGTTTACTAAACCCTATTTCACACAGGACTGCTACCATGCAGCGTCCCAGGTCGAGATCACCGTCCAGATGTGGGATGAGGAGTTCGCTAAGAAAAGGAAGGCGACGGGCGGTGACTCAGAGGACCGCAATCAGAAGGGCGTGAGAAGGAACAAGTACTACCCGACCAAGAAACGAGCGAAATACCAGGGGAACAAGCCTACAGAGAGACTTCAGCTGAGCCACCCGGCTACTGCGACTAAGCCGTTCCGCCCCTACCCACCCAAGGGTAAAATGAAACAAACTCTAGCACTTAAATATCTTTACAGTTATCATGACTTGTTGTCGACTAACCAAGTAACCTGTTTAGGGACTGGAGCCGGTCCGAGCAAATGGACCGAGCGCCGATTTATCTGTAGGAAATGCTGGAAGAACCACCCCGGAGTTGATTGCCAGGGCGAACAGGTAGAGTGCTTTTACTGTAAGAAGCGCGGGCACAGGGCCTTTGAGTGCTTCACGAACCCCGAGAGCAAGAATTACAAACCCGGCTATAGTGCGAGAGGTGACCAGAGATCGAGACCCGGAGGCCAGCGTGGAGCCCAGCACACCCAGCTACGCATGGAGCGGGATTCCGAGACTCCCAGAAGGCATCTACCTCGAGGCCAGGGAAGGCGGTCTTGCACATCATGGACCGCACTGAGGGACCGGACACACCTACAGCTGCAGGTAAACCTTGAAACCCTAAATGTTTGAAAAGCATGCCTAAATCTTTGTATGCCAAGCTGTGTGACCATGCATGAAGTTTGCTAGATTACTAGTACCACTAAAGAACTAGATTACCTGTAAATGCAGTAGGAACCTTTGATATGTGCTTCCCAATAAATCCAAACCTCGAACCCGATGAGTACAGCCTTGAGAATCTCTACTACCCAAGTGAAAACTGTCAAGTTATCCAGCTCGGGATGATTCTACTACCAGGATACCTAACACCTGAAGCTCAAGTAGCCATTATTCGAAGATGTCGTAAGTTCGGAGTGGGACCAGGCGGGTTCTACACACCGACATACCCCGGAGGAAAGATGATGAAACTAAGAATGATGTGCCTAGGTAAGATTTGGAACCCATATACGAAGAGCTATCACACCGACGGAGCACATGCACCACCATTCTCGAAGAATTTCTATCCCTAATTACGGCAACCCTACGCGTTGCACAACAACGCGAAGTACAACTAGTACCCGACCTACAAGCCGACATCTGCATCATCAACTTCTACGAGAGGGAAGGCCGACTTGGATTACACCAAGACAAGGACGAGACGCATGAGACCCTAGACCAGGGGATACCCATAGTGTCTGTGTCCATCGGAGATGATGCTGAGTTCCTCTATGGCGAACAAAAGAGGATTGACCGATCTATGAAGATCTGGCTAAAATCCGGTGACGTGTTGATCATGGGCGGACCATCAAGAATGCTATACCACAGGATTAAGAGAATCAAGCCAAACACAGCACCCTCAATAGTGATAAATGCTACCCATATGAAGCCTGGACGCCTAAACCTAACCTTTAGGAAATATTAAGCCATGTACCTTTTGTATTAAGTTGTGTAATGGAAATGAACATGTAATGTTGGAAAGATGAATAAGGAAAGGTTGATTATTTACAACTCTTCTCGTACCATCACTAATTATAGTTGTAAACATTATTTTTGGGAATAGGTGTCGAACCCTGGAGAGAGGGTACCCTGAGCATTCTCACGCAGGCTCAGGCCGGTGACAGCGACCACATTATCACTGGCACCTTTCCGGTGAATGGGGTTGCAGCCTCAGTATTATTTGACTCCGGAGCCTCGCACTCATTCGTATCCCCGACACTAGCCGAGCAGTTACATCTTGACCCCGTGGAGTTAGAAGACTTCAGTGTGACACTACCTTCAAAAGAAAGAGTTCATTGTACCCGGTATTTCCGAGGAGCCACCATCAGAATCCGAGAGGAGGATTTTCCGTTGGACCTGATAGAGTTCAGAGGCCTGGGTTTTGACCTCATCGTGGGCATGAATTGGTTAGAGAAACACCGAGGTCGTATCTTGTGTGCCAAGCATAGACTACTGCTAAAGAGCCCGTCCGGCGTTACTGTGTCTTACCGCCAGAACCCCCGGCAGCCGTCTGTGAAAGTCATTTCAGCCATGACCATGGCCAAAGAAATTCAGAAGTAGCAGGCTGTGTACCTCTGTTATGTACAGGATACTTAGCAAGACCCAGAGTTTAATCCAGATGTACCCGTGGTTGGGGAGTTTCCAGACCTCTTCCCTAAGGAGCTTCCCGGTATGCCACCACCCCGAGAAGTCAAGTTCACTATTGACTTAGTACCCAGGACAGGACCCATTGCCAAAGCCCCCTATAGAATGGCCCCAGCAGAGATGTCTGAGTTAAAGGAACAATTGAAGGAGTTGTTGGATAAGGGATTCATACGCCCGAGCGTATCCCCTTGGGGCGCACCCGTTCTATTTGTCAAGAAGAAAGACGGCAGTCTCCGGTTGTGCATTGATTATCGAGAGCTGAATGCAGTGACAGTGAAGAACCGTTACCCTTTACCACGCATAGATGATCGGTTCGACCAGCTCAGAGGAGCGACAGTATTTTCGAAGATAGACCTCAGATCAGGATACCATCAGATCCCAGTGAAGGAGAGTGACATCGAAAAGACCGCATTTAGGACCCGATACGGCCACTACGAATTCACCGTTATGCCGTTTGGACTGACTAATGCCCCAGCAAAGTTTATGGACTTGATGCACCGAGTTTTCAGAGATCAGTTGGACAAGACAGTCGTGGTATTTATTGATGATATACTGGTATATTCGAGAACCAAGGAAGAGCATCACCACCATCTCAGGCAGGTACTCGAGATTCTTAGAACCAACCAGTTGTACGCCAAATTTTCTAAGTGTGAATTCTGGTTAGATCAGGTAGCATTTCTTGGGCATATCATTTATGTTGCCGGGATAGCAGTTGATCCGGCTAAAGTGGAGGCAGTACGTACATGGTCGAGACCGAAGTCTGTGACAGATATACGAAGCTTCCTTGGTCTAGCAGGCTACTACAGACGGTTTGTTAAGGACTTCTCCCGCATCGCAAAACCAATGACAAACCTCATCAAGAAAGATACCCCTTTCACGTGGACAGAAGACTGTGAGGCAGCATTTCAGAAGTTGAAAGACGCATTGACCTCAGCCCCCATCCTCACAATTCCTGAAGGTACTGATGGATATGAAGTCTACTGTGATGCATCCGGTATGGGTATGGGATGTGTCCTCATGCAGCACGGGAAGGTTGTCGCCTATGCCTCCCGTCAGCTGAAGAAGCACGAGGAGCACTACCCCACACATGACCTTGAGCTAGGAGCAGTCGTCTTTGCACTCAAAATTTGGCGCCATTATCTCTATGGTTCACAGATTTCCATCTACTCCGACCACAAAAGCTTAAAGTATGTGCTCACCCAAAAAGAACTAAATATGAGACAGCGTAGATGGATGTGTAGACACCAAAAATTCTCACCCCATAAAGCAAATTCTGAAATAATAAACACAATAAGAGGGGTCGTCGCCTTTCTTTGTCAAACACGTATCACCAAAACGAAACCATCTTTTTATGAAAACTTTTTTTAGTCAATTTTTTGAAAACATTTTATTAAATTAAACTCTTTATTTTACTACATTAAAAAAAAGAGAAGAAAATGACAGTGTTTTTACGCAACTCATTCAGTTCGACTTAGAGTTCAAGTTTTGAGAAAGACATGGGGCATTTTATTTTTGCTTCTCCTATCAGTTTCATCAGCCAAACACACCCCAACCCCTGTTGGATCAGTTAGATACAGCCCATCATGCTAAGCCCTATTTGACCTATGGTCAAAGCCCAAGACCAATAAAAACCCTAGTTGTTCCTATTCTCCTATTTAACAACATGAGAAATCTATTCCCAAGGGGCAGCGACAACACCGCCTCCCATCGGGATCACCATCAAAAAAATCTGACAAATACATTCTCATCTCCCTGTCCATCGACAATGGACGCCCCGACACATCTTCAATTCCCTCTCCCGATCATTTCTCATTCAAACCTGGCAATTTTTCTTCATCGAATAACCGATAAACTGGCATCGTCATGGAGCTTCTCTCCTTGGTTTTGATTTCTCTTCAACAAAAATCTCTAATCCCATCACCAACTCCACCCCACTGAAGCTCTTTCTACCTTAAACACCACCCTCAGCAATCACCGAAAGTTCCTCTGACCTCTCCCAGCTTCGAATCCATTTTGCCCTATGCATCGATAGCGAAAGTAAGGTTCCGCTTTGCTCCTGGGTCGAGAATCGAGTTTAAACCTGCTGCCTCGATTCCACTCATTGCTTTTTTTTTTTAGTCCGGATGAAGCTGTTTAAGGCAGACGGCTACGAAGACGACTTCATCAGATTTGTCTGATGCGTAGTGTCGTCGGGCTATGCTGCTGTATTTCGTTCCAACTCCAGATTTGAGCTTCGAAAGTCGCATTCGATTTTGTTAGATAATACCCATGGTTGATGCCGGTCTGTTGTCTCCTTTGGATATACTCCCGTTGTTTTATTTTAATGTTTTTTTTTCCTTTTTCTTCTTTCCCTTATGTTTTCCTTCTGATCCTATGATCATAAGAGATCTTTTGGTTTCTCTTGCTCCCGGCGTTCGAAAAATAATGTTGATTGAGCTGTCTGTTTAATAACCCCGTATTTTCCCTGTCGTATGTCGTGCTATTGGATGTCAAGCCCAGTGTGGGTTTCGGGGTTCATGAGATTTTGCTCAAGGTTGCACCACGATTTGATTCTTCTACTACTGCTTGCGTGTTGCTGTATTTAAATCCTTGGCAGAAACATTGGTAAACTGGCCATTTCTAGACGTGTAAGAGGGGCTGAAGCCTCTGTGATTCATTTCTATATTGTTATGTTCAATCGATGTTTCTTACCGTTTTGTACTCGATTCACAATGGATTTAGAATACTCTTCTGGTCGCTTGCCTGCAATCGCGACTATGTGATTCTGCCTTTGCTGGCGTTTCCATTCATCCATATCCAGAACCAGTTCAACCTGGACCCTGTCCGTTTAAGCTCGGAGAGACCCTCACCTGTGTGGCTGATATCGATTCAGACGCGCCAGTTTCTCCTTCCTGGTAGCGCCAGTCTCTCTTCCTGGTATTTACTCCTCATCCAAATATTCTTGGTAATTGCCTGTTGAATGTATTCGACTGTTTGCTCTGTTGCCTTGATATCCATTGTTAAGCATCTCCGTACTTCTGATTATGGGAGTTACGACTGCTTCATAAATTTTGCTGGTTGATTGAGTTGGTAACCTGTTATTGGGTTTTCCATGAATGCCTATTTTATTGTGATTTCACGTTTTCTTATGATGGCTTATTCTGCTGGAACTTGTTTTTTGGTTTCGGATAATGCAAAAATCAACGTCACTTTTTTTTATTACGAGGAATTACGGGTTTAACTTAATCGACTGTATAAAATTGGATAATCCTCTCCCTGTTTGATCATGGCGATGATATTTTTGAATAAATCTAGAGTTCAGCTTTTGAGCAATTCATTCCTTTAAGGCCTGGAGATGAGACAAGCGGAAAGCAAAGATAGTTTGATTCGACAATTGGGCTTAACCTTCACTTTTACATTAATGTTTGGCATTTTCAAACAACTTTGGATTTGGGCCATTTCGTTCAAAGGCCCTTCAGTTGATAGTCCAATTCCGACCTAGAAGAAAAGAATACTTTAACAAGTTTGTGTTCGACTCGTTAATAACTTGAATACGGAGGTCCTAGTCGACTTTTTCCCTTTGTTTCGTAGATTAGCATAAGTCTGTTGTAAATATTTAATTGTACATTTTCTTTGAGCGAATAAGTGTTATTTGGTTGTATTTTTTTTCTCTTGCTCTCATTTTATGATTATATGTAATGTATCATATAGAATCTTGGCAAGTTTTGGGCCTAGCCCAATATAGAGGTCCTAGATATAGAAAACCTTAGATAGCCTTCTAGGTTACCCATTTTTATGATAAGTCTTGGAGGGTACCCCACAACTAGCTCATTTCTATTTGCTTGGTGGGGAGCAATACCCTCCAAACTTTGAAGTTCTCTTTTAAGCCTTTGAAGGTACCCCAGCTAGCTTATTTCTGATTTGCTTTGTGGGGAACAATATCTTCCAAACTCTTAAAGCCTATCCCAAACCACCCCTTAATTTCATTAAAAAACTTTACCAAAAAAAGAGAATAAATTCAAATCCAAATACAAATCCAATTTCAATTCAAAGCCCATTTCAAGGCCCAATGTGAAACAAAAATCAATAAGGACCAATCGGACCCAATTTAGAACTCAAGTTTGACCCAAATCAAATGAGGTCCATCTTTGACCCATTTCTAAAATGGCCATTCACACCACCTCAAATCAAAAGCCCAAACCGTTTCAAATCTAATTCCAAGGCCCATCAGGCCCAAAATTCCAAGACAAAGATTAGGCCCAAAAATCAAGTCAAGCCCAACACTCGAATTCAAAAGCCCACTCGGCCCATCAAGCCCATTCGGTCCAACTTTGACCAATCCAAACTTTGACCAATTGGATGTTGACCTTGACCTAGCTTTGACCAATCTGAATGTTGACCTTTTCCTAGGTTCGACCAATTCAAATGTTAACTTTGACCCAAAAGTTGACCTTGACCCAAATGTTGACTTTGACCCAAACATTGACTTTGACCCAACTTTGACCTGACCCGTTTTCCAAGCCTGATTCAATCCAAACTCAATCCCATTCAAACTCAACTAGTAAATCCCATTCAAACTTCAAAAATCCAAAAATCTCTTTTCTCAAATTTTAAAACAATCATTTTATTCAAACTTCATCAAGTTTTCAAAAGAAACCGTTTTGTGGAATTTTAAAGGAAAAACTCTTCTCACATCACAGAAAACTCTTCTCACATGCAGAAAGTTCTTCTCACATATACAGAAAGTTTTCTCCTAAAAACATTTCTCAAAATCAGTGTTTCTTTGCCGAGAATTCCGAACAACTCCAAATATTTTCCAATTCAGTTTTCAAACTCAAAACTAAACTGTTTTCGGGGAACATGGGATGTCTAACACCTTCAAAGAGCGTTTTCTTCCTAGTTAGGCATCACTTGTCTCTCTTCCAAAATAAAAATCCGAGGCAGGGCACTGGAGTCATAACCTCCCTTGTCGCAGTCTGGATCTCTTTAGGCGGGGCATTAGGGTGACAAACCTCCCCTAATTGCAGCTTAGATTTTTACAAGGCGGGGTGCTAGAGAAGTAATGACCTTCCTAGTCGCAGCCGGGATTTTAGAATCGTCTAACTCCCTTCCGCTCGATTTCAATGTTTTCGGTTTTTAACGTTTTAAAACCCGGGAGTTAGAGACGTTATTAGGGTTCGACCGAGAACATCTCATTCATGGTGTCTCTTTGGATCCTATTTTTCGGCATAAATTCATTGCCCCATCTTTCGAGCCTTGGCACTTACCATTAATTAAGTGTTGTGTTCGAGGGGGTACATAGGGTAATCCCTCGGGATTATCCGCCCTTTTACAATAAAATGATTTTCCTCAATCGCTTTCAGAATCTCAAATCCAAAAAACCCAGGATCTTTACCCAAACTTCAATTGCCTCACACACCCAGATCATTATCCAAACTCAAATCATTCAAACTCCAACTCACCTTACACTCAAATCCTCTTACAAATTCCAACTTCATTCAAACTTCTAAAGTCTCACAGACCCGAGCGTCTCATAGACTCGAACATCTCCCGAACTCGAATGTCTCACAGACCCGAGCGTCTCACAGACTCAACCGTTCTAAGATTTCAATGTCTCACAGACCTGGGCGTCTCAGACTCTAACCTCCCAAAACCCGAAACTTCCCGAAACTTCGAACCCTTCTAAAATCTCAAACACTACAAATATCTTCAAAGCTCCACAAACATCAAAACTTCCAAAACCCAAACACTGCCTGAACTACGTAAGGTCTGATCTCAACAGGAAGTTGAGTACGTAGGCAGCCCATCTAGGGTGCGACCCCATTCCAAACAAAAAACCCCTTTCCCCCTCTAAGGTGTTCTTCATACCTCTCGAAACTCTCAACCCTTCAACCAAACTAACTCCAAGACCAGCCTATTCTTCAAATCTTTTAAATCATCTAATCCTCAACCCACACTCAATCCTATCCTTTGGCTTTTAAATGAATCTCTTTAATAAGGTTTTGAAAGAAGACAATCCTGACAATTGGAGACCGAGGTTTCCTCGGGCACCAATCCGAAGTCGTGGTCGCTGCCACTTCTGAGGGGTGTAACCCAGTACGAACCCACAATGGAATCTCTGACATGATCAGATAAGTCCTATCCATAAGCAACAATCAGAGTCAACCAACGGTTCTTAGAACCATCATTCCCTTCCTTCCTAGTATCGTAGGTCAAACTAGGTGGCGACTCTAGTCAATCTCCGCCCTTAGGGCATTAAGTCCGCGTGGGGCCCATTGAGAGCGGGTGTAGTGCTCACTAGCATTCCCCATAGGCTTTCTGGGAAAGACGGACGATTTAGTAGGTATTTGAGGGATGCCAAGAATAACGGGTTTTCACCCTCCACAGAATGGCATTTTCTAGGATCTAGGCTTTTTAGTCAGAACCATTTAGATAGACCCCCCCTCATACCGAAAAATCACCCTCCACAGAATGGCGACCTGCTGGGGAAAACTTGAGTAAGTTTTTCTCAAACTCAAGGAAGACTGAACTCCATTCATAATTTTCAGGATTTCCCCACTTCTTTCAAAACCTTCACGAGATTCTTTTCAAAGCCTTTAGGATTATTCTACTCCACACCTTGAGTGTGTATCTGATGAGGACAGATAGGATTTGTTAGATCCTCAACAAACATTACAACAATTGGGTTAATAATTAGCTCATGATTAGAAAGAGACACTTAGGGCTAAATGAAGCTAACTTCCCTTTAGGTTAATAAACAACCAATTTGGAATCACTAATCTCAAGATAAAACCCTTAGCAAATAGGTCGGTGCTAACTTCATTTGTTTAATTTACTGCTTTCATATTTATGTTACAATTGTGGGGTGCATGGGGTGGGTAGCTTAGGACATGCATTCCTCTGTGTCACCCGATTTACCCACGATGTCACGGGATCCCCAACCGGTCCACGGTTGATTCCCCAGGAGCTAGGGTCACTTTATGAGTGAACAAACCCACGAGGCGGTAAGGTTTCTGACCGACGCCTTGGGCTCATGATCCAAAATCATCCTCCATTATCCGAGTCGATGCCAGCATATAGTGAACTTTGAGCCTTCAGTGTCCAGCTACCTGGTCTTGTGTCTAAGACGGGTTTATGGAGGTCACCCCCTTGTATGCCGCCTGTCTGACCGCCCTTTTGCCTTACCCTGAAGATTGCATGGGCTCAGTTCTCCATTGTTCCTCTGCACCACATGTGTCTCTAAAGCCCAATGTCACGCTATACGTCCATAGAGGATCCCGTATTTACCGGATACCCATACATGGCACAACGTAGTCAGTGAATAATTTGGACTTTAGACACACCTGACCGTGCAAACGACGGGAGACCCGACCCCATGCAGTACTTCCCCAAGTTTTCCAAAAGTGGGTATGTTGTGATAATCACCGGCCGTGGCTCGTGTGACTGTATCATTTCGGGTATCCTGACCTTTCGAACTTAAGCACTCCGGACTTTCTTGATGACGTGCCCCACAAGGCATAACAGAGATAAATCCCGAGAGATGAACAGTGAAGGAACGACGGTTCCCCCGGTGGTATGGAAGCATTGATTGACCTGGAAGGTGATTATCCCAACATTAACACTTACAACTCCACATCAAACATAGCCACGATTTCTTTTATGCTATACATGTGTGCAAACCACTTTTTCAAACCAATCTGTTTCAAAACGTTCGGAATTCTCTTTTGCACATCTCTTATAGCTGTTTTACGAGCTCGTTTAATTTCAAATCCCACCTAAATTTTTCCCATAAACATTTGCGGTTTTAATCTTGCCACTTCATCTTTAGAATGTTATTCCAAAACAATTTGCATAAATAGATTTCGAAAACCTACTTTCTACAAACGAATTTCAAACAACATTTTTCACCAACATTATTTCAAAATAGTTTTCGAAAACGGTTTTCAAAGTTTATTTTCATAAACGTATTTCAAAATAAATGATTTAGTCCCCATGTCGTGACCCGCTATTTTTGAAGTTCTACCCACCTTCAAGAGCAGCGGTCATTACTGTGGAGTGTACTAGTCATTTCGTGTTTTCACAAAAGTGGTGGATTTTCACATAAGATTTTGTGCTCGATCATTCACCTTTTCCTTTCTCAAGAATATCCCTCATCTCCCTCGTCGGAGCGGATCGAGCTAAAAATTAGAGGCGCACCAACCCGTGGAGCTAGCCGAGCGACATGAAGACCGACGCCAACCGTTCAATTACAAAATCAGAGGCGTACCAACCCGAGTCAAGCGACACGAAGATCAGCAACACCGGTTCAAGTTCAAACTGTTGAAAATCAGAAGAACACCAACCCGTTTTGTTTGATCACAATACTGCTTCGCTGCAACAACCTGAACTCGAGCGAGCAACCAGTCAAACGCTCGAAGACGAGCGAACAGGCAATCAGGAGCCCGAAGACGATTGAGCAGTCAGTCAGAAGCTCGAAGACGAAGCAAAAGAATTCGGGAGAAGTTCTTAAGCTCAAACTCCCCCATTTAATGACTTTTAGAATTGATGTATAGGTTTTCCCCTAGCATTCTTTTCTCTCTTGTCCATTTCTGAATAGATTACATGTATAGGTTTACACATTCCCTTTGAATTTATTTAGATCAATGTGTATAGGGTTCCACATCCCCTATTTTATTTGCGAATGATTGAGCATCAAAATTTCTATTGAGGAAATCCACAACTTTGAAAACACGCGTTTTCAAAATTATTTTTCTAAAATTTGGTTTCTTTTGGCATGCACGAATAAAGAGAAGAATGAATAAGGAACGACTCCTCACAGTTATATATCATTTATCAACTTTGCTTTATGGGGCGAGAATTCACGGTATCTACAGGAGGTATCCCCTAAATAAACAACACCAACAAATGCAACCGAGCACAAAGCAAAACACATGCATCGCATTCCACACAAAAAAAAAGAGTCACTTGCACTTCCAGCCATTTCAATTCCATCAATTATTCACGAGTCGCGTCCATCTCAAAAATTGCATAACCATGTGTTTCATTGTCACCACACCACACACACTTTCATCCCAATATCTCGACCGCCAGAGCCCGATCTCAGAGGGATAGAAAAGAAAACCGAGCTCAAACTTTTCCCTATCTCAAAGTATCATATCGTGGGGCTACCATGCGGGAGTTGTCACTCCCCAAAATCCAAAAAATCATACATCCAAAAAATCCCAAAAAATACAGTCTCCGTCATATCGTTGGGCCACCATGCGGGAGTTGTCACTCCCTAAAATCCAAAATCTAGGAGCCAATCACCAACCCGACCTCACTCGAGAGTTACTTCTCAGACAACAACCCCAACAGTTAGACCATATCCAAGACCGACACTGACGGGATGAATTTCATGGACCATCAACTAGAGCCGACTCAAGCGAGACTAGGTGTAGCCTTACCACACATGCATTGCAAAAAAAAAACAAACAAACAATCATTTAGTCAAAACTTGAAGTCAACCATCTTCATTCATCATTTTCAGCATTTGACACATCCTATACATAGTAACTCCATATTATCACAACACATTGCATGGTAGATCGCTGTATTTGCATACTCCCGTATCGAAACGACGTCTTTGGCGAAAATCTTGATTGATTGCTTGAATAGAGCGCGTGAACCACGTAACTCTCGACCCATCAATGAACACAAGGGTCTCATCGAAATCAGCACCACAAACCAAGTGAGTAGTGCACGAAGAGCGGTATTTTCTCTTGAATTCCAAAAGAGGGTATTGGACCATCCACTGAGCGACGAGGGAAGGTAGAGAGAGCCAATCAAGGTAAAACCATGAGCGACTTGTGCTTTCCTTCAGCACATAGAGAGGCATAATTTAGAGTGAGATCAATGTCGATAAACAGGATACGAACTGTGATTCATGCAAAGATCCGAGAATAGTAAGAAAACAATCATTGACTAATGAGAATGACGAGGCACTTAGGAATACAAATCTTCACAAAACCAAAAAGCTTTGACTGCCCTGTACATAATCCCTTAGTTAGCCCCGCTGAGCCTTTCACGATAAACCTTTTCTTTGAACTCCACAACATGCCAACCCACGTATATATACTTACTTGCCCTTGCAATAGAGGATCTCGAAAGAGCCGGAGCCATGGTCTCTCCCCCACCATCTTTCACAAGAGAACAACAAACGAAAATGTCCAAAGGAATCAGTGAGTCAATGCGACTCCAAAGTCAGACACCAAAAAAAAAACATCGAAATGTTTGAGAAGATTAGCGAGTCAATAAAAGCTCCAAGCTGAAAGCCAAAAAAGTAAGCAGAGAATGCCCAAGAAGGTCGATGAGCCCATGCGATTCCAAAAGCAAAAAGCAGGAAAGAGAAAATCACACACCAAAGAAGAAGGAGAAAATAAGCAAAAGGATCACTGATGTCCCGAAGAAACCAATAAAGGGTTATCAAAACCCGTCTAATCATTCCACCCATGGCAAAGGTGAAACATGTCCTTTATTGCACAAAAGCTCCACAATTCCCAAATAAATCCCACAGTCCCATGTGACATACATCATACCCCTCAGCCCCGTTAAAGCCCAATAAAAGACCTCTAACTCGTTAGTTGGTGAGCGTTAACTGAAAGTACCGGATCTGACACATGAATCATAAGCTCCGTACTTGTTGTCAACATTTCCCGTCATACCAAAGGGACTATGAGCGAATGAGTGTGACCTTATCTCAGAAGGTCCTTAGAGTGCGAGCGACTCTTCGATTCAACCACCAAATCATAAACAGCCTACCCTGTTGCAGGTGGGGAATTTGTGAGGAATGGAAGGTCCATAACCTCAAAATGAAATTCTAAGGTAAATACTGCTCCGAGCATCGAGAGCATCATCACACATTTTGCACACACAGTCATACTCATGAAAGATTGACCCATATCCCTCCGTGAGAGGAAAGTGATTCACGCATTCTAGCTCAACAATCACTCAGGATCAAACTGAAGATGTCTTATATTCGTAAACCTCATATTAATAAAGATAGGACTATACTTTCTCTCCAAAAAAAACTGCATATGCATTTTGCATCGTGTCTAGCATTTAATATTTGCATGCACCATAATCATTTCATCATCAACATCCGACTGGTAAGAACTCTGCCTAGTCTCGTGGAAAGTCGACTTCAGTTGCCGCTATCAAAGCGTAACTTCCGATAAAAAAAAAAAGTCAAAGATGGAGCCATCCCACGGCCATATCCAAGTTGGAGCCATGCAGAAGTCATCCTCAAATATTGAGACCATCTCCAGAGATACACGTGAGCCATCCCAACAGTTCGAGAACAATACGGGAGCCACCTCAAATCCCTGTCGGAGCCATTTCATCACCTGGGCCTTGCCCACAGAGTTTCGAACTACGTATGGTCTGATCTCAATACGAAATTGAGTACGTAGGCAGCCCGCCCAGGGTGCGACCACCTCAAAGGAAAAATGCCCCTTTCTTCCTGGAGCCATCATGAGAGAACCCTGAAGTCATAACCGGGCCGAAGCCATCCATCCATGACCAAGAATTTATCTACCACATCAAAATACGTCAAACACAACACAGTCCACCAATCACATCAACCCACCATTCGACTCAAAATCTCAATCCAAATCGAAACCCACCAACCACCCCAGAGCCGTTGCTCATATTGGGGTCATGAATCATGTTGGAGCCATCCGACCACACTGGAGCCACCCGACCGCACCGGAGCCATCAACGTAATCCGGAGCCATCAGTCCAATCCGGAGCCATCAGTCCATACCGAAGCCATCACCACATGCCAAAGTCATCTCAAAATTTCAAACAACTCTGGAGCCGTCTGCTCACACAAAAACCTACATCCACAAACAGGGAGTTTAATTCAATTAATACATTGGTTAATCACCTCACATCACATATCATCTGCATATACCCACAAAATTTGCTCACTGTCTGACGCATCTTCACACCCGCTAGGCAGCTATTGCGCTACTAGTGTGGTCGACTCTTCATTTTACACCTGCTAGACAGCTATTGCGCTACTAGTACGGTCGCCTTTCGTTTTACACCCGCTAGGCAGCTATTGCGCTACTAGTGCGGTCGACTTCTCATTTTACACCCGCTAGACAGCTATTGCGCTACTAGTGCGGTCGACTTCTCATTTTACACCTGCTAGACAGCTATTGCGCTACTAGTACGGTCGCCTTTCGTTTTACACCCGCTAGACAGCTATTGCGCTACTAGTGCGGTCGACTTTTCATTTTACACCTGCTAGACAACTATTGCGCTACTAGTGCGGTCGACTTTTCATTTTACACCTGCTAGACAGCTATTGCGCTACTAGTACGGTCGCCTTTCGTTTTACACCCGCTAGGCAGCTATTGCGCTACTAGTGCGGTCGACTTCTCATTTTACACCTGCTAGACAGCTATTGCGCTACTAGTACGGTCGCCTTTCGTTTTACACCTGCTAGACAGCTATTGCGCTACTAGTATGGTACCGAACTTGCATTCTAGGCTCGTCATAAGCCCTAGGGCTGGATATCAAGAGGTCCAGTTGAGGCACTCCTAAGTCCTCGTGCACTCTAAACCAAAACATTGTTAGTATCATAGGCTCGTCATAAGTCCTATGGCTAGATATCAAGAGGTCTAGTTGAGGCTCGTCATAAGTCCTCGTACTTTCAATTGCATTATAGGCTTGTCATGAGTCCTATAGTTAGATGTCAAGAGGTCTAACTGAGGCTCGTCATAAGTCCTCGTACTTTTAACCACATTCATACACTCACGATCGCATCCCATCAAATCACAAACCGTAGTGAGAATTTTTGGCGCCCCGTCAACCTTGATCCAATTATGCAAAGGTTTGCAGAATTGAATCAAGGGGAGCCATCTGTAGACACCAAAAATTCTCACCCCATAAAGCAAATTCTGAAATAATAAACACAATAAGAGGGGTCGTCGCCTTTCTTTGTCAAACACGTATCAACATGCGTGCCAAAACGAAACCATCTTTTTATGAAAACTTTTTTTAGTCAATTTTTTGAAAACATTTTATTAAATTAAACTCTTTATTTTACTACATTAAAAAAAAGAGAAGAAAATGACAGTGTTTTTACGCAACTCATTCAGTTCGACTTAGAGTTCAAGTTTTGAGAAAGACATGGGGCATTTTATTTTTGCTTCTCCTATCAGTTTCATCAGCCAAACACACCCCAGCCCCTGTTGGATCAGTTAGATACAGCCCATCATGCTAAGCCCTATTTGACCTATGGTCAAAGCCCAAGACCAATAAAAACCCTAGTTGTTCCTATTCTCCTATTTAACAACATGAGAAATCTATTCCCAAGGGCAGCGACAACACCGCCTCCCATCGGGATCACCATCAAAAAAAATGACAAATACATTCTCATCTCCCTGTTTCCATCGACAATGGACGCCCGACACATCTTCAATTCCCTCTCCCGATCATTTCTCATTCAAACCTGGCAATTTTTCTTCATCGAAACCGATAAACTGGCATCATCATGGAGCTTCTCTCCTTGGTTTTGATTTCTCTTCAACAAAAATCTCTAATCCCATCACCAACTCCACCCCAACTGAAGCTCTATTCTACCTTAAACACCACCCTCAGCAACTCACCGAAAGTTCCTCTGACCTCTCCCAGCTTCGAATCCATTTTGCCCTATGCATCGATAGCGAAAGTAAGGTTCCGCTTTGCTCCTGGGTCGAGAATCGAGTTTAAACCTGCTGCCTCGATTCCACTCATTGCTTTTTTTTTTGTCCGGATGAAGCTGTTTAAGGCAGACGGCTACGAAGACGACTTCATCAGATTTGTCTGATGCGTAGTGTCGTCGGGCTATGCTGTTGTATTTCATTCCAACTCCAGATTTGAGCTTCGAAAGTCGCATTCGATTTTGTTAGATAATACCCATGGTTGATGCCGGTCTGTTGTCTCCTTTGGATATACTCCCGTTGTTTTATTTTAATGTTTTTTTTTCCTTTTTCTTCTTTCCCTTATGTTTTCCTTCTGATCCTATGATCATAAGAGATCTTTTGGTTTCTCTTGCTCCCGGCGTTCGAAAAATAATGTTGATTGAGCTGTCTGTTTAATAACCCCGTATTTTCCCTATCGTATGTCGTGCTATTGGATGTCAAGCCCAGTGCGGGTTTCGGGGTTCATGAGATCTTTCTCAAGGTTGCACCACGATTTGATTCTTCTACTACTGCTTGCGTGTTGCTGTATTTAAATCCTTGGCAGAAACATTGGTAAACTGGCCATTTCTAGACGTGTAAGAGGGGCTGAAGCCTCTGTGATTCATTTCTATATTGTTATGTTCAATCGATGTTTCTTACCGTTTTGTACTCGATTCACAATGGATTTAGAATACTCTTCTGGTCGCTTGCCTGCAATCGCGACTATGTGATTCTGCCTTTGCTGGCGTTTCCATTCATCCATATCCAGAACCAGTTCAACCTGGACCCTGTCCGTTTAAGCTCGGAGAGACCCTCACCTGTGTGGCTGATATCGATTCAGACGCGCCAGTTTCTCCTTCCTGGTAGCGCCAGTCTCTCTTCCTGGTATTTACTCCTCATCCAAATATTCTTGGTAATTGCCTGTTGAATGTATTCGACTGTTTGCTCTGTTGCCTTGATATCCATTGTTAAGCATCTCCGTACTTCTGATTATGGGAGTTACGACTGCTTCATAAATTTTGCTGGTTGATTGAGTTGGTAACCTGTTATTGGGTTTTCCATGAATGCCTATTTTATTGTGATTTCACGTTTTCTTATGATGGCTTATTCTGCTGGAACTTGTTTTTTGGTTTCGGATAATGCAAAAATCAACGTCACTTTTTTTTATTACGAGGAATTACGGGTTTAACTTAATCGACTGTATAAAATTGGATAATCCTCTCCCTGTTTGATCATGGCGATGATATTTTTGAATAAATCTAGAGTTCAGCTTTTGAGCAATTCATTCCTTTAAGGCCTGGAGATGAGACAAGCGGAAAGCAAAGAATAGTTTGATTCGACAATTGGGCTTAACCTTCACTTTTACGTTAATGTTTGGCATTTTCAACAACTTTGGATTTGGGCCATTTCGTTCAAAGGCCCTTCAGTTGATAGTCCAATTCCGACCTAGAAGAAAAGAATACTTTAACAAGTTTGTGTTCGACTCGTTAATAACTTGAATACGGAGGTCCTAGTCGACTTTTTCCCTTTGTTTCGTAGATTAGCATAAGTCTGTTGTAAATATTTAATTGTACATTTTCTTTGAGCGAATAAGTGTTATTTGGTTGTATTTTTTTTCTCTTGCTCTCATTTTATGATTATATGTAATGTATCATATAGAATAGCTTGGCAAGTTTTGGGCCTAGCCCAATATAGAGGTCCTAGATATAGAAAACCTTAGATAGCCTTCTAGGTTACCCATTTTTATGATAAGTCTTGGAGGGTACCCCACAACTAGCTCATTTCTATTTGCTTGGTGGGGAGCAATACCCTCCAAACTTTGAAGTTCTCTTTTAAGCCTTTGAAGGTACCCCACAGCTAGCTTATTTCTGATTTGCTTTGTGGGGAACAATATCTTCCAAACTCTTAAAGCCTATCCCAAACCACCCCTTAATTTCATTAAAAAACTTTACCAAAAAAAGAGAATAAATTCAAATCCAAATACAAATCCAATTTCAATTCAAAGCCCATTTCAAGGCCCAATGTGAAACAAAAATCAATAAGGACCAATCGGACCCAATTTAGAACTCAAGTTTGACCCAAATCAAATGAGGTCCATCTTTGACCCATTTCTAAAATGGTCATTCACACCACCTCAAATCAAAAGCCCAAACCGTTTCAAATCTAATTCCAAGGCCCATCAGGCCCAAAATTCCAAGACAAAGATTAGGCCCAAAAATCAAGTCAAGCCCAACACTCGAATTCAAAAGCCCACTCGGCCCATCAGGCCCATTCGGTCCAACTTTGACCAATCCGAACTTTGACCAATTGGATGTTGACCTTGACCTAGCTTTGACCAATCTGAATGTTGACCTTTTCCTAGGTTCGACCAATTCAAATGTTAACTTTGACCCAAAAGTTGACCTTGACCCAAATGTTGACTTTGACCCAAACATTGACTTTGACCCAACTTTGACCTGACCCGTTTTCCAAGCCTGATTCAATCCAATCCAATCCAAACTCAATCCCATTCAAACTCAACTAGTAAATCCCATTCAAACTTCAAAAATCCAAAAATCTCTTTTCTCAAATTTTAAAACAATCATTTTATTCAAACTTCATCAAGTTTTCAAAAGAAACCGTTTTGTGGAATTTTAAAGGAAAAACTCTTCTCACATCACAGAAAACTCTTCTCACATGCAGAAAGTTCTTCTCACATATACAGAAAGTTTTCTCCTAAAAACATTTCTCAAAATCAGTGTTTCTTTGCCGAGAATTCCGAACAACTCCAAATATTTTCCAATTCAGTTTTCAAACTCAAAACTAAACCGTTTTCGGGGAACATGGGATGTCTAACACCTTCAAAGAGCGTTTTCTTCCTAGTTAGGCATCACTTGTCTCTCTTCCAAAATAAAATCCGAGGCAGGGCACTGGAGTCATAACCTCCCTTGTCGCAGTCTGGATCTCTTTAGGCGGGGCATTAGGGTGACAAACCTCCCCTAATTACAGCTTAGATTTATACAAGGCGGGGTGCTAGAGAAGTAATGACCTTCCTAGTCGCAGCCGGGATTTTAGAATCGTCTAACTCCCTTCCGCTCGATTTCAATGTTTTCGGTTTTTAACGTTTTAAAACCCGGGAGTTAGAGACGTTATTAGGGTTCGACCGAGAACATCTCATTCATGGTGTCTCTTTGGATCCTATTTTTCGGCATAAATTCATTGCCCCATCTTTCGAGCCTTGGCACTTACCATTAATTAAGTGTTGTGTTCGAGGGGGTACATAGGGTAATCCCTCGGGATTATCCGCCCTTTTACAATAAAATGATTTTCCTCAATCGCTTTCAGAATCTCAAATCCAAAAAACCCAGGATCTTTACCCAAACTTCAATTGCCTCACACACCCAGATCATTATCCAAACTCAAATCATTCAAACTCCAACTCACCTTACACTCAAATCCTCTTACAAATTCCAACTTCATTCAAACTTCTAAAGTCTCACAGACCCGAGCGTCTCATAGACTCGAACATCTCCCGAACTCGAATGTCTCACAGACCCGAGCGTCTCACAGACTCAACCGTTCTAAGATTTCAATGTCTCACAGACCTGGGCGTCTCAGACTCTAACCTCCCAAAACCCGAAACTTCCCGAAACTTCGAACCGAACCCTTCTAAAATCTCAAACACTACAAATATCTTCAAAGCTCCACAAACATCAAAACTTCCAAAACCCAAACACTGCCTGAACTACGTAAGGTCTGATCTCAACAGGAAGTTGAGTACGTAGGCAGCCCATCTAGGGTGCGACCCCATTCCAAACAAAAAACCCCTTTCCCCCTCTAAGGTGTTCTTCATACCTCTCGAAACTCTCAACCCTTCAACCAAACTAACTCCAAGACCAGCCTATTCTTCAAATCTTTTAAATCATCTAATCCTCAACCCACACTCAATCCTATCCTTTGGCTTTAAATGAATCTCTTTAATAAGGTTTTGAAAGAAGACAATCCTGACAATTGGAGACCGAGGTTTCCTCGGCACCAATCCGAAGTCGTGGTCGCTGCCACTTCTGAGGGGTGTAACCCAGTACGAACCCACAATGGAATCTCTGACATGACCAGATAAGTCCTATCCATAAGCAACAATCAGAGTCAACCAACGGTTCTTAGAACCATCATTCCCTTCCTTCCTAGTATCGTAGGTCAAACTAGGTGGCGACTCTAGTCAATCTCCGCCCTTAGGGCATTAAGTCCGCGTGGGGCCCATTGAGAGCGGGTGTAGTGCTCACTAGCATTCCCCATAGGCTTTCTGGGAAAGACGGACGATTTAGTAGGTATTTGAGGGATGCCAAGAATAACGGGTTTTCACCCTCCACAGAATGGCATTTTCTAGGATCTAGGCTTTTTAGTCAGAACCATTTAGATAGACCCCCCCTCATACCGAAAAATCACCCTCCACAGGATGGAGTTCCTCAAGGATTACGATATTAACCTTCAGTATAAGGAGGGTAAAGCCAATGTAGTTGCCGATGCACTTAGCCGCAGAGCTCACACATTGCATACACTCATAGCAGGCACCAGCTTAGTTGAAGAAGTGTGTAATGCTCAGCAGAACGATAGAACAATGGCTGATATTAGACGGAAATTAATCGCTGGCACACTAGATAAGAAGAAATACGACTACCAGCTTCATGAGGATGGCCTGATTCGTGTGAATGGCAAATTATGTATTCCCCACGAGAGCGCAGAGCTCAAGGAACGCATCATGAGAGAGTCTCATCCTTCTACTACCTCTATTCACCCTGGAGCTTCAAAAATGTATAAAGACATGAAGCGATACTTTTGGTGGGTGGGCATGAAGAACGACGTCTTGAACTTCGTTATCAGATGCCTCACCTGTCAGAAAATAAAATTTGAACACCGAAAACCTGGAGGCACTGTTCAGCCTATGCCTATCCCAGAGTGGAAATTCTATGACCTATCGATGGATTTTGTAGTTGGACTGCCACCTACCCGTGGAGGATTAAATATGATCTGGGTAGTTGTTGATCGCCTTACTAAGGTAGCACGATTCATTCCAATGAAAGACACATGGAAGGTGTCGAAACTAGCCGAGCTTTTTGATAAAGAGATTTTAAGACACCATGGAGTTCCAAAGACCATAGTGTCAGATAGGGACACGAGATTTCTTTCGAAATACTGGAGAGCTTCACGAGAAGTGTTAGACACCGAGCTGACGCTTAGCACTGCTTTTCACCCGCAGAACGATGGTCAGACGGAGAGAACCATTCAAACCCTAGAGGATATGCTTAGAGCATGTGACTTGGACTTCCAGGGCAGTTGGTTGGATAAGTTGCACCTTATCAAGTTTGCATATAATAACAGCTATCACGCCTCAATCAAGATGGCACCTTTTCAGGTGTTATATGGTAGACCCTGCCGTACACCGTTGTGTTTGGACGAATCCAGTGAAGCTTTTATCATAGGCCCAAACTATTTGCAGTAGGTTCAGGCCGAGGTTCAGTAGATCAGAAAGAACATAAAGGCCGCGCAGGATAGACAGAAAGCATACGCAGATAACAGACGTCAAGACCTAGAGTTCGCCGTAGGCGACCAGGTGTTCTTACGAGTGTCATCGATGAAAGGAATTTTCAGGTTTGGACAAAAAGGAAAGTTGAGCCCGAAATTCGTAGGCCCCTACAGTATTAGGGAGCGTGTGGACTCAGTTGCTTATCGACTTGATTTACCCTCAGAGTTGGGAAGAGTTCATGATATTTTCCACGTCTCTCAGCTAAAGAAATACATGCATGATCCCTCACATAATCTACAACCCGAGTGGCTAGTCCTAGAGCCCATATTGACATCCGTGGAGACCCCTCAAAGAATTCTAGACAGTAAGACCCGGGAGACCCGGAATAAGTCAATTAGACTAGTGAAGGCGTTATGGTCAAACCAAGATATAGAGGAAGCCACATGGGAGCTGGAAGATAAGATGAGAGATATGTACCCCCATCTTTTCACCGATACTTCGGTTTAGTGTAGGGTACGAGGGCGTACCCCTCTTTTAAGGGGGGTAAGCGTGTTTCGTTTTGGATGTTTTGCGTGTGTCACTGTGTTGTAATCCTACAACCACACGTTGATGGTTGGTAGACTTGTGTGTGAGAATGTTATATACGTATATGTACGCTCTGTATCAATGAATGTTGTGTGCTGTGGTTTGCACTTTGGCATGTTATATGCTCTGTATGAATGAATGTTGTGTGCCTTGGTTTGCACTTTAGCATGTTATATACATTGCTAGCATTTTGGTCTACTATGAGAACTTGAGTGAAGCCACTAATGTGGCATAGTGCTTAGAAGCACTGAGAATTATAATTATGGGACTTAATCCCTTGGTTATCGTGAATGAATTTGGGGCTTGATCCCTAAGATTACCAGGAGTGGAAAATATAAGTTAAGAAAGTAAGACTTCGGGACGAAGTCTCTTTTAAGGGGGGTAAGTTGAAACACCCCTGAACATTTAATCACATAAAATCATAAACGCGAGGAGACTATCCGAAGATAACGCGTTATATAATCCGGACATAAAATAATGTATGAACAATTAAGTTTAGTATATACATGTCCGAAAACACGACAACGTTACATGTTAAGGTAGTCACGTACTTATATATGTATGAATATGAAAACACATGTACGTAACGTTACGGTACCATAACGTTGTAATAATTAATAACGTCGCATAGTTATGTGTAACAAAAACGCTACAAATAAAAAGGTCGTATATATAACATAACGAAAATTAAATGGTCGCGTATCTAGCTAATAACGCGATATATTATATGGTCTTACATATGTAAATAAGCATGTATAACTTATACAAAAAAAAGAGAAGAAAAAGGAGCAAAGACGCTCCCGCTGAGGTTCGAACCCTATACCTCTCGTATACCTCGTGACCGTCTTAACCGGTTGAGCTATGCTTGAATTCGTTAACTTATACCACCGAATCAAAACTAGTATCTTGTCAACTATAGTAAATACAAAGAAAAGAGAACCAACTGCACCGTTCCTATAGCATCGCCTTCTTCCTCTTCTTCCTCGATCAAGAACCAGATCGAACAAAATAAAAACAGGAGACAGAGAATCCAAACTCTCAGGCGACAGAATGGTTGTTTATTCAAATGCCCATAACTTTCCTGGTAACTTGTGACAACCCAGCCATTATTCCTTCCTAAATCTCTCGCCCTCTCAGTCTTCCCCCTGCAATGCGCTTGAACTAAGAGAACAATGTCGGCTACACCTACTCTGCAGGAATTTGCTCCACGACAGCCCTGTTTAACCCGAGACCAACATTCATTACCCAACATTTATCCCCATGCTCTACTGCTACTCTCCGCGGCATCGCAAATCAGGAAGACAACTACAACAGAGAGCACGGGCACCAACCGCACCATCTTGGCTTCAGTCAACAGACAAAGTTTGTTTCTGTTTTCAAAGTCCTATGCATGAGAGTTGTGTTTTACAAACTCTCACAAAAATTCCCATTGGAACTCACCACCACTAAAGACTGATCTAACCTACCGTGCTTGGTGCCACCTGATTCATAAACCCATAGCCCACCTCCTCCACTCTTCAGGTGTGCATCGTTTCTGCATGGGCAGGAACTACCCTCATTCTCTCTGATTCCAGATGCACAAGAGGAGTAACCAGAGAGCAAAACCAAAGGAACAAGTAACTACTGTCACCTGCTGTACTCCCTGTTCGAGAACCAACTCAGTTCCTATAAGCTTTGTTCAAAAAGATCCCTGAGGATAACTGCGAAATCTTTCCTTGAAACTTGACTCAAGCTGTGTTGATTAGCCAAGGGTGCAAGAAGCCTGGGAGCTTGCCTAGACCAAGAGGGGAAAACAACTAGACTACCACTGGGCCGTAACGAACGCTACCGGGACCCCGTGTGTGAGACGACACGTGCTTCTGAAAAAGGTATGGACATGTGTGGTTCGTATGTTGTCATGTTACACAGCTTGTTTGCTGTGTGCCTTGTGTGAAAATGACCATAAGATTAAAGCATGAAATTGGATTGCTTGCATATCTTGCTTATATGATTGCTATATCATTGTGCATTTACTTGCGCGCACACAGTAGTTTAGTCCCTTTCATCGTTTATGGAACTTGAGATAAAACACAACGAACGATGTAAACAAAGAAAACTCCATAAAGGGGAAACTCCTCTCTAACCATAGAGAACGTACCATGACACCCACTATGGTGTCCATCCATTAATGATAATGAAGAGCAAATAACAACTGGTGAAAACATGAGAATAACCCGGGAAGACAACATCTCGGGCCGCGCGGTATGGAATGCTCAGGAGTTGGTATCTGCATCAGATCCTTCGACCGACTATTGTGGAGCACATCTTGGGGTCTAGAGATGACCTCTCTCTCTCGACGTACGACGCCGGGACTGGAAGATTGGCAATTTGGAAGCATGACCTGGGGTCTAGAGATGACCCCTCTTTCTCGACATGACGCCGGGATTGGAGGATCAGCTATTTGGGGAGCATAACTTGGGATCTAAAGATGACCCCTCTTTCTAGACGTATGACGCCGGGAATGGTGGAACTAACTATGGAGGAGACGTCCTCCAACGTGCGGTGATAAGAGAGCTCACAATTAATCCATAAAGAAGCAAGGAAAGATGGGCACCTATACTATATGGTCACGGGAACTAACCTGCATCCCTAGACCTGGTGCAAGAAAGAGAAAGAGAAGTACATATGATGGAAACAAAGGAAAAAGGAATGAAAACACTCAAAGTTGAATGATCCCACTGTGAGGATCATCATCATTCAAATTCTCTTGTAAGCTCGACTTGTTTTACATGTTTGAAGTGATTGTTGTTATCTCTATGCTCAACATGATTGGGTGTTACTATGTTGATGTTGTATGTTGTGTGTTACTTTTTCTATAGCATGCGAATTGGACCTAATAATATTCGACCAAGTAGTCGTGTAGCCCGGCAATAGGCGGGCTACACATGTTCATACTCAGCATAGTTTTGCTGAATCCTTTATTTTTACAGGTATGAAACTGGAAGCAGGCGGAGAGTAGGCAGGGTGACTACCATAGGGGTAGCCCATCGGGACAAGACCTTTAAGTTGTATGTTTTAATGTATGGGTTGTGACTATGTAACACTAAACCCTGGTTGTACGTTTCGGTTTATGTTGTTTAATTAAGAACTTATGTTGTAGACTCTCGGTACTTGGTTTGTATTTCCCGTTTGTATTTGGATTTGGTTAAGGTTTAAATTCCAGTCATTCGGACCATAGCTTAGTATTGATAGTGTCGTTGTGTCAACCACGTGGGTGGTTGGCGTCTGTGACACCCGGATGGAACTGTGAATCCGCTGCGTAGACTTATTGTATTATCGTTTGGCGCACCGTTCGGACTGCTGCTTTGGTTATTCGGGGGTGTTACATTGCAGCCGTAAAGGCAAATCAATATTTAATGTGTAACTTATTGACAACCAAGTACTACCTTTGGAAAGGAGTGCCACATACAATATATTACCGAAGGACACGAGTCCGGGGAGCAAAAAATATTGTCTCCAACCATTTTATCATTTATGCCACTAGGATAATAGCACCTACGACAAGATAACCGGCAATGCGAAATAATTAACATCAAACTACAATAAGGACATCCATCAAAAGGGAGATTAACAATAGAATACTTCACGATAGCCATGTGACGGACACTACCAGTTTACTAAACGAGACATGGGACGACCGCACTTCGATAGGAGCTTGTGGGTCTGACAGACTTATTTATAAGTTAGTCGGGTAAGTAGTAATGTATCAGTACGGTACACCATATATGTAGACAAGTAGTGTAAGGAACATGAGAAGTAGTCAACTCCGTGCCAAGGACAGTGATGCAGATTACCTCGAAGATGGACGAGAAGAGCCGCGGTTAAACCAACGGGCTAGAGAAACCAAGAACCTTCAACACAGAGTAGCAGACAATACACCGTGAAGACAAGGAAACCTTTTGAAGACATGGACACTGATAACAGAACAGGAAACCCATTACATGGGCGAATAATATGTAGAACCCTCATAAGGATCGAGCAAATTCTTGCAATCCAGAGGAATCTACCAAATGATGTGAACATAAACGCATGACTACACAATGATGAAAGGCAAAGCTAGTATACTAGCAGATGCCTTAAGCAAGAAACAAATGTTATGATAACTAACAACCGTTGAATCGACTGGGATATGGTGCGCGCAGAAGCGACCAACAGGAACAGCCATCAATAATGAATACGTGGGCGAACTTAGACGAGTAAAACTCGCAGAGAATAATGTGAAATGGAAGATGAAGTTGCAAAACTCTAATACGAGCACAACATATGGATTCCCCTAGCAGAAAGCAGGAAGAACCATACGAACGTTGTTGCTAACCCGACACACGGGAAGATATAATATATATCAACACGAGGTAAGTATCAAAGGACTACAACAGTGTGTTACTCCGGAACAAAACCACCAGGAGACACGGATGACAATCATTATCTCCGTGGACATGAACGCTAGTACGTCTCAGTATTACAAGGACAAGTGCAAAGAGCACTAAGTACTAACAATAGCCAATGTCATATTGCACCTCAAGTTGAAAATCAGTAAGAGAAGATACGCGCATGTACGCTAGTAATCCAAACGAAAGAATTTATGATCATGGGTATGCACCTCAGTACGGAGAGAATGGGCCCATTAAAACGAATTTAGGAGAGAGCACAAATAGTTGAGTGCCTCACCCTTATGTATTGTGAGCCCGGTAGGGCTAAAGTATACCCGTCTCTCTGATATGAGGATAATCCACTCCAAAGGTGGAAGATGCCACACGGAAGTTGGAGAACCCTATGAGAGCCAAGTATCCTGCGCTCCTGGTTGAGTGGCTATTGTATACTTGTAGGGTACGGGGGCGTAACCCTTTTTAAGGGGGGTAGAGCCTCTTGGCTGTGCACGTGTGTGCATTGAGTTTTGTTTGTTTCGTATGCGGGGCATACAGTAGTTTGTTTCGTATGCGGGGTATACGATGTTTTTGTTTGTGTTTCGTATACGGGGCATACATGAATTGGTGGTATGCGGGGCATACAATGTGTTGTTTGGTGTGCGAGGCATACGTTATTGATTTGTTTGTGCAGTGTGCACTGATGTTTATGAATGTACGTATCCTATGAGATACCTGTTTGAATGATGTGCATACACCCATGTGTGTAGTAATTTTTATGAGACTGATGATATATATATGGATTGGATTGATTACATATGGTATCGCCTAGATACGAAATGAATCATTAGATATGGAATGTGGAATGATGGAAGGATAGGGACACCTCGGGGAGGTTGTCAAGGTTTGTAGAACTGATAGGAAATAATGGTGCTGATGGATCGCCTACATCCATATGTTTGAATTAACGCCACAAATGATGGCTATGTGCTATATAATCACAATACGATGTGTGTAAATGATATATCACATAGATATACATTATGGGGATATAAGGGTAGTTATTAACACCCCTATTTGAATAAAGCGACTTCGGGATGAAGTCTTTTTAAGGGGGGTAGATTGAAATAACCCAGACTAATTAAACATTGATTAAACATATAATCAATTAAATCTAGTCCTAAACATGCCTTAAAAATAAATTAAACACAACAGTGTTTAACAGAAAGCAAGAATTGCACCCTTTGACCTTTTAGGGTGATTAAATACGCAAACGAACTCCGTTGGACCTAAAAGTTTGACCTGAGCCTTATAACTCATAAATGAACACATTAAAACCGTTTCCAAGGGAAACCAAGCTCAGAAACTCACTAGAACATAAAATGTGCGCTAAGCTTCCTTAAAGCACATTTTTGTGAGATTGTCTCGAAAATGAGTTTTGTTTGATTTTAGGGTCTTGAATACCCTTAAATATACTAGTGTGACATAATGTGCCACATTAAAATTCCTAATTCAAAGTTTTTCAAAAATATCAGAAATATGTGCATTGGTTTGTGAATAGTAACCAAGTAGTGCAAAATAACACTTAAATCTCTTAATCTAGTCTATGGTCAATATGTTCCCCTTGACCTTGGATATTATTTCCACCAGTTTAAGGCTTGTAACCAAGCATGTAACTGTCCCCATTTACAAGTAAATATGACTCACCACTTTTACTTTATTAAAGTAAAGGTAAGTACACTTTTACCATTTTTAAACTAATCAAACGTATCCTTTCTCCTTGCCTGATCATTGCCACATCTTAGGGTTGCTTCAGCCTTAGGAAAGCTCCCTAAAATATCTTATAATGAGTCATCAACTACTATACACTAAAGTAGCATTAAATGACATAAAAGGCAAAATTAGAATTCCTTTCTCACTTACCTCCTTCCAGCCGTGAGTTCATCAGCCAAAAGCTCCCTTTCTTCCTCCATTTAAGCCAGCTACCATCCAAGTTCAGAGAAGAACACCATTTGATCTAGGTAAGCTTATAAAGCAAGTTTATGTCCATTCTCTTCACCTTTCTTTCCTCTTTCCATTGAGCTAAGCTTCAGCCATTTCCATCCATGTATGTAGTGTGTTTTGGAGGTTAAAAGGAGAGGTATTCTCGGCTGTAACAAGGGAAGAAGGAGGGAAGTTCTAAGCTTGATCATTTAAGGTAAAAACATGCTTTAAGCATGATCTTCTTCATTCTCTTCATTTCCGGTTGAAAAACCTGGTTCTTTGGCTCATTTTCTACTCTTTTCATGTAACACCCCCGAATAATATCCAGTAATACAAACATCGAGCCTAAACAACTTCACGGCTAACTACGCAGCGGTATAAACTCCATCCGGGTGTCACAGACGCCAACCACCCACGTGGTTGACACAACCATACTACCAACACCAAGTTACGGTCTGCATGACTGGGAACAACCCTCTATCAAAACTCATATACAACATAAAGTACAATTCCCAAATATCGAGTGTCTACAATAAAAATACCAAATCATAATCTGAGAATTTCATCTCGGGTTTAGTAACAACCCATACACTAAACATACTACACAATTCAAAGTTATGCCCTGATGGACTACCCCATGGTAGCCATCCGCCTACGCTCTGTTATCGTCCGGCACAATACCTGAAAAAAAATGGGTGTAAAGGACTCAGCAAACGCTGAGTATGAACGTGTGTAGCCCGTATGTTGCCAGGCCATACGACTACTTGGTCAAATATTATTAAGTCAATTTACATGCTATAATAAAGCAGTAAAGCAGGCCACAATACATCATGGTTTCATACACACTCAAAGGTAGCAAAGCATTAACAGCAAGCAACCAAGCATAACATGCTGGCGTCATAGCGACATCAAACACGCAACCAAGCACAACAAGCAGCTAGTATAGTAACAACAATAATGTAAATGGTAATATGTGTACGTAGGTATGTTATACCCATGATCCTCACTATGGGATCATTCGAGCGTTGTGTGTTTTCATTTCTTTTCTCTTGTTCCCATAATATGTATTTTCTTTCTCTTTCCACGCACCCGGTCTGGGGATATAGTTAGATCCCGTGACCGTGTCATGTAGGTGCCAATCTTTCCTTGTTTCTTTAAGGATTATTTGTAAATTCTTTTATTACCGCACGTTGGAGGACGTCTCCTTCATAGCTAGTCCCCCATTCCCGACGTCACGCGCCGAGAAAGCGGAGTCGCCTCTAGACTCTAGGATAAGCTCCACCAATTTGTCACTCCCCCATTCCTGACTCTCAGGGTCGAGAAAGTGGAGTCGCCTTAGACTCCAGGATGTGCTCCACATAGAAGGGTGAAGGATCTGATGCAAATACCAACTCCCGAGTATTCCATACCGCGCGGCCCGAGATGTCGTCTTCCCGGGTTATCTTCAAGTTCCACCAATTGAGATTTGCTCTTCATTATTATTCATGAATATACACCATAGTGGGTGTCATGGTACGTCCTCCATGGTTAGAGTGGAGTTCCCCTTTATAGAATTTTCTTTATTTTCATAGCTCCCAATGTTTCAACTCAAATTCCATAAACGTGAAGGGACTAAACTACTGTGTGCGCGCAAATAATATACAACAATGATATAGAAACCATATAACACGATAAGCAAGCAATCCAATTTCATGCTTTAATCTTATGGTCTTTTTCACACAGAGCACACAGCAAACAAGCCGTGTAACACGGCAACATACGAACCACACATGTTCATACCTTATAATAGTTGTCATAGATACTTGCACAAGGGTTCCCCGCTGCTCGTGGGACTCACTCCTGTAATAATTATTCGAACGGGTTAGATCGTTCGATCATGCGTTATTGTTCGTAGTTCTATTCATAATGTTTGTCCGAGCCTTAAGTGTTATAGTTGCCAACGTTGGACCTACTTACTCCGTTTGGTTTGAGTCCATTGTTTTAGTCGAGCAGTAACATCTAAGGTACCTCGAACTTGTCCCAATATAATTCTCTCGTATTCCCTAGTACTATTCCTAATTACCTTTTGAATTCCTATAAGTATGCATTGTTTCGATTTACTGATCAGGTTATAATTCTAGACCTTGTATTATTAATCCCTCTTAGACCAACCCAATGGTTACGGGTTGATACTCCACAGCTAAGGAATACTTCTCCACTCCTATGCTCATTAACTTGGTTATTTCCCTTTCTTACTTCACCAAAGATCTAGTTTCCAGCTGCCTAAACTGTACCTCCGTTACTAGGCAGCTTAGCACGGTTTTATATTCATGACCAAATTCCCAATACGGTACCCCTAATCACCTAGATACCCATCCATACAGAACCGCAACCACAACAGAAACTGAAAACACCAACTATACATGTAATACTCACATTACCTTATAGCATATTTTTAATGTAGATTTCTACACTTAAGTTCTCACCTATAAATTTCTAATCTTTTAAATATTTTTCCTAAGTCTCTAAGTTGATTCAAATTACCTAAATGGCACCATGTGAAATACCCCTAAATTAATTTAAATTAATTTAGGGGATTTCTTTTATTAAAAATTAAATTATGATATGGAATAATGAATATTAAATTATTATATGGAGTTGTGAAATTTATTTAGGGGTTTTCTCCTATTTAACCCTAATTATTATACATTATTATATAGTATTATGAATTTAATAATAAGATTTATAAGTCAATAAATCTTGGGAAAATTATTAAACACTCTAAAAATATTATAAAGATTTTAGGAAGTTTTGGAACATTGTTTTGAAACATAAAAGTCAATATAAAATTCTAGAAACCTTAAAGCTTATTGAGCCTTGCTAGAGTTGACTTTTTGAGAATGGTCAAACCAGGCCATGAAACCTATACCAATAAATAGGTTATGAAAAACCATGAAGATCGATAAAAAGAACGTCAAAAACGGATCATCCTAGCCAAAGTTATGCTAGATTGAAGTTTTGAATCAAAATTTTAAGAGATGCCACGTGTCACTCTGTAATGGGTCGCCCACACTTAGCCGATTTCTTCCCTGATTTTCGGAACCGATTTCCCTTACTTTGCCCTAACTTTAGACGACTATAACTTTTACATCTCTCAATATTTTTCTATGCCGTCTTCACCATTCTCTTCTCCTACAATTCCTCTTTCCAACCATTACTCATACAAACCCTAAATCCTTCTGAGTCAACCGGAAAATCGAGCCAAAGTAGCCACCTTGCGAAACTGTTTCCAGAATTCCAGAATTTCCTTCGTTTTCAGGTAACTTGCGTCAATCATAACTTCTTCGTTAATCAACCAAAATTCGATTTCTTTAGCTCGTTGTAAAGATCTCTAATCCCTCTACAATTTGCGTGTTTATGCCCAAGTCTGATTCGTAACCAGTTGGGAGATATAGAGGTCTAAAGAGTCTTGAATGTGAGGATTGTGGTTAAGTATGAATAAAGTGGATAGGAGTGGACAATTAGCAAATGTTGATCGAATACATTCCTTGATCTTACCACCTTGGGCTATACAACGTTCTCAGATAACATAAAGATTATACATAACATTTAAGTGAGGGCTTAAAAGATAATTGAGACTTTGAAATAAGAGTAAGGAGTTTATTTAAGCGTAACATAGGCTACAAGTGATTGATGGTAGATTACCTTTAATATTCTTCAGAGTACTGTTGATTGTTTGCGCAAGTTGATTAGAACTGCTACAGCGTTACCCAGGTACGATTTCTCGTACTCAGCTTGTTGTGTTTTGGACTTTATGGAATGTTTTGTACGATTTCTCGTGCTACGTTATTTTTGCTGATTGACTTGTGGAATGTTTTGGAAAACGCTAACTGGCTTTAAGAGGAACTTCTAAAAAAGGGAAATGGTTGTGTGACTGACTCAGCTTGTGTGACTAACTGAGCCTTGGATGTGGAACTCACTTGGGTATTGGTTTCTTCTACTTGGTTGCCCGTTAGACATTGGCTGCTTAGGGTTTACGCTTCTGCACTCTGTGGGACTGAGTGTTTTGGTATTGCTCTGGGTAGTTGGTGATCTAGCGGGATTTTTGGAAAAAGTCAATCTTGGAAATCTTTCTTTCGACGTGCGCGCTTCTTCAATGGTAACAGCAGGGGGCTGTATATCCCTCGCCCATAGGGGCATTGATATTTAACAGTGAGTGGCTGTATATCCCCTGTCCCAGAAAGGGACGTGATAGACAGTGAGGGGCTGTATATCCCCTGTCCTTAGTGGACGTGATAGACAGTGAGGGGCTGTATATCCCCTGTCCTTAGTGGACGTGATAAACAGTGAGGGGATGTATATCCCCTGTCCTAAAAGGACGTGTTTGGCGGTGGGGGCATCTCTCCCAGTTGAATTATTCCATTCTTGGGTTATTTGGTTCTTGGATCTATCTCTTCATTCCTAGACCTTTGTGACTACTTAAGTCTTTCTCTTCTTAACCAGAATTGGTTCTAACATCAACAATGGATGCTTACTAACTATGTGGTGTGACTACTTAAGTGGATGACTTGGTTTGGAAGTTCTTTATCTTTGTCTTGTTTTCCTTTCTCTTTAACTTGATTGTTTTGAAGTGCTTTATCTCTGTTTTACTTTTAAGAGTTTGTTTTCATGTTACTGTTTATTTTGAAGAGTTATGTTTTATAAGTGTGTTTTTGGAGAATTGTACCAGTTCCATTCTAGGGAACTGACTCACCCCTCTCGGGGTGGGCTGCTTGGTTTCATCTTGCAGGTACAAATTGATTTACAGGTGGCCACGACGAGCATGAGTGATTGGGATGGGATTAGGTTTATGGAGAGTGAATGTGTTTTAGTATTGTTATGTTTATGTTAAGTTTTCTCGAAGTTCAGACCGTAACTTAGTTAATTGTAATGGTTGTAATTGGTGAGGTTGGTACCGGGTGTTTGGAGCCCGATGGTCTGTAGCACCTTTAGTTTATTTTTCTGCTGTTGTTTTATTATTATAAGGGTGTTACAGAAAGTGGTATCAGAGCGTAGTTACGCTCTGAACCCGAGAAAACAAGCCGAGTGAAATACTTAGATTATAGGTGCACTTAAAACTGGGGAACTGGGGTAGAATTGGGAAGTGAGGACTCCAGTAAGGCACGACTCCTAACCCTTTTTGGAATTGTGAACGATTCTTTTACACACTTTTCTTTGGAACATCCTATATTAAGTACGATAAGATTTTGGTTGAGATAAACCAAATATTAAGCTATATTTCAAAAGCATACTCATGGAGAATACATTGCTAAAAATGCAATCCTTTAAAAGCTAGTACACAAATTCCTAGAATTTTAAAGAATACTTTTGGTTGAAAACAGTATACAAATAGAACTTTACATAACTAAATTAGTATTGATGTTATGTGAAAGTACTTCAACTCCTTTAAAGTTTGAAAATAAATTTCATGAACTACTTGGTATCAATTTATTACCTAAAGATAATGTTTAAGATAAATCTTAAGTCTAGAAAATTATTAAGCTAACAAGAACTAGTAGCGTATTAGAAAAGATCAACATCTGAACTTGTAAAACCATTAAAACTCTATGTTAACTTTAGAAAGAAAACACATAAACCTAACACCCTACGGGAAGTGCCTGGTGCGACGAACTCCTAGGCTGAAAGTAGTGGGGGTGCACACCCACTTCTAGAAGTTTAGGGGCTAGACAAGCCTTGTCATCTAACCGTATATAATCTTCCACGCAGGTGATGGATTGTGTTGAACTTGAGGGGAAGTGGTGGTAAGACGTTACCATCATGAAATCTTGAGCTAGGCATATTTCAGTGCTAACCACAATGAACAAATCAAAATTTGTATCTTAAGATCCAGTGTTAAAACTCATAAATGTAAAGGGTTTATTGAGTTAAATCTTTGGTGAAAAATACCTATATATGGAGGAAGGGGATTAAGTTTGGGTGCTCCAAGATACAACATCTACCCCTGGTTGAATAAAAAAAAAAACAAAATCAATAAAAGAAGTTACTTAAAGATTGAGTGAAGAGAAGAGTAATACTAAACTAAGTATCATTGATCCTTAAATACTTGAGTATTGAGCATCTTAAAAAAAAAAGTTGAGAGTTACTTAAAGATTGAAAATTCTCATGTTTACTTGGAAGTTTAACATTATACAAGTATAAAATTTTAAAAGACACACTAAGAGTGATATTTACTAAAAGCCACCATTGTCTAAGAGAGTACTAAGATTTAATAATCAGAAGAACACTTACATAGAACAAACCCTAAGAAAAATAATCACCAAGAGTGAGTGAGTTTTCATTAGACTAGTTCATTTGACTTAAAATTTTATATAGAGTCCCTATCTTGAAAAATAAATTTTAAGATAAAGAAATCAGATTTTGGAGCTACATTATAATTGATAAGAACTTACTTAGATTCTCCCTTGGGTGAAATTATGTAAATATATAATAAGTAAATTTTATGAAGTAAACACTGAATGATTCGTCTAAAATATGATAGTTAATTATAAAAACAATTGAAACTTGAAAAGTCATAGAAAATATTTATTTTATAGAGTTTTAACATATGGTTGGCTATAAACCCTTGAAGATAATTTTGGAAGATTATTAAATGATCTGAAATATTATTCTAAACTACTCAAGTATGTTACACCTGATTTATAGCTTGTTAATATAATTGATATGACAAATGATCATATATGGACATATAAATTCGTATCAGTCATTAAACGAATGGATAATAATCATAAGATAAAATTTTATAATCACCAAGGAAATACAAATACATAACAATCAAGAGATACAGATATATGTAGCGATCATAGATAAAATCAACGGTGCAGTAAAATTTACAACAAAGCTGGTTAATAGATGTTGAATTCTTTGATTGTGCCGTTAGTAGCGGTACGAGGGCGTACCTTAGCTCTTTTAAGGGGGATATGCTGGCATACTCCTCCTTCGTTATCTCATCCGGATTATGCCTCGTTGCATTGTTAGTAATGAGAGGTGTATGTATGTACGTAGTTTTACGTTGTGGCACAGTACTTTGTCACGTTTGTGTTGTGTTTTGCTTCAGTTTATACTTTGATTCACGTTGTTATGGTTTCGGTACTTTGATTTCGGTACCCTTGAGTGGAATGTTGAAATGGAGATAAAGGATTGGAATGGTATGGAATATCATTGAAGTTATTATTGTCTCAGCACACCCGAAGCGGTGTGAGTGCCTATTAGTTGATTGTTAAACTTCGAGGCGAAGTTTCTTTTAAGGGGATATGCTGAAATACCCCTATATTAATTTAAATTAATTTAAATTAATTTAGGGGATTTATTTTATTAAAAATTAAATTATGATATGGAATAATGAATATTAAATTATTATATGGAGTTGTGAAATTTATTTAGGGGTTTTCTCCTATTTAACCCTAATTATTATACATTATTATATAGTATTATGAATTTAATAATAAGATTTATAAGTCAATAAATCTTGGGAAAATTATTAAACACTCCAAAAATTTATAAAGATTTTAGGAAGTGTTGGAACATTGTTTTGAAACATAAAAGTCAATATAAAATTCTAGAAACCTTAAAGCTTATTAAGCCTTGCTAGAGTTGACTTTTTGAGAATGGTCAAACCAGGCCATGAAACCTATACCAATAAATAAGTTATGAAAAACCATGAAGATCGATAAAAAGAACGTCAAAAACGGATCATCCTAGCCGATTTCTTCCCTGATTTTCGGAACCGATTTCTCTTACTTTGCCCTAACTTTAGACGGCTATAACTTTTACATCTCTCAATACTTTTCTATGCCGTCTTCACCATTCTCTTCTCCTACAATTCCTCTTTCCAACCATTACTCATACAAACCCTAAATCCTTCTGAGTCAACCGGAAAATCGAGCCAAAGTAGCCACCTTGCGAAACTGTTTCCAGAATTCCAGAATTTCCTTCGTTTTCAGGTAACTTGCGTCAATCATAACTTCTTCGTTAATCAACCAAAATTCGATTTCTTTAGCTCGTTGTAAAGATCTTTAATCCCTCTACAATTTGCGTGTTTATGCCCAAGTCTGATTCGTAACCAGTTGGGAGATATAGAGGTCTAAAGTTTTGGTTTCAACAGCACATAAAATAACACCGAAACAGAAAGGTAAACTCGTGTTTTGTAACTTCAATATCTTTCTGTATGGTGCGAGTTAGGATTAGTTCTAGTTATCAATGTGTAGAGATAAGTTTCATCTTTCTATTGAGCCAATTAATAAAGCCTAAATCGATCTGTACAATAACTTATAGATCCTCGAAGTTAGCTTCACGAACTGATCGGAAGTTCGAGTTTTTCCAGAATCCGTTCTCGAATTCTCCTCCGATATTGCAATTCCGGTGAGTGTTTCCTCAAATTCTTCCGTTGTTGCTAATCCATACTTCATTGTCGACCAAACCCACATGACAATTTGTTCAATTATGCATTATTTTGAGAGGAATTGTGGAAATCGAATTCGTAAACCTCAAACTCGACCTAACTCGAACCCAGACTCGTATTTCGTGTATACCGCATTATAATTGGGGAAACCGGTACCAATAGAACCAAAATTTGATTACGAATCCATAGAAAAAAGAATCACTCGATTTCGTTCTGTAGATTAGGAGTTATAGGCGATTTAGTACTCGACTGGAAAACTGGAATCGGGGAAGAACTTGTGTTTCAGGGACCGTCCGATCAGAGTTTAAAGGATTGGACGGTCCAGATTAGATCGGGCGATTTAAAGAATGTTTTAGGTTTTATAAATCCCAGTAAATGGTCCTAACTTGTTGGGTTAATTTAAATATCTTCCCAAATGTATTTTGACTTGAAATTTTAACCATAGATTTCTTATTTTATCTAGTTTATTTTGATGTAAATTATTATGGTTTTTGAGTTTCTAAGCATAAGTTATGATTTTTACAAGTTACGGGTTTTCTGGAATTATTTGGCTAAATAAAGAGATATTTTATGAAATAAAAATTTTATAATATGTCTAAAATGTTATAGTTACTGTATATTAAATTTGGGAATTTTTGGGCAATGGTAAAGGGTTTTAAAAATTGTGTTTATGAGTTTTTCATAAGAATAACCTATAATATAAGGTTTTTAATGTAATCGAAAATTAAAGTATGGTTTGTTAATTAACTTTTAAGCTGGGGAAAATAAAGGGAACTAAATTAACATTTTATAACAGTAAGTTTTAAATGTTTTTGTATTAGCTTTAAGAGAAGTGAATTATTTACATATATGTATATATATTACTTAAGTAGAAACTATATAAATTAAGGGATTTAATTATCTTACGTTTTATTTACTATATTATGTGGGAGTTAATAATTTTTTTATTTAAACTAAGGAATAAATATATATTTATTTTTACGCATTTATAAAAAGGGAATTAAGTAGTAACTTAGAGTAAAACAAGGAATTAATTTAATTAACACTTATCATAATTAAATATTTTAAGAGCTAGAATCCTAAGATATAGTAAAAGAAATACTCTACGAAATATACTTGGAATACAGTTTAAGGTTGTTTTAATAAGATAGTTTAAATATGATGAATTACATAGGGAATGTCTTAGTTAATTTTTAATACGGGCATACTTATACATATGTAATAAATAAGGGAAACACTTTATTTAATAAACCATAGGTCGGTTGTAGTTATGCCTAAAAGTTATTAAACATAATTAATACAATAAACTACATAAATAATGTTTTGAACAAATCCTAGTATATATAGATATATACACATTTAACATAAATAAAATTAGATACCTTATAGGAAATATAATACGAAATAATTAATAAGTTAAACTAAACCTCTACATAATATTAATAGAAGGATATTATATGAGGTGGTATTAATTTATGGTTATAGGTTGAGTTTAGTTATCTTTGATTTTAAGTTTATATAAACCATATTAAAATACGTATATATTAGTCAATGACCAATGTAAATCTTAATTGGTTAAGAATTAATAAGTTGAAACTTAGGAAATTGTAATTGTTTACATAAGTGTTACACAAATAGATCTTATTATATAATTAATAAAAAATGTAATACTTTACATTAAATGTTCTTATTATATAATAAAATAAATAAATAGTTGCTTTTACATCTAAACGTGAGAGGATATAAGTCTAGATTTAATCATTTCTTAATATTTATAGTATTGAGTAATAACTTAATATTTTAAGATAAAATCATTAAAAGGATTATGATATAAAACTATATTAAACTATGATTAGGAGATTAATCTAAATAATAATCCTTAAGTTTCTTAGAATTAGTTAAGCCATATAAAATACATTTATTACCAATATTCAGGATGTGAGTTTATAAATAAGTGATGTACATAATAGTTAAAGATTTACAAAAAGGTTTGCAAATAGAAATTTGATACTTAAAGCATTGAACCTTTAATTAGATGAAACTAGGTTACATAAGAGATTATATTGATTTACCTTTTGACACTGGAATATTAATGTGTCATTTGAGTATAAGGTATGGGGATTTTTCAGAATAGATTATCTTATTAAATAATTAACAATTTCACTTACGAACCAGAATTTAATTCTTTGATAAATTCTACCTTATGTAGATATATTGTCCATCCTAAATACAATAAAGGAAATTAATTTATTAAGTTATACCTTTGAAACCTTTAGGTTTTGTAAACAATTTAAAACGTATTTAAGACTTAAGTTTAGTGAAGTTTAGTATAAAAGGTTATACATAGCATATGGAGGGAATGTGTGTAAAAATAGAACATTTAGGAAATTAAATGTAAGTAAGGATACATAAAAGGTTATCTTAAAACACCTTATTATGTAGTTATGATAAAGTAAATAATATACCTTGTGGATACTGAATGTAAGAGTTCGATGAGTCTAAGTTAAGTATAATATGGTTATTTCAAGATGAAAAGTAATTTAACATCTTATGACAAGATTGTTAGATGGTTGTAATTAAAGTTATTCAGAACTAAAGATAAGATAAATGAGTTTAGTAACTCGATTAAGTTATAATAAAATGCGTCTACAACACTATGATTCAATATACAAGATGTAGTCTTAATTAAGTTAAGGGAAGACTTAATCATAATGGGTTGTCTAGTAGAATTGTTTAAATACATAATCTTTACATTGTGAGATAATAGTATAGTATTCTGAAATGAGTCCATCATAGGTCATAATACAATGTTTATTTAAATTAAGAATAAGGTATTGAGCTTAAGATTATTGTCGAAATTCTTAGATTTAATTATATAACATAAACACATTTATGATATAGAGGTCTCAAAAGTCTTGAATGTGAGGATTGTGGTTAAGTATGAATAAAGTGGATAGGAGTGGACAATTAGCAAATGTTGATCGAATACATTCCTTGATCTTACCACCTTGGGCTATACAACGTTCTCAGATAACACAAAGATTATACATAACATTTAAGTGAGGGCTTAAAAGATAATTGAGACTTTGAAATAAGAGTAAGGAGTTTATTTAAGCGTAACATAGGCTACAAGTGATTGATGTAGATTACCTTTAATATTCTTCAGAGTACTGTTGATTGTTTGCGCAAGTTGATTAGAACTGCTACAGCGTTACCTAGGTACGATTTCTCGTACTCAGCTTGTTGTGTTTTGAACTTTATGGAATGTTTTGTACGATTTCTCATGCTACGTTATTTTTGCTGATTGACTTGTGGAATGTTTTGGAAAACGCTAACTGGCTTTAAGAGGAACTTCTAAAAAAGGGAAATGATTGTGTGACTGACTCAGCTTGTGTGACTAACTGAGCCTTGGATGTGGAACTCACTTGGGTATTGGTTTCTTCTACTTGGTTGCCCGTTAGACATTGGCTGCTTAGGGTTTACGCTTCTGCACTCTGTGGGACTAAGTGTTTTGGTATTGCTCTGGGTAGTTGGTGATCTAGCGGGATTTTTGGAAAAAGTCAATCTTGGAAATCTTTCTTTCGACGTGCGCGCGTCTTCAATGGTAACAGCAGGGGGCTGTATATCCCTCGCCCATAGGGGCATTGATTTTTAACAGTGAGGGGCTGTATATCCCCTGTCCCAGAAAGGGACGTGATAGACAGTGAGGGGCTGTATATCCCCTGTCCTTAGTGGACGTGATAGACAGTGAGGGGCTGTATATCCTCTGTCCTTAGTGGACGTGATAAACAGTGAGGGGCTGTATATCCCCTGTCCTAAAAGGACGTGTTTGGCGGTGGGGGCATCTCTCCCAGTTGAATTATTCCATTCTTGGGTTATTTGGTTCTTGGATCTATCTCTTCATTCCTAGACCTTTGTGACTACTTAAGTCTTTCTCTTCTTAACCAGAATTGGTTCTAACATCAACAATGGATGCTTACTAACTATGTGGTGTGACTACTTAAGTGGATGACTTGGTTTGGAAGTTCTTTATCTTTGTCTTGTTTTCCTTTCTCTTTAACTTGATTGTTTTGAAGTGCTTTATCTCTGTTTTACTTTTAAGAGTTTGTTTTCATGTTACTGTTTATTTTGAAGAGTTATGTTTTATAAGTGTGTTTTTGGAGAATTGTACCAGTTCCATTCCAGGGAACTGACTCACCCCTCTCGGGGTGGGCTGCTTGGTTTCATCTTGCAGGTACAAATTGATTTACAGGTGGCCACGACGAGCATGAGTGATTGGGATGGGATTAGGTTTATGGAGAGTGAATGTGTTTTAGTATTGTTATGTTTATGTTAAGTTTTCTCGAAGTTCAGACCGTAACTTAGTTAATTGTAATGGTTGTAATTGGTGAGGTTGGTACCGGGTGTTTGGAGCCCGATGGTCTGTAGCACCTTTAGTTTATTTTTCCGCTGTTGTTTTATTATTATAGGGGTGTTACACCATGTTTTCGGCTTTTCATCATAAATGCCCATATTTGTTTTTGAGTTGTTTTAATGTCATGATACTGTACAATATACAAATCTAGCTCATCGTCTATTGTATAAAGTTTAACATAAGCTTATAGTGATCTAAATTACTCCTAAGCTTCCAACATTTTCGGCATTTACCAAAACTCCCCCATAGTTTTGCTTAATTATTTTTAATGTTATGAAAACCTTATAATATCCAAGTTTAATCAACTAGATATTATATAAGCTTTAACATAAGTCCTTAATGGAATAAAGTACACTTAACCCATTGATATTTCCGGTTTTTTTGTGAGAAGTATACTATACTTTTCAGATTTTACATTTTTAACCCCAAAACTTTATAAATTGTCATTTCAAATTCTTAGCACTTATCCGACTTACCCAAAATTTAGAATATAGGTTCATGCACTATATTATATCATTACACAGTCCTAGTTACAGTTCACTCTCGGCTTTCACTATTTATACCCCATACTATCCAAAAATTACACTTTTACCACATAACTTACTAAACTATTCATTTAAGTACTTATAATTAATTTTAGCTTACCCAAAATTTATAACACAATATTGTATACTCATATAGTTCATTAATATCCCATTTGTACAGCATGTTCTCGGCTGTAGCAAACTTCTAGCATATAGTCTTATATCTTATGTTCTTAAGGCTTATAATGCCATAAAATTCTTATAAATTTTACTTAGACATTTGGCTAAGGTATAAACTTATTTTATACACTTTAAATACATCAAAGTGCCCATAAAATGTAATGAATTTTCGGACACTGTATAACATTTCATCCGGTTACAATTTCACTACCTAGAATGTTCTTAATCTCTAATAAAATGATATTTATGTGTCTAAATTGTTTTTAAACCTAACCAAGTGTTTCCCTTCAATTTATAATTTCTTAAACATCATTTTAACCTCATTTAAGGCTCCAGTTTTTTTTTCGGATATACAACAGCTAAACAAAACTAAATCTTACAACACCTAATCAAGATTTAGCTTATAATTACCTTTTTAATGTTCCAAGGTTTCCTCCCAAGTACTCCAAACTTTCGGCCCCTACAACATAGTTTAGGAGTTCATTTAATTCTTGTTCAAACTTAATGTTATTGGAGTGTTTAGGATGTAAGAACTTAATCTAGGTACTTACCACTCCAAAGCATGTTTTTTTCTTTTCTTGGTTTCCTCTTGTTTTTGGCGCCAACACTAAGGAATTTCTCAAGCCACCAGACCAACCCCTAAATTCAAAATCCACAAAACCTCCAAAGTCGAACATCTAACCCCTTTCAGATTATCACCCTTAATATTGTTAAAGCCCATAACTTGTTAAACAAACGACTAAAGCAAAGCAGAGGCTTACTAATTTGATTTCCTCTGTTGATTAGGATTCTACTCACCCACCGCCATACACCTTCAAAAACAGAAGGGAATATGCTGGTTAGAATCGATTGTATAATGGTTAAGCTACTTACTGGAATCCGTACTAGATTTGGGATACGTTTACCTCTCAGATTTGGTTTCAGTTTGATTAAGGTCAACTTAGTAAATCCCTTTTTTTTGCGAGTGATTAAGGAAATCACCTAAGATTTTCACACTTAATACTGGCTGGATTACTCTTCGAATTTAACCACCAGAACTTCAGTAAGCACTTGTTTTCAGAGGTTCAACTTAGAACAAACTGGGCTTGACTTTGAAGAGAATTTACCTTCTACAATTTCAGCCTCAAACAAGAACAGCTTTCTGGTTTTCGTTTGTGACGAATTTACATCCAAATAGGTGCTATCCCACATGCACACGGAAAAGGAAGTAACAGAAAAGTGAGAGTTGAACATTGAATTAGAAACCCAGGGAAAACGCAAGGGAAGCACCAATCTTACCCATTTCCCGTTTTGGTTCTGACAACGAACCCATCGTTTATTTACTTCCCAGCTTCAAGTTTGAACCAGCATGTGCACCGTTCTTGCAGAGATGGAATAAGATAGAACAGAGGTGTGATCAGGTTGGGTTTAAGATCCAAGAGATAGACTACAAATAAATAGCAAAGTCTTTACCCAATTCCTTGCTAGGATTTGAGTTCGGTGTGCGAGGGTAGCAGAGGCACGAATCAAAGAAAACGACCAGAATGTGGTGAGTAGGCAAATATCTTTCACAAACTATATCAGAGAGGATAAGCTAGGATCTATATTGTTTTGTGGCCATACCTTTGATCTGATTTTGGGATAGTTTTAGGGATGGGTTTCTGGATGGTCTTTGGCGTAACCTTGAGGAGGTTTCCCAGAGAATCTCATGCATGCAGAGGGTTAAACAAGGAGAGGAATCAATACTCAAGTCTCGGACATCAAACAGGGAATAGCGAAGGAATTAAACGACTTTGTTTTCGGTTTACCTGCTCTTACCTTCGAGAGAACAGCCAGAGGTTTTGTTCACCGATTTTCAGAGGTCCTACTAGCAGGCTTGCATGCACGGTTTTTTTGCGTGGGAAGATGCAGAAGTTTAGAGGGATTAAGCAAGGTTTTTCGGACAGAACAGAACAAAGAAGAGAAAACAGAAGTAAGGAAGCATCAAAACAGAACCGGTAGTGTACTCACCATGGAATGGTTCTTTTTTTTCCAGGCCGATTTTGGCTAACGTCTGGAGGATTTCAGTGTACTTTTGAGGAGATCTATCCCAGGGGATTCTCGGTATGCTTCAGGGGGAGCATTTCCAGAAGAGGTTGCGCAAGAGAGGTGGAGGGGAAAGGAGTTAGCAGGTGAAAGTTTTCAGGCAGAAGAAGCAAAGAAATGGAGAATAAGAGTTTGTCATCGATTTACCTTGCCAGTTAGAAGGTGTTGTTTCCAGATTCTCAGAACCGGTAAAACTCGAAGATTCGGACCGAGATTGCAAGGGGGAGATCCAAGAGTAACATTATGACATCGGGGGATTTTTCTTGTGCCAATGGATAGAGGAAATTTAGGGGTCTCTGGACATGCAAGAATCGAATTGCAAGTAGAAAAAGTCGAAGAAGCTTGCAGATTGGTCTTGTGGTTGTTCCCGTTTCCACAACCGGAATATCCCTCGCATGCTCAGCAGCTACGACAAGTTGGAGATTCCTTCTCTGAACTTGCGCCATCGGGAAGCAACGGAGAGGAAGTGAAGGTTGCATGCGTTTTGAAATCGGGACTTCACACATCCGAGAGGGGAGTGGGGCACCGGTGGAAAAGCATAGACGATCCATGTCGGAAAATGGAAGGATTGAGTGTTTTTTTTATTAATCTGATGACACCACTTGCAAGGAGGAAGGAAGAGTGCCCGTTGAAAATAAGAGGGTATCGACATGTGGGCTTGTAATCGAATTTTCATGGTTCACGCTTAGCATGTGAGTATCGGGCAGACCAACGAAGGGACATGCAGTTATAGGAAGTTGAGAGTTTCTTTTCCTCTGGACTTGTACAAACCGTGAAGCATGTGGGTAGTTGGTGACAGTAGACTTACAGAGCATGGTTTCTCGGACTTGGGGGCATGGGTGGGGTCTGATCTTGTTTGTTGTTTTATAACAAGATTAAGTGCTGCATAATAGTTACCGAATACGAGCATAGCTCAACCGGTTAAGACATCCAGGGGGTATACGAGAGGTACGGGGTTTGAACCTCAGCGGGAGCGCATTTCCTCCCTTTTCCTTTTCCCTCTCTTTTTATTGTATAAGCTATATGCATGCTTATTTATATATATATGTGAGACCGTATAATATACGTCGCGTTATAAATTTTATACGTGACTACCTCATTTTGTTACATTGTTAGTTATTTATACATACATGTCAATATATATACGCCCCATTTTATTTTTGTCGTGTTTTAGTTATATGTAACTATGCGACGTTATTATTTATTATATACGACATTGTAAAATTGTAACGTTACATATATGTATTTTCATAAACGTACATATATAAGTACGTGACCGTATTAATACGTAACGTTGTCATGTTTCCGGGCATGTATATACCAAATTTAATTGTTCGTACATTATTATAAGTCTGAATTATATAACGCAATATTTTCAGATAATCTCCTCGCGTTTATGATTTTATTCATATAAGCGTATATTTGCGTATCACGTACCGATATGTATACGCGGTGTAAGTACCCGTTTGGATCTATATTTTAAATACCATAAGGCTTTATTGTAATTGTTGCACATGATTTAATTTAAACTTCACTAATTTAAACTGCTAATTATTCGGGGTATTTCATTTCATGTAGATTCAGTTGGTATACCAAGATCTTCAAGGAATAGCCATATCCATGCCAAAAATACCATTTTTGGCATCTTAATCAAGGTAAAAATTAGCCATCTTCTTGCTTGAGTCATTACGGTTTCAAGCCTTGATTTAGGAGACCTTTTGATGCTCTTTTGCTTCTGTAAAAAAGGCCGAAGAACAGCCTTGTTGCCCTTGCATTTCTAAGGTAATTTTTCCTTGAATTTGTACATTAAAACACTTCCTATGGTTAGCTCTTGTTTAGGGTTTAATCATATCTTATTTTGCTTTTTAAAACATGTCTAACAAGCTGTGGAAATTTCCTCAAGCTTGTCATGGCCAAACAAGGCCTTACCCTTGCTAAATCAAGGTATAAATCACTTAAAACTCAGCTTTGATATATTAATATGTGTTTAAGCCGTTGCTTATTAATTACCGTGAGTGAACATAGGTTATATTATGTGGTCAGATTTTGACCTTAGGTGGTTAAGGAAATGACTTAGTAATTTATCTAAGTAAATAAGTAACATAAAGGTCAAATTAGGACTTTATGTGGAAGATTGGTAATTAATGGAAAATATATGGTGAGGCTGAGATTTTATATGTATTTTGGGACATTTATGTGTAATTTATTTTATAAGCTAATGTTTGTAATAAGGCCATGTATTTAGGCCATTTTAATTATGTATTTTAAGTTTAAATTAGATTTTAGGTAATAAATAGTATTACCGCAAAGTATAAGGGGTTAAACTATAATTAAATCAAATTTGGGGGCTAAATAATAATTAAGCCGAAAATTAGGTGTTAAAAGGATTTAAAATAAAAATTATAAGATTTTATAAAGTTTTGGGGCTAATTTGTAAATTCTAGAAAATTGGGGGTTAAAACTGTAAATAAGGGAAAGTAATGGTCAAGGCAATATTAAGGAGGTCAACCTTGACCATAGGGTAGGTTTTGACCAAATTAGATAAGTTAAATAATTTATTTATGGTTATATAATAAGATAAGTATTTAATTGTAACATTTTTTATAACATATGGGGTATGTATGGAGATTACCGAAATTTAAGGGTGTAAGATGGTATTTTAAACACCCATGGGCTATTAGGAATTTTTAGGATTTTATTGGGTTGAATTTGGAATTAAAATAAGTTATATATGTATAATATATAGTTATTATGTCATTGTTACACTTTGGAAAAATTAAATGGGGTGGAAATGTAAATACCGAGAGTTTAGAGGTTAGAAATAATATTTATAACCGTTGGGTGAAATTTGGTGATTTTTAGAATAACATAAGAGTGTTTAATAAGATAAGTGTATAATATATAGTTTTAATGATATTATAAAACTATATGTTATAAATTGGGTCAAATTGTAATTATAGAAAGTTGGTGGGTTGAAAATAATAATTTAGAACAGAATTTGGGTATGTTCAGAAATTTAAAACATATATAACTATAGGTTATATTTATATTAAGGTTTAAAATGTTATAATATATTATATATATATAACATAACATTACATATGTGGTCAAATTGTAAATTTGGAAAGTTAAAGGGGCTGGAAAATAAATTAAAGCAGAACGTTAGGCCTGTTCGGTTATTTCACATAAATAACCTTAGGTTATACTTTTTATAAAGTTAAAAATGTTATATTATATGGTATATATAACATGGTATAAATTATGGGGTGATTTTGTAATAAAAGAAAAGTGTGGGTTATGGAAAGAAATAAGGTTTTAACATAGTTGCCTTTTCGGCAATGTAAAATAGTTTTGTATAAAAACTATAGGTTATAATTTATATAAGATAAAAATATCATATTATATGATATTAGTATATGGTACAACATTACATAATGTTATGTGGTCAAAATGAAATTAAAATAAAGTATAGTGATGTACCGAATTTAAAATGGTTGGAAAATGAATTTTATAATATGGTCTACAATGTTATAAATGTTATAACAATTATATGGTATTAATGTGGTTTAAATGGAATTAATATAAGTAAGGATATTCACATTAAATAATGTGACAAACAATAAATAAATGAGATTTATAAACTAAGGTATATATTGAATAAACCTTAGGAGTTGGAATTATACAACATAAAATGTTACATAATATTAAGATAATGATCTTAGTATAAGTTGTAACAATATAATAACAATTAATGAGAATAATCATCTAATATAAGATGATAAAATGTGACATATAATATAAGAGTTTTATAACTCATGAAACTTACCTATATTGGTAATATATGCATATGCGAGAATTATGTATATAAGGATGGATATATATTATGGATGGAAACCATATAGTATAATGGTGAAGGTTATTACATGAAAATAGTTTATAAACTATAAGTTATGAGTTTTTTAATTCAAGTATAGTTTATTAAAAGATTAGTGGATTATATAATACAATGTATTATAATGGATGGTGAGGAAATAATACCATACGATAAATAATGCATGTATACATGCAACCATAGGTTATAAAATATATCATGCATGTAACTATAGGTTACAATACGTGCATACGCATGCGATGAAGCAGTCGAATTAAATGTACGAGGACGAACAGACTTATAAAAAAAACGTAACACTTATTAAATACTACGGGTTGGAAAATATAATTCCTACATTTGAAAACGTTAACTACGACGTTCTTATTAAACCAACTCCTTCGTTAAACCGAGTATTAATACGTACTGTGAGTAAGGAGTTTAAAGGATAACGGTACCTTAACTAATAACAGTTGAAATCCGGGGATGTAATACCGGGGTTACTGACGTTATTTTGAAATACCGAGTCATTTTGTCATGTGGATTGACACATAGCGTTCTTTGTATTTTTAGATCACATTTCAGACGTGCGCGCTCGACAAGCTTAGTGGACTACACTGCGCATCCTAGGTCTGAGGTGTACGGTATGTAAAGGGGTTTGATCCGGGTTGTCCTGAGGAATTCCTCGGCTCGGATTTTTTGATATATAACTTGTGTGGTATGTGTGGATACGTGTATGTGATTATGTGTGTTACTGCATTATTTAATATGTCAAGCGTCCTACGGGACTAACACTACGTCGACTATAGATCGACTTATATAAACATACATACGCGTTTAATGTGATGACATGATGGTTACTTAATATAATACCCTTAGTATTAATATTAAGTATATGGTAACCTAAGTAAAACACTTAGGTGCGAGACACGACAGTGTCGGTCTCTAGAGCATAGATCTCGAATATGAATACGACCTAGATTATTTCTAGGTATGTGTGAGACCCATTGGGCAGCTAATTAATATAGTGTATTCTCCATAAAACTAAGAGTTTATCTTAATATTATGAGAGCGTTGGTATGCGATGAGGGGAGGAATCCCGGTAGTTTACGAACTACCTGGTTGCGCATTTGTGTTCACTGAGGGGCACCCGATTGGGTTCCGCTCTAGGAAATTTCCAAACGAGCCCTAATTGGATCATGGGTCAGATGGTACCTGCTGTTGGTACACGACTACGGCCTTTATATGGACGCCTTACGAGGCAAAGAGAATGACCAGGGGCCTTCGGACCTCTGGCAAAATGAGCACCTTTGTGTGAACGGGAGGACTACTATCCATTGGTAAGGTTAATTCGGGTTGTCCTAACTTGACACCCAAATGGTAAATAAATAAATAAACATGGTATGGATGGATGGGGCCTTGAAGGCCAAATAATAATAATATGGAAACCGTTCGCTAATAGCGACTATGCACTTTATTGCAATTATACGATACGTTTGTTTATGCAACTATTGTTTTGTGAAATGTAATGACTGTATTGGTTGGATGGATGGCTCTGTGTTTATGCATGATTACTACAGTATTAATTATATCTGTATACTGGTAAAGCATGAAACCAATCTAATCACAAGATGGTCAAAATGACTAAGTGACCAATAGGGTTCAGGCTCGGCATACTCACGTTTATCGTTGAGCCTTTATGGCTCTGTGTAGGTTTCTGATCAACGTTGAAGTCGAAGTGCGGGACCCGGGTAGTTAGGGCTTTACTTTAATTACCACACATGGAAATTCATTTGTATGACAATGGTTAGACTGTGGATAGTATTATGGTACGGTTGAATGTATTCAGGTTTGGGTAGATGCTCACTTGTCGACATAATGTGTTTATGGACCTTAGTATGATTTAGGAGTTATCTCGTTGTCACAGCGGTTTGGTAGTGTTTTATTTGTTGTTGTTTAGTTTTGCTTCGTTACTCGCATGGGCGAGTAATGGCAGGTGACACCCGTGTGAGAGTTAATGTTGTTTATTCTTCCGCTGTAAGACGTTTTAATTATTGCTACGTGAGAGATTATTACGTGTTTATCGAAAGGGGTGTTACAACCACTCCTGAGCATTATTTTGCATCATCCCCATCTCCTTTACACAAACTCCTTAAAGTCTTTCCCACAAGTTCATACTCAATCATTCACAAGGCATTATACTTCCTTTGTTCACCAAACTTTGCACAAGTCTCAACATTACTCATTCCTTGACTTTGGTGTATTAAAATCACCCATTTGATCTCTAAACCTCCAAGACAATGCCTAAGTCATTTTATCACTCAATAACACCTTAATTCACTTTCTTTCACCAAGTTAACCCTTAACAATTCCTAGTACCACCTAGGTCACCAAACTTCTTTTAAACACTTAGAACTCCTTGTTTACTAACCAAATTTTGACATAACTCCACTAGCACATTCATACACACAAACACATGGTTTTTCATCCTTAAACAATCAAAGATATTCATCTTCACAAGGAATGTTCTTTACACACAACTACACCTTAAACTACACTACATCACAATATAGTGCATAAACTTAAATTGCTTGGCACTTAGGCCCTTAAATGACATGGCTCTTAGGCCCTTAAATTACAATAAGCTTAAACACTGAATTTCCACATATAAATTCCTTCAACCTACAAATACACACAACAATGCTCACATGTCCTTATAATCCACCTTGTGGATATTTTACTAACTCATTTCCCACTGGCTCTTTAGGTTATTTATTAAGCAATTAAAGCTCAATTTCCTAAGGCACAAAACTACATTAGCATAGGTTATTCACCTCTTCCTCTTCAAGATTTCTTTTGATTGAAAATAGGCAAGGACTTGTTCCCTTGTCAACCTTCTAACCAATACACAAATAAGGGTAATGAGCATTAAGCCTTACACTTAAACTCATGAACAAATCCTAGATTACAATAAGTGTTTTAAAACACTAAAATGGATGTTTACCTTGGAATTGAAAGAGAGATTGATTAAGAATCAAGATAGGACTCCTCCTATTCCTTTGAAGATTGAATCAAGCTAAATAAAGAGCAAGATAAGGCACTATCAAGAGATGATTTTCGGTCATATACAAAAATGAGAGGAAAAGTGAACTTTCTTTGATTTTTCTTACCTTGAAGCAAAGGAGAACAACAAGGTGTAAAAAGATGAGTTTTTACTCCTTCAATTGAGATTCTCCATGGCATGAAACTTGATCTTTTGAAGATTGGAAAAGATAGACTTGAAGAGCTTTCTCTAACTAGAACAAAGGTAGTCTTGAAATTGAATTTGGAGCATGGAGTTGTAAATGACAAGGAATTGAAGTTGGAGATGGTAGAGGTGTTGTAGCCAAAATGGTTGGAGATGGAGAATGAAGGATGGAGACGGTGGGGAATGGAGGGAACAAAGAGAATGAGGTGAGAGAGTGTGTTTTGTAAGATATTTAAACTATAAAAGCAAATAGTTTTTACTTTATCTCTTCTTCCTTTCTTAATAAACTAGCTAAGTGTGATGACTCACACCTTAAAACCGGCCCCCTCCATTACATGGGATATTTTATGGCTTTTGTTGACCATTTAATTAAGCTAAGTTGACTTAAGTCTAAACTAGCACTATTTGAGTACTGTTCACACATTAGTGTACAAATTTGTGAAAATTTTGATTTCCCATTGATTTAGACTTCCTAATGTGATACTAAGTAGTACACATATTGATTATGGTGTAATTCTGGGCATTTAGCCACTCAAAACCCATTTCCAAGACAATTTTTCAAAAATGTGCTTTAACACTCCTTAAAGCACAATTTATGTTTTAACTTGTTTTTGAGCTTGGTTTTCTTTAGTAATTGGTTTAACATGTCCATTAGCATGTTAATAAAGTCTTGGTAAGCTATTTGAGTCTTAACCAAGGTTATCCCAAGCTTAGAGCATGTTTTTGCTCAAATTGCCTTAATGGTACTTTATTATGTTTACTATGGTTTAAATTGCTTACTAACGTTTCTAAGGCACTTATTGGCCTTATAATACCATATTTTACCATTTAAATAACATATTTAGTTTTGGGGTATTTCAATCTACCCCCCTTAAAAGAACTTTGTCCTCAAAGTTCACAATTCCCACACATCGTTTAAATTAGAACATTGGGATTACTTGCAAGATAACATTTCCATAACAGACATACTTTACATAACAAACCTCAGACTCAAGGTCAGGGTAACATAACAACATTCAGACTCAAAGTTCTGTAACATAATAACATAGACAATGTATTTCAATACATGTCGTACATATATAACGAAACGGCTCTACCCCCCTTAAAATGTAGTACGCCTCGTACCCTATACATATGAAAACTAGATAGTAAACAATGACGGGTACTTCATCCTCATTCTATCCTCCAGCTCCCAAGTGGCCTCCTCGACTTCCTGGTTAGATCAGAGAACCTTCACCAGTCTGACAGACTTATGGCAAGAGTCCCTAGTCTTAGTATCCAGAATCCGTACGGGAGTATCCATTGATCGCATGGTCGGCTCTAATGTTAGCCTTTCGGGCTGAAGTACATGAGACGGATGATACATATATTTTTTCAACTGTGATACATGAAATACATTGTGTACCTTGCCTAGCTCAACAGGCAGATCTAGCCTGTAAGCTACCGGGCCTATCCACTCTGTCACAACATAAGGCCCCACATATTTTGGGCGTAACTTGCCTTTCTGGCCAAAACAGAACACACCCTTCATGGGGGACACTCTAAGAAATACCTAGTCGCCCACGGCGAACACCAGGTCACGTTAGTGCATTTCGGCATATGATTTCTGTCTATCTTGAGCTGCCTTCATGTTAGCTCGGATCTAGCATACTTCTGCTTGTACTTGCTCCAGATATTCGGGCCCTTTAATGACCACCTCACTCGACTCATCCCAGCATAATGGCGTGCGGAAAGGTCTACCATACATTGCCTGGAAGGGAGACATCTTGATCGAAGCATGATAACTGTTGTTGTAGCTAAACTCGATCAAGTGCAACTTATCAATCCAGTTGGTTTGAAAGTCAAGTGCACATGCACGTAACATATCCTCGAGCGTCTGAATGGTGCGCTCACTCTGACCATCTGTCTGAGGGTGGAACGCTGTACTCAACTTCAGTTCGGTACCAAGCGCTTCCCGTGTAGATCTCCAATACCTCGAGAGGAATCTGGTATCCCTATCAGACACAATAGTCTTCGGTACCCCATGATGCCGTACAATCTCTCGGTCGAAGAGCTCCGCTAGCTTTGCCACTTTCAAAGTGTCCTTCATCGGAATGAATCGGGCCACCTTGGTCAGTCGGTCAACAACGACCCAAATCATATTCAGACCTCCCCTTGTAGACGGAAGCCCTACTACGAAGTCCATGGAAATGTCATGGAACTTCCACTCTGGCACTGGCATTGGCTGCACCATACCGTCAGGCCGTCGGTGCTCAAACTTGACTTTCTGACAAGTGAGACACCTTACCACATAGTCATTCACATCCTTTTTCATTCCAGTCCACCAAAAATACCTTTTCATACCCTTATACATATTTGAAGCTCCGGGGTGAATCGAAGTAGTAGAACAATGGGATTCACTCAGTATGCGCTCCTTCAGCTCGGCGCTACTTCTCGGAATACACAGTCGGCCATTCAGCCTAATGAGGTCATCATCGTGAAGTCGGAAGTCGTACTTCTGACTCTCGAATGTGCCATCAATCAGCTTCTGCCTGATCTCTTGCATGTACTGATCCGACATCTGAGCACTCCACACCTCTTCAACCAAGCTAGAGTGAGAGACTAGTGAATGGAGAGAGTGTGCTCGGCGACTCAATGCGTCAGCTACCACATTTGCTTTACCTTCCTTGTACTGAAGGTTGATGTCGTAGTCGTTTAGGAACTCGACCCACCTTCGTTGCCTCATGTTCAACTCTTTCTAAGTGAACAAGTACTTCAGACTTTTGTGGTCTGAATAAATTGTCACGCTTACCCCATACAAATGATGTCGCCATATCTTCAAGGCGAAGACAATGGCACCTAATTCTAAATCGTGGGTAGGGTAGTTCTCTTCATGCTTCTTCAGCTGTCGGGAGGCGTATGCCAAGACCTTCCTGTGTTGCATCAACACACAACCCATACCTTTGCCTGATGCGTTGCAGTAGACCTCGAAATCATCTATACCGTCTGGTATTGTCAGCACCGGCGCAGCGGTCAGAGCATCCTTGAGACTCTAAAAAGAACTCTCACAGTCGTCTGTCCACTCGAATGGTGCATCCTTCTTCATCAAGGAAGTCATCGGCTTCGAGACACTAGAGAAATTCTTCACAAATATCCTATAATATCCTGCCAGACCGAGGAAGCTCCGAATGTCGGTAACCATCTTCGGCCTAGGCCAGGTGCGCACTACATCTATCTTGGCCGGATCAACAGCGATCCCAGCCTCAGAAATCACATGACCAAGAAAAGAAACTTGGTTCAACCAGAATTCACACTTGGATAATTTTGCATACAGTTGGTTCTCTCTCAATGTTTGCAACACATTTCTCAGGTGGCTTTCATGCTCACCCTTCAACTTTGAATATACAAGAATATCGTCGATGAAGACTACCACTGACTTGTCCAACTAATCTCGGAACAAGCGGTTCATTAAGTCCATAAACTTAGCTGGTGCATTGGATAGACCAAACGGCATGACCGCGAACTCGTAGTGACCATATCTGGTTCGGAACGTGGTCTTCTCAATGTCACCTTCTCAGATGGCGATTTGGTGGTAACCGGATCGCAAGTCGATCTTGGAGAATACTGATGCTCCTTTCAATTGGCCGAACAGATCATTTATACGTGGTAAAGGATAACGGTTCTTCACCGTAACAGCATTAAGCTCTCTGTAATCGATGCAGAGGCGGAGACTACCATTCTTCTTCTTCACGAAGAGAACTGGCGCTCCCCATGGTGAAACGCTCGGGCGTATAAATCCCTTGTCGAGTAAGTCTCCCAGCTGCTCTTTGAGCTCTGTCATCTCAGCTGGAGCCATACGGTAGGGCGCCTTCGCTATTGGTCCGGTTCCCGGAACCAAATCAATTTCAAACTCTACTGCCCGTGCTGGCGGCATGCCCGACAGTTCCTTAGGAAAAACATCAGGAAACTCCGACACTACCGGCACATCTTGGCTAAACTCTGGATCTCTCTCTATGTCCTGGACATAGTAGAGGTGCACATCGTTCTTTCGTCGTAACTCACGATACATAGCCATGGCAGAAATGATCTGAGTCGAAGGCTCCCTGGGCCTCTGGCGGTATGAAATCGTTACCCCAGTTGGACTCCGAAGAAGCAGACGGTGCTCGACACATAGGATTCGCCCCTTGTACCGCTCCAACCAGTTCATCCCCATAATCACATCAAATCCGAGCCCCTCGAACTCTATCATGTCGATCGGAAACTCTTCATCTTTAATCCGGACGGTGGCATCTCGGTAATAGCGGTACACTTGATCCGCTCTTTCGACGGGAGAGTGACTAGAAAGTCCAGCATCTCTTCACCATCTAACCCCAGCCTCCTCGCGAATGAAAGTGAGATAAACGTGTGTGAGGCTCTAGAGTCGAACAAGATCGATGCGTCCACGCCATTAACTGGGAAGGTACCGGTGAGGATAGTGCCGCTCTTCCCGGCTTCTGCCTCAGTACACACACTTTGTGTACCTTCCGTTCCGAGTGTACAACCTAATTTATTTCACAAAATTTATAAGTACAACGGTAATAGCATGATTGGTATACTAAAAAACAACACCGTTTATTCATTAACACGCTCTTTGCACCATAAGTCGGTTTACATTATATTGACATAGCTAAATATATACCATCCTTAACATACAACTAGTTTCACACATTACATGGTTACACATGACTTCAGAATTGCCTAAAGGTCAAATTCAAACATCCGGGTTTCATGTGCGTGGCATTGATTACTGTCGGAGGTGCCATATTCAGTTTGATCTTCTTGATACCATGATATAGCATCCTCGACTGCCCACCCATGATTAATACATCACCTGACTTTAACACCAACTTCTTTGCGAGATCAGCACGCTTCTGCTCACCATACATAAACACTGCGGTATCACCAATGGACCAAGACACCACGGGTACTCCCTTACTCAGAGACTCGGGTGTTTCATCCTTATCTTGGTGTAAACCCAATCGTCCACCTTTCTGGTAGAAGTTGACAATACACAAATCTGCTTTAACACTCGGAATTGGATCCGATTCAACTTGCCGAGCAATTCCCACGGCGAGATTAACGACCGCAAGGAACTCCTCAAGTATCCTCGAACCATTGCTCCATCTTCCGCTCGCATGTCTTGATATGTCTTGGTGTAAGGATTTCAGTCCTTACCCATGCACATCATCTTCAACTTCATTTTCGATCCACTCGGGTATTCCGGTGTATAGAAACCTCCAGGTGCTGCTCCTAGTTCGTCGCATCGTCGGATGATGTGGATTTGTGCTTCGGATGTCAAGTATCCACTTAATAATATCATACCTGGTTGGATAACCTGACATTGCTCCATTGGGAATTTGGTGATGCTGATGGTGGTTTCTTCAGGGGTTGGTGTGGGAGAGATTGGATAAAAAATATTGAAAGTTTATAAGGTTTAGAATTGTCTAACTTAGGTGAATTGTACATTATACTCCAACTTATTTTTCATGTAGTTGTACATTTAGACTTGCTAACACTCATGTATGAAATGCGGTAAGCAATCAATTACTTCACTCATCAGTTTAAGTAGTACCTGGTCTAGAAGAGGGTTCAGCTCCCTCTGACCGATCTACCACATTTAGGGTGGCCTTGCCAGCTCCCGACCCTTTCCCCTTCTGGGAGTTAGGGTTCCCCTGATCCGAGGATGGTTGACTAGTCGCCTTCGGGCCCTCAGTGGTCGCGGAGGCCTTTCCCTTCCATTGCCCCTTAGGCCTGTAGTTCATGCCGTTGGGGTTCTGGTAGCACTCGAAGTCTCGGTGCCCCATCTTTTTACAGTAGTGGCACTGCACATCATTCCCCTTGCAGTCCTTACCGGGGTGGTCTCCGTTGCACCGCCTACAGTAGTAGTGGTGCCCAGGTCCAGAGCCAGCACTGGCTGCTATCACATTACACAATTAATACACACTTCACAATTTCACAACACACACTTAAATTTGGTACTCGGGAATAAATAGTTACCCTTGGGTGGGTGAGAGCGTAAGGGCTTAGCCGCATAGGCATAGGTGAGCTGCAGTGGCTCCTCAGTAGTGGTGGTCTGGGCTTGGCCCTTGCCGCCCTGTTGCTGGCCTTTCTGGGACTGGGGGTAAGGTTTCTTCTTCTTTCCTCCACTGTACCCTTGCGTGCTTTGGCCCTCACTCGAAGCCTTGCGCTTATGCGCATACTCATCGTCCCTCAGTCGGACGGTGATTTCAACCTTAGCAACGACATGATAGCACTCCTGAAGTTTAGGGTGTTAGTCATGCCCCGCAAATCTTACACACACTCACACTTACTCACTGTATACATTTATTCACATCAAGAGGTATTTTAATTACATGCAAGGTATTATATTCAGCTGGCTCCATCCCATAGCGTAGGCGGTGGCTGAGTTCATTGTAAAAATGGTTTACCAGAACCCGGTTTGAGTAACCCAGGTCTGGTAGCAGGTGTATAAGGTCGGTGAAGGCAGTGTAGTAATCATCAACCGACATCTTCTCCCACTGCCTCAGACTGTCCAGCTCCAGGCGCTTAACCTCTTGTACATGAGCCGGGTAGTACTTGGCTCGCAGCAAAGCCATGTACTCCCTCCAACCAAAAGTAGGATCTGTGACTTTGTCCTCCCGCACTAGCTTCCACCAACTCCTTGCCGAACCCTTCAGGTAGTAAGTGGCAAGATGAACCTTGGCACCAGCAGGGACGTCCAAGGTTTCATAGGCGGTCTCCAACTCGGAGATGTACGCCTCCAGCTTACTAGGGTCGGTCTCCCCTTGAAAAGACGGGGGTCTCAAATCAGCCAACGCCTTTACCCAATTGGTTTCGCGCGGCTGTGGTTGCAGCTGTGGACCTTGCTGGTCCTGACTGTCTTGCTGCTTCTGCTGCACCGCAGCGACTATTTGTGGTACCACTTGGGCTACGGCGGCCGCCACTGCCTCGGCCATCATTTGAGCCGTAGGGTTCTCCCCCGGGTTTCCTCTGCCGCTTGCGCGGCCTCCTCCCCGTGGTCAGCCTGCCATCTGAATTCACATGAACATACATTAGCATTGTGCTTACAAACTTATCGGTTCCAACGGTTGTAACGTCTTTCTGACTACAAGGTATATCCACACTTAGTTAGTGGTTAACCTTTCCATAACTGCTCACTCATATAACTATGGTTAGATTTCCAAACTCGGTATGTTCCTAAACTCGGTATTCCGGTCATCAGAGCAATACTTCGTTCTGATACCACTTTTTGTTACACCCCAACTTTAAACTTAATAATAAATGGTAATTGCAGCGGAAATCCATAACTTAGCATTAAACAAAACGGGTCGGTGTTACACACCGTTAGCCACCCACACGATTAACAAGGCTGAATACGCACAATTGTATCGGTCTGATGGACACAGACTCCCGAGCATTAGCTACTACATCCACATAATTCACAAACTAACTATACCGAGTGTAAATACATATACAGACCATCATACTAGTTCTGATGCCACCAAAATATACACCACGGGAGCACAGACGCATCCCGGGTCCAATATCCAAAACAACAAAAGTACTCATTTCACTAAGGAACTAAAGCCACTCCGCTTCTTCGATCCTCATCCTGCAAAATGAAATATGGTGCCTCAAAGGGGCTCAGCAACCTTTGGCTAGTATGATTAACGTGCAGCCCGTCGGCTACCAGGATACACGCAACTAATTGTCATGATAACATGGCGTTCATTTAACATACAACATACATAAGCATAGCAATAATCATTGCATAGCAACAACAACACACAACATAGTAGGAACGATTCACTTTAAGAAACGAACCAAACATTAGTTAGCCAAATTTGGTAAGCCTAGAGAATGATTTCAATCTCATGCTAAGCTTGTCACATAACTTGTTCCCGTTCTGTTTGTCGAACGTTAACTCTTCCCAAAGATGCGTTGGATATGGTGACCCAAACATACCTTATACATAATCCCCCTAGCCCGAAAAAATGTCAGGTAGGTAAGCCTCTTATTAGGCTTGTGGGTGGTTGTAATCCAAGAAGGAAAAACAACCAATAACATAAAGAGGGTCGAATCTGATTCAGATATCGACACTCAAACATACACCCGTGACCGGAACTTCCGGATTCCTCACCCCCCGGTTATACTCTTGTTAGTAGTCCCATTGTTGGAACTTAAAACATTATTTCACACTATAAGTGTTTAGGCCCAGTTAGGCACACAAGGGAGATGGGATACACTTTAACAACACAAACCACAACCAACTCACATATCGCCGTAGTTAGAACTTTCCTTAGGTTGAAACGTTAAAACCGAATACCGCTCTCTTACGTAATCCTAACTTTAACTAACGGGTTAGCACGTATTCGAGGTTAATGGTATCAAAAACATACACACACAATAATAACAATGACTGTAAACTCATTTCATGATTTAAGTCTTACAAAGTCATAAACATCCAGAAAACAAACAACACACATGCCGGTGTAAACCGGTAGCAAACAAACTGCAAGAAAACCACACCTTGGTCCCTGCTGCGTTCGAGTTCCACTGAATGCAGTTCTTATACATAGTTAATAACGTCGGTTAATTATCTTATTTAACTTCCGATTAACTAAGTGTTTTACATGATTATATGATTGTGAGCCTCGATTTTTAAACCCTATCCTATGTTGATTAGGATCTAGTCGGGTTTTAGGTCCACTTATAACCTAAGATTAATAACTATGTCATATAACAATAATTATTAAAACCTAAGCTAGCTCACTAGAACCTATTATGAGTCGCCACCTAATTTTAACCTAGATCAAATTAGGAAAGGAGAGTTCAGGTTCGGGGCTTGATATTCGACTTAATTAGGGTTCAATTACTTTCATTACCCCTCCTAGGAAATTTTCCTCTACTTAGCTTATTTACGGCTTACTAAAAAGTCGTTTTTAACCTAAGTGCGTGCGTCTGTTTTTTTTATTTTCTAACGTTTTTTGACAGAAAATCAAAGTGAAATTAAAAATTACCTAAACTAGGGTTTCGGAGGCAGAATTAGGTCAAATTTTAATTACGTCCGTAGCCACGGACCTAATGTCCGAGACCACGGACCCCAATTAAATTAAATGATTACAAAAATAGAACTAAAATAAAAACGCAAACTTGAAAAGTCCGGGGCCACGGATAGGGTGTCCGTGGGCCCGGACATGTATTGACAGAAACCCAAAAATTTGAAAAATTGAAAAATAAGAAAACCCGCCACCGTCTGTGGGTGTCCGTGGTCACGAACAACCCGTCCGTGGTCCCGGACCATGCGTCTGAGGTCACGGACCACCCACGGATAGTGGGTTTCTGATGGTTCTCGATGGTGTTTTTAGCTCAAAATTTATGGGTGTGTAGCCTGAAAGATTTCCAATATGTTAGTAATCAGAGAATCTCGATTTGAATTCGAATTAAATACGAAACTTAATGCATAAGTTAGTGAACAAAAACAAAGAAAAACAACAATTCAGAAATAGAAAGGAATCGTTTCGAACCCAAATTTTAATATAAGGTTAGATTAACCGTGGGGAGTTAGAAAATCTGGGTTCCAACCTGTTTTACCTTCGGATTTGAGGTGTTTCTTCACGTCGGGTGTCTTTCGGTGCCCCGCCGGAGTTGGTTCCGGTTTGGGTTCGAGACCAGCTTTTGACTATTGGTTATTGGTGATGTTCTTCACGTTTTGGTGCTGTTTTGGTGAAGGTTTGATGATGGATGATGTTGTGGGAGTTGAAAAAGGGGTTTTGGTGTTGATTTTGTGAGATTTCGATGAAATTTCGGGGCTTGGATGTGTAAAAACGTGGGGAGGTGGTGATGGCTGATTTTCTTGAGGTGTTAGGGTTCTTGAGGTCCTCCTTTGATCAAGGGATAAGGCTCCTTATATAGGCTTCCTTAAAAATAGAAAAATCCGGTAAAAACCGAGATTTACCGACGTTTTAGCTCAAGGGCTTCCAAAAGGAATCTGGCTATGAAATTTTAAACACAGGTAAAGGATGGTATTTCTAATTTTTTTCAAAGTAGAAACTAATTTTTTGGATATTGGATTATTTTTAAATTCAATTTCTCATCGGATTCAATCAGAAATTGCTAGAAAACTATTGGAAATTCGAAAAATCAAAATTCTAACACCATTATGCCCAAAATGTCATCCTCTATCATGGGTTAAAATTTTAAAGCATTTGGAATTTATTTGACCCTTCTTTGTAGGAGAGATAAAGCCTATAGGGGGCTTAGGAGCCTTAAAATTTATGAAAATGCCCCTGGAGATGACTAAGTTGTCCCTAGTATTCTGAAATGTGCCGATCGAACTGGGAACCCTTGTTACTTGACCAAACTAGCCTATTAGTAGAGACTCTCTTCCGGGGGGTGAAATTTTGGGTATAACAGATTGCCCCCCGTCAACCAGACTTTGTAATGGAAATGAAAAGGCTAGTTGGTGCTTGAGTGATACCCAAATTTTGGATCTTAAAGACCCCACATGCAATTGAAATCCGACAAGTTGTGTCGAGCTGTTCTAAGGCGCTGACTACCTATGAGTAAAGTGGAAGGATGTCGAATGATTCTAAGGCGTCGACCACCTAAAGGTAAAAATGAAGTAATGTCGGACTATTCTAAGGTGCCGACTACCTATAAGGATGATACAATTTCAAGCTATTCTAAGGCGTTGACTACCTATAATGGATGAGATGATGTCAAGCTATTCTAAGGCACTGACTATCTATAATGAATGAAGTGATGTCAAGCTATTCTAAGGCGTTGACTACCAATAATGAACGAAATGATGTCAAGCTATTCTAAGGCGTTGACTACCTAAAAAGTAAAAATGAGATAATGTCAAGCGATTCTAAGACGTTGACAACCTAAAAAGTAAAAAGTGAGATAATGTCAAGCGATTCTGAGGCGTTGACAACCTAAAATGTGAAAACTGGGTGGTATGCAAATACAAGAATGTTGGAATGCTAATGGGGCTGATAGTGTCGATGATGTCGATGATGTTGATGATGCTGATGATGCTGATGATGTTGATGATGTTGATGATGTGGATGATGCTGATGATGCTCGGATGCTTCTAGGGACCTAAAACCAGTGCTAATGCACCTGGTTGGACCCAATGTGGACTTATTGTCATCGCCCCAAGCCGGTGTGCAGGGATAACTCTTGGTAAAAACCCTGGGGACTTATTGCCTTCGCCTACCATTCGTTGATCCCAAAGTAAGCTGACATAACACAGGAGGATTTATTGCCATCACCTCACCAACTTTTATGTCGACAGGTCTTGTGACGAGCCTAGATAATGCAACTAGGTCTTATGACGAGCCTGTATGAATGAGATGAATGCAATGTGTTTGATTAGAGTGGGTAAGCTAAAGGGTAATGCTAGGTCTTACTACGAGCCTAAAGGAATGCAACTAGGTCATATGATGAGCCTAAAGGTTGGATCTAGGTCTTATGACGAGCCTAAAGATTGGATCTAGGTCTTATGATGAGCCTAAATGTGGGACCTAGGTCTTATGACGAGCCTAAAGGTTGGATCCAGGTCTTATGATGAGCCTAAAGGTAGGATCTAGGTCTTATGACGAGCCTAAAGGATGGTTCTAGGTCTTATGACGAGCCTAAGAATGGATCTAGGTCTTATGACGAGCCTAAAGGTTGGATCTAAGTCTTATGACGAGCCTAAAGGATGGTCCTAGGTCTTATGACGAGCCTAAGGATGGATCTAGGTCTTATGACGAGCCTAAAGGTTGGATCTAGGTCTTATGACGAGCCTAAAGATTGGATCTAAGTGAAAGTGAGTTAAGTGTGTAATACCCCAACCCGAAATCCAATAAACTGAACGGCGATCACTCCCAAATAAAATACAACTGCAGCGGAAATAAATACAACAACCGGGCGGTATTACAATGCCGTTGGCCACCCTTGTGACCAACAAGGCTAAGTCCAAATACAATCCTCAAATGTCACGGTCTGGAATACAGATACAACCCGAGATACTAGGAATCAAACTCAAGTAAAATACTGAAGTAAAATAATTAACTAATAGTAGACTCCCAAAGCTTGGTCTACCCCACCTACACTTAGTGTGGTGATCTTCTTAAACTTCAGGTACCTGAAAAATGGGGGTGCCCCCAAAGGGGCTCAGCAAACAATGCTGGTATGGAAAACGTGCAGCCCATCGTCTACCGGGCCACACCAACTACTTTGTCGAACACATGCAGTTCATTTTTATAAAGCTGGAAACAAGTATAGTCTGATAATAACAAGTATCATACAAGGACAATAATGTCACATAGAACAAGACACAGAAGGTCAAGTTAGCTGAACTGAAATGTCTGATAGCTGTCGGGTCCACACAATGGGACTGACAGATGTAATAATGTATGTCAATATAGTGGAGGTATAGTGACCTCGTTATAGAGAAAGGTTGGGTATAAAAACCCCAGGAGATAACGTAGTTAAACCCTAAACTGAGAGGCGTGGGAAATAGAATCCCACTAGAGGAAAGAAGTCTTCCTCAAACTGAACTGATGGGCATTTGAATCCCGGGAGGAATAGAGTCTTCCTCCCAACTGAATGTTCCGTCGCGACGTAGTAGGAGACGACCTGAGACAGGTACAACTCCTGTAGCATGCATGGCCAGATCCAACTGGGCTCCTCGTTCTCGAAGTATAGAATTGTTAAGTGTCATATAAAGACGTTAAACAAGAACACAATGTGTATTGTCAATTATCACGTTTAGGATAATGACATTGTTATAAAGTGAAGTTAGTGAGAGACTTGAGTACAAGTCCTCGGTATACTGAAACACAGGTATTTAATCCACTGGTATAGTAGTGTTGGTATGCGTGGGACATACACGTTGTAGTCAGCAACATTCACGCACATAAAATAATATCACAGTGTGCAAGAGGAAAACAACAGTTTACATTAATTATCTTGGTCGTTATTTCAAACAACAGATAGCACACAAGCCGGTGTAATCCGGTAGAAAACAGGTTGCAAGAATCCCATACCGTTCACCGTAGACTGTACTGGTTTAATTCCCGGTCAACGTCTGGTCAAACAAAGTCCTAGAATAGGATTAACTGAAAGGGTTAATTTATGTTACCCTTATATAATGATTCTATTGAATCTTTTAACAAATCTCGTATTTGTTATTTCATGTGAGGTTTTATTTCTTTTAATTACCTCATGATTTTATGTATAACTTATTTGTTATTCCTTTTTGATTTATTTATAAATCCTTTAATGTACATATATGTATTCATATATTCATGTACTATATTTGTTGTTTATTTTAATTGTCTAAGTGACATAACAACTTATAATTTTCTTAACTATATTTATATGTCATACATGGACATAAGATTCTTATAGTTTTCATTATTGCTCCTTTAACCAAAAGTAATAATCATTGGTTACTTTTAAATTCCTGATAACTATATAAGTCATAGTTTAAACTTCATAACTCCTTTAATCAAAATTCTTTCTTTCTAATTCCTCCAAAAATCCATGTAGGACCTATATTTATTTTAATCTAAATTCTTACCCTTATATTTCGGTTGTTCACAAAACATCCACATAAATTCATAAACTTTATATTAAATTCTAATCTCATTATATTATAGAGTTTTAACTTCTTATTTAGCTAAATTACAAAGCCATCCATAACATTTTGGTATATAGCTTTTAAATATTATAACTCTCAAAAATTACAACTTAGCCCCTTAAATTCTCGGCTTTAATAATTTATTTCTTATAATTACAATCTAACCACAAAATCTTATAACCTTTACATAATGTCATGTAAACTATAGTTTTAATTTTAATTCTCCATAAATGCCGAATATATATATATATAAATTCTTAAATTACCAAACTAACCCCAAAGTAATTCGGCTTTGTCATTTATTTTTCCTTAATTACATTTTCACCCCAAAACTTTATAATAGTTTCTTAATAACTTATAAACTATAGTCTAAATACTTAATTTCTTAAAATTTCGAAAGTGATCCTAATAATTCTCTTATTTATGAATTCGCCCACTAATAAATTCTAAACTTTCATAACATCTTTTATAAATTACATAATAGCCCAAAACTTTATGAAATGTACTTTTAACACTTGTTTAAATTATCTAAAATTCATAAACTTAATTCCTAACCTTATATTATATCATATATATTCCAAGAATACCCTTAACTCTCGGTTTTTATATTAAACACACTAAACTTTGTAAAAATTACATTTAAACCACATAACTTAATTAATTAGCCATTTAAGCTCTAATAAAATATTTTTAACTCACCAAACTTTATGGTATAAGTTTATATACCTAAGTAGGTCATTAATACCTATTTAACACTAAAACAATTCGGCCATATTTATTTAGTGACCATATAGTATATAAAAGTGGATTTATATGTCATAATAACTATACATAAATTCATATGAGTCATAAACTTATGTAAAAATTATTGTAATGTCTTATATTGATTCTTAGCTTAAAATAAAGCATTTTTGCCCTTGATAATTCGGCCTTAATTTATTTGTAACATAAGTAAATTTTGTGACCAAAAATGTGTCTTAAGGTAAATATTTTCTATATATGTTATAGATTATATTTTTGGCATATAATACCATATAGTTTCGATTTTATATAACCTAGGAGATGTACATAATTTTTGTATAATTTTTAGAAGCTTAACAAAGCTTATAACATAAAGGTTTACTTAGTAAACTTACTTCTTAACAAAGGTGGTTAAGGCTTGAACTCTTCTTGAATCTCCAAGCTTTCTCCAAGGTAATATTGATGCTCCACTTCGGTTTATGCAAGTGGTGAAGGTTTTAGGAGTTAGATCTTGAATAAAGATCTTAAGTAGATTTGTAAGTAGTTTTACAAGAATTTACCTTAACTTTTTCTCCTTATATTTCGTCACCAAAGGTAGATGAAGAACAAACTTTCCTTCATGAAATGAAGAAGAAAAGAGTCTTAGAAAAGTAGAACTTGGTTACACATAAAAATGTGCTTTAAGGATTTACAAGCATTAAAACTACCTTAAGATAACCTTGAGATGCTCCTTGGTTTAATGTTGGTTTGGACAACCTCCTTGGAGAACTAATTGATGTCGAACACTTGTTGTTAAGCTAGGAAGAGTTTTGCTTCAAGGCTTGACAAGAAATGCTAGGAAATTACCTTAAGATGAAGATAGAAGTTAAATCTCCATTAATGGACTTAAGAGCTTCAAAGGAAGAAGATGAAGCTAGAAGAGAGAGAGAGAGCTTACCAAATTCGTAGGTGTGGAGTGCAAGAGAGGAAATGAGACTAGCTCATGTATAAGGTAGAAAATGCTCTTAAATTTGATTTTTGTTTTGTCAATTTTTTGTCAAATGACTATACTTTTCCTTAGTTTATTACATGGTTTATTGGCTCAATAAATGCCCATGTTCTCTGCATAAAACGGCCATGTGGTGTGTGACAAGGCAAGAGTTGGAAAGGATGATTGTGAGCTAGAAGACAAGGTAATTTAGGTAAGTTATTCTTTTGATTTTTCTAAGTTAGGCTTGTCTTCTTCCTCCCTTGTAGAGTCACGAATTCAGGGTCAAATGGGGTGTCTTAATTGACATTGAAGAGCCAAGGACAAGCATGTTAGGTCACATGGAAAAGAAGGAATCTAGAAAAGTGAATTCTAGATCTACTTTTGCTTTTTCTCATTTGTTTTTGTTCTAGCTCACATGGCCTTATTCCATGGCCTAATTTCGACAGCTTCTGGTCAAATGAGACCTACATACTTTGGCATTAAGTAATATAACACATGGGATGAAGTCACATGTTTTAAGCCTTTTATAAACTTTTAAAGCAATTTTATACTAGTTTTTGCTCTTAAAATCGGCCCCTATAGAGCCTTGTTGACTAGTCACACCAACTGATTTAGAAGGTCATTTTAACCCTTTTTATTACCAATTCGTGGTATGTCAAAAACTACAAGGCAATTGCGTAAAACGCGTTTTCGTGACACCCGAAGGTGTGTTTTTGTGCTCTAAGGAAATTTTGGGAAACAATTGTTTTTATGAGTTCCAAGTGTTTTAAACACTTATTATAGTAAATAAACATATATTAAGATGTTACATTGGGTTATATGAGGTTATATCAACCCATGACATAATTTACGGGCCATCGGGACACACCCGGGCAAAAAGGAGCGCTAAGAAATCCTCCTGTGGTTTTTGCTGAATTTTGAGAAACCACTTCGTGGGTTCTCTTTATAATGGTTAATAATGATGTTAGGAACTCAAGGAATTAATTTTATAGGAGTTCGTGCCACCTCGGCACTCCTCCGGACTTTTCGTGCTTTAAGGAGCGGGCGTGAGCACTCCCGAGCGTTTTGCGTTTTTGACTGAATTCTTAGGGAATATATTTGTATATTCATATAATAATTGTATGACCATTTGGTTTGAATATTAGAGGGTCATACAAGGTCATGTTTGACCATATGCTTCTAAGGCGTTTTAGCGTTTATGGAGAAACGACTATTTTTACGTAACGTTCTCATGCATGGGTTTGCATGCGTACGTGAAATGATTCATATTTGGATTATATTCCAATAAATAATGATTTAATAATATTATTTAGATTTGGGGTATTTCAATCTACCCCCCTTAAAAAGGACTTCGCCCCGAAGTCTCATATCTAAATTATAAGGTTGTGGGGAATCAAGTTCCACTAAGTATCCACAACTCAATCTAGTTTTTAGGGATCAAGTCCCAAGTCTCTATATTCCTAAGTTCACAGTGTACATCAAACACAACAGGAATACTTTGGAACAATATAGTGTGATGTAATAACACAGTCACTTTTCATATCTAATAGTGCAGAGTGCACATAAACTTTTCATTGTGTGTAACAAGTACACACCAACAAGTAGAAGTACAAGTACATTCAAATACAGTGTTACACAAGAACACATACAAGACAAGTGTCACTGAAATACTGAACAGTGTTACACAAGAACACAGGTAAGACAAAGTGTCACTGAAATGCACAAAAGTGCAACAACTGAAATGCACAAAAGTGCAACAAAATGCATACTAAATTCACAAATGAAAAAGGCTCTACCCCCCAAAAAAAGAGGGGTACGCCCCCGTACCCTAGACTAAAGTGTCTAGTCGGTGAATAATGAGGGAAACTTCGCTCGCATATCAGCTTCTAGTTCCCATGTGGCCTCTTCCACATCGTGGTTTGACCAAAGAACTTTTACGAGACTCACAGATTTGTTTCGAGTATCTCGTGTCTTTCTGTCTAAGATTCGTTGCGGTGTTTCCACATACCGCATTGTTGGTTCTAATGAGAGTGTCTCAGGTTGTAGAACATGAGAAGGATGAGGCATGTATTTCTTAAGCTGAGACACATGAAAAACATTGTGTACTTTGCCCAACTCGCTGGCAAATCAAGTCGATATGCCACAAGGCCCACCCGCTCTATGATAGCGTAGGGTCCTACAAATTTCGGGCTTAGCTTGCCCTTTGCCCAAATCTGAATACACCCTTCATGGGTGATACTCGTAGAAATACCTGGTCGCCAACTGCGAACTCAAGGTCTCGTCGCCTCTCATCAGCATATGATTTCTGCCTATCTTGTGCTGCTTTCATGTTACTTCTGATTTGTTGTACTTCTGCCTGGACTTGCTCTAAGTACTCAGGCCCAATGATGACGGTCTCACTAGACTCGTCCCAGCACAATGGTGTGCGGCATGGTCTGCCATATAAGGCTTGGAAAGGTGACATCTGTATAGTGGCGTGATAGCTGTTATTGTATGCAAACTCGATGAGATGTAATCTATCTATCCAGCTGCCCTGGAAATCCAAGGCACATGCTCATAGCATGTCCTCTAAGGTCTGAATAGTCCTCTCTGACTGACCATCTGTCTGAGGATGAAATGCTGTGCTAAGCTTCAACTCAGTGCCAAGTGCCTCGCGAGTAGCTCGCCAGTATCGTGAGAGAAATCTAGTGTCTCGATCTGAAACAATAGTCTTAGGTACTCCATGATGTCTGATAATCTCCTGCTCAAATAGTTCTGCTAACTTTGGCACTTTCCAAGTGTCTTTCATCGGAATAAACCTAGCAACCTTAGTCAGTCGATCAACAACAACCCAAATCATATTAATCCTCCTCTCGTAGGTGGTAGTCCCACCACGAAGTCCATAGAATCATAAAACTTCCATCTGGAACTGGCATAGACTGTACCATACCTCCTGGTCGTCTATGTTCGAATTTCACTTTCTGACAAGTGAGACATCGAATCACATACTCTGTCACGTCGCCCTTCATACCACTCCACCAGAAATACCTCTTTAGATCTTTGTACATCTTAGAAGCTCCTGGATGGACAGATGTGGTAGAAGTGTGGGACTCTCGAAGAATATGCTCCTTTATATCTGTGCTGTCTCTGGGAATACACAATCTGCCCTTCAATCTGATGAGTCCATCATCATGTAGCTGAAACTCATACTTACCACCCTCAAATGTACCGTCAGTCAACTTCTGACTGATCTCCATCATTCGCTGATCACTCTGCTGTGCTCGTATGTCGTCTAAACTCGAGCTAGCCACAATGGCATTTAAGGAATGTGCTCGTCGACTCAATGCGTCTGCTACACATTAGCTTTCCTTCTTGTACTGCAAATCAATGTCATAGTCCTTAAGAAATTCAACCCATCTTCTTTGTCTCATGTTTAACTCCTTCTGGGTGAATACATACTTCAAACTCTTGTGATCCGAATATACGGTCATCTGGACACCATACAGGTAGTGGCGCCAGATCTTCAATGCAAAAACAATAGCTCCAAGCTCCAAGTCATGTGTGGGATAGTTTCCTCATGTTTCTTCAACTGTCGGGAAGCGTAGGCGACTACCTTCCCATTCTGCATGAGTACACACCCTAATCCTCTGCCTGATGCATCACAGTAAACTTCATAACCCTCTGTGCCTTCAGGTATAGTCAAAACTGGTGCTGATGTCAAAGCATTCTTCAAAAGCTCGAATGAGGTCTCACATTCAGTAGTCCATGTGAAAGGTGCGTCCTTCTTCATTAAGCTGGTCATAGGTTTGGCTATTTTGGAGAAGTCTCTGACAAACCTTCTGTAGTATCCTGCTAAACCAAGGAAACTCCTGATGTCCGTAACTGTCTTTGGCCTAGGCCAAGTGCGAACTGCTTCTATCTTTGCTGGATCCACCGCGATCCCAGCATCTGAGATGACATGTCCTAGAAAGGAAACTCTGTCTAACCAAAACTCACATTTGGAGAACTTAGCATAAAGCTGGTTCTCCCTTAGGATCTCAAGTACATGTCGGAGGTGACTCTCGTGCTCTTCCTTAGACTTTGAATAGATGAGGATGTCATCGATGAATACAACCACGGTCTTATCCAACTGCTCTCTGAATAATCTGTTCATCAAATCCATGAAGACTGCAGGTGCATTTGACAAGCCAAAAGGCATAACCGTAAACTCATAGTGGCCATACCGTGTTCTGAATGCTGTCTTTTCTATGTCTTGCTCCCTGATGGGTATCTGATGGTAGCCTGATCTCAAATCGATCTTCGAAAATACTTTTGCTCCTCTCAACTGATCAAACAAATCATCAATCCGTGGTAGTGGATATTGTTCTTCACCGATACTGCATTAAGCTCTCTGTAATCAATACATAAACGAAGGCTTCCATCCTTCTTCTTCACAAATAGGACTGGTGCTCCCCAAGGAGATACGCTAGGTCGTATGTATCCCTTGTCCAATAAATCTTTCAGCTGCTCCTTCAGCTCAGCCATCTCTGCTGGTGCCATACGGTACGGTGCCTTAGCTATGGGACCGGTACCTGGTAGTAATTCGATGGAGAACTCTACCTCTCTGGATGGCGGTAAGCCTGGAAGTTCCTTTGGAAAAATATCTGGAAATTCCGACACCACTGGCATAGCTGGATCAAAATCAGGGTCATGCTCTACATTCTGAACATAACATAGATATACCTCCTTCTGCTTCCTGACGTGCTTGTACATGGACATAGCAGATATAACTTTTATCGATGGTGCCCTAGGGCTCTGACGGTAAGATACTGTCACTCCTGATGGGCTCTTAAGCAACAGTCTGCGCTCTGCACAAAGAATGCGGCCTCTGTGCCGCCCCAGCCAGTCCATCCCGGCTATAACATCGAATCCTAGACCTCTGAACTCAATAAGGTCAATAGGAAATTCCTCCTCCTTAATACTGATAGTGGCTCCTCTATAAAGACGAGTGCAACTGATCTTCTCCTTAGACGGGAGTGCCACCTTAAAATCAGGTAACTCTACAGCGTCTAGCCCCAACTTCCCCGCAAGCGAAGGCGAAACGAAAGTATGTGAGGCTCCGGAGTCGAAAAGTACTAATGCATCCACTCCATTAACCGGAAAGGTACCAGTGAGGATCGCGCCGCCCTTGCTGGCCTCCTCCTCAGTAAGTATACTTAAGGCACCTTCCGTCTCCTTAGCACAACCTAATAACAGAATCTGAGTAAGTACTTTGATATGATGGGGTCTAAAGACATTCACTTTCATAACAATAATGCTTCACTGATGAGATGATCTCCTTTCGGATGTCCAAACAATTACAATACTAATACTTCTAAAAGTCAAACTTAATCTTCCTGGTTTCATGTGAGTGGTGTTTATCACTGTCGAAGGTGCTTGTTTCATTTAATCCTCTTAATTCCATGGTATAGCAACCTTGACTTTCCACCCATTATTAAAACATCTCCTGAACTCAATATGATTTTCTTTGCAAGGTCCACACGCTTCTGCTCGCCATAAAGGAACTCTGCGTCATCTCCAATTGACAAAGACAATACTGGTATCCCCTGATCGAGGGACCCTTTTGTTTCATCATTGTCCTGGTGTAGTCCTAAGCGGCCTCCTTCTTCATAGAAGTTGATGATACATAGATCAGCCCTTAAGTTGGGAACTGGATCTTCTTCCATCTGCTGAGCGGTAGTAACTGCTTGTTCCACAATTTGTAAAAATTCTTCTGGGATTTTTGGCACTTGTGCTCCATCTCCATTTCTTGTATCTTGGTAGGTCTTTGAGTAAGGATTCCAATCCTTTCCTAAGCACATCATTTTCAGCTTCATTTTTGATCCTCCTGGAAATTCTGGAGTGTAGAACCCTCCTGGTCCTGCTCCCAATTCTTGACATTTTTTAATGATTGCAATTTGTGTCTCCGGTGTTAGGTATCCTTTGAGTAATATCAAACCTGGTTGGATAACCTTACATTGTTCGTTCCCTGGCTCTTGTACCTTGATAATGTTTTCCTCCAGGGAGGGCGGTGAGGGGATAGAAAAGCATATCTTATAGCTTCCTACGTGGTTTAAATTTTTACTAGTGAGTCTTACTAATTCTTTCCTACTCAATTAGGCAATCAAGGCATGCAAGCACTCATTCACATCATCCATTGCTCGATAATAGGTTCACATGGTTTAGAAATACCTGGGTTGGTAGAAAGACCAGCCTCATCTGAGCGGTCCATGACATGCAGGGCGGGTCCCGATGCTGGGCCCTTGCCCTTGTACCCCTGAGCCTGGTTTGTTGGTGGAGGGCGAGTATCACTAGCTCCATTCTTAGGGCCGGTGTTTGGCTTTGCTCCCGGGCGGTAGTTCCTGCTCTCCGGGTTTCGGATACACTCGAAGGCACGATGCCGAGTATGACAGTAGCGGCACATGACTTTCTCCCTTGGTAGTCCACGCCGGGGTGATCTTTTCCACACTGTTTACAGTTGAAACGGCGGATGTACTTCTGGCCCGTGTTTGAGCCGGATCCAGAACCTAATACAACAAGGTCAATTATACATTCCAAAGGTACTGAAGTAATCACAAAAGTTTCAAATCTAACTGTCTGATTAGAGTGCCTACCCTTAGATGGGTAGGTTTTATGTGAGGTTGCTGCTCCGTAGGTTCCTGACGGGGGTTCCCAGTGGTTTGGTTCCTCTTCCCTTGATAGGACCCTGTCCTTTCTGATAGGGCTTGTTCCTTTTGTTGGAGTTCCCTGCTTGGCATCATCGCCACCAGGTCCGTCCTTCCTCTTTTGGGAGCTCAAAGCATCCCTTCTCTTAAAGTGATCTCCACTACGGAGGAGCATGATAGCATTCCTGAAATCTCAAGGTATTTAATCTCAAATCTCCCACGAAGGGGTATAGTAGGTAATAAAATTTGGACTGGTTTATGTTTCCTGTTTTACCTGCAAACTGGTAGGGATGATTGGTCCCATCCCAAACTGAAGTCGAGGGCTCAGTCCCCCGTAGAACCGGTCGACCAACACCTGGTCCGAGTATCCTATACCGGGTAATAGTCGGAGTAGCGAAGTGAACTTCGCATAGTACTCATCCACTGACATCTTCCCCGTCTGCTCCAAGGCGTCAAACTCCCGTCTTCACCATCCTGGTGTGGGCCGGGTAGTATTTGCCCCTAAGTAATGCAGTGTAATGTCCCCAAGTAAAAGCTGGGTCATCCAGGTGGTCGGCTTTCACCATGTTCCACCAATCTCTAGCTGCATCCTTCAGATAAAAGGCAGCAAGTCTTACTTTTTCCCTAGCTGGGACTGCAAGCGTCTCGAACGCTGTCTCCATCTCCATGATGTAGGTCTCCAAGTGAGCAGGGTCAGTCTGCCCCTTGAATGCAGTTGGCCTCAGATCAGCCAAACTCTTCACCCAATCTCTCTCTCTGGGTGGTGGTGGTGGAGGTAGCTGCTGCTGCTGTCCAACCCCCGCCTGTGCGAATGCCTGAGCAATTAAGGTGGCAATGTCTGCCAGCCTGACGGATGGCTCCTCATCGGCCTGTCCACGTCGTCCTCCTCTTCCTGACATCTGCAGGATGTTGAGGTATATTAGACTGAGGTCACTATCTTGGTCTTGGATAGTAGTCTAAGTAAAACTAACTTAAACTCCTTTCAATACTATCTCTCAACCCTTAACCTAAAGTATTAGATATCCTAATCTCGGTGTATCCTTGTATCCAGAGCGTAACTACGCTCTGATACCATTTTTGTAATACCCCAACCCGAAATCCAATAAACTGAACGGCGATCACTCCCAAATAAAATACAACTGCAGCGGAAATAAATACAACAACCGGGCGGTATTACAATGCCGTTGGCCACCCTTGTGACCAACAAGGCTAAGTCCAAATACAATCCTCAAATGTCACGGTCTGGAATACAGATACAACCCGAGATACTAGGAATCAAACTCAAGTAAAATACTGAAGTAAAATAATTAACTAATAGTAGACTCCCAAAGCTTGGTCTACCCCACCTACACTCAGTGTGGTGATCTTCTTAAACTTCAGGTACCTGAAAAATGGGGGTGCCCCCAAAGGGGCTCAGCAAACAATGCTGGTATGGAAAACGTGCAGCCCATCGTCTACCGGGCCACACCAACTACTTTGTCGAACACATGCAGTTCATTTTTATAAAGCTGTAAACAAGCATAGTCTGATATAACAAGTATCCATACAAGGACAATAATGTCACATAGAACAAGACACAAAGGTCAAGCTGAACTGAAATGTCTGATAGCTGTCGGTCCACACAATGGGACTGACAGATGTATAATGTATGTCAATATAGTGGAGGTATAGTGACCTCGTTATAGAGAAAGGTTGGGTATAAAAACCCCAGGAGATAACGTAGTTAAACCCTGAACTGAGAGGCGTGGGAAATAGAATCCCACTAGAGGAAAGAAGTCTTCCTCAAACTGAACTGATGGGCATTTGAATCCCGGGAGGAATAGAGTCTTCCTCCCAACTGAATGTTCCGTCGCGACGTAGTAGGAGACCCTGAGACAGGTACAACTCCTGTAGCATGCATGGCCAGATCCAACTGGGCTCCTCGTTCTCGAAGTATAGAATTGTTAAGTGTCATATAAAGACATTAAACAAGAACACAATGTGTATTGTCAATTATCACGTTTAGGATAATGACGTTTGTTATAAAGTGAAGTTAGTGAGAGACTTGAGTACAAGTCCTCGGTATACTGAAACAGGTATTTAATCCACTGGTATAGTAGTGTTGTATGCGTGGGACATACACGTTGTAGTCAGCAACATTCACGCACATAAAATAATACACAGTGTGCAAGAGTAAAACAACAGTTTACATTAATTATCTTGGTCGTTATTTCAACAACAGATAGCACACAAGCCGGTGTAATCCGTAGAAAACAGGTTGCAAGAATCCCATACCGTTCACCGTAGACTGTACTGTTTAATTCCCGGTCAACGTCTGGTCAAACAAAGTCCTAGAATAGGATTAACTGAGAGGGTTAATTTATGTTACCCTTATATAATATTCTATTGATCTTTAACAAATCTCGTATTTGTTATTTCATGTGAGGTTTATTTCTTTTAATTACCTCATGATTTTATGTATAACTTATTTGTTATTCCTTTTGATTTATTTATAATCCTTTAATGTACATATATGTATTCATATATTCATGTACTATATTTGTTGTTTATTTTTTGTCTAAGTGACATAACAACTTATAATTTTCTTAACTATATTTATATGTCATACATGGACATAAGATTCTTATAGTTTTCATTATTGCTCCTTTAACCAAAGTAATAATCATTGGTTACTTTTAAATTCCTGATAACTATATAAGTCATAGTTTAAACTTCATAACTCCTTTAATCAAAATTCTTTCTTTCTAATTCCTCCAAAATCCATGTAGGACCTATATTTATTTTAATCTAAATTCTTACCCTTATATTTCGGTTGTTCACAAAACATCCACATAAATTCATAAACTTTATATTAAATTCTAATCTCATTATATTATAGAGTTTTAACTTCTTATTTAGCTAAATTACAAAGCCATCCATAACATTTTGGTATATAGCTTTTAAATATTATAACTCTCAAAAATTACAACTTAGCCCCTTAAATTCTCGGCTTTAATAATTTATTTCTTATAATTACAATCTAACCACAAAATCTTATAACCTTTACATAATGTCATGTAAACTATAGTTTTAATTTTAATCTCCATAAATGCCGAATATATATATATATAAATTCTTAAATTACCAAACTAACCCCAAAGTAATTCGGCTTTGTCATTTATTTTTCCTTAATTACATTTTCACCCCAAAACTTTATAATAGTTTCTTAATAACTTATAAACTATAGTCTAAATACTTAATTTCTTAAAATTTCGAAAGTGATCCTAATAATTCTCTTATTTATGAATTCGCCCACTAATAAATTCTAAACTTTCATAACATCTTTTATAAATTACATAATAGCCCAAAACTTTATGAAATGTACTTTTAACACTTGTTTAAATTATCTAAAATTCATAAACTTAATTCCTAACCTTATATTATATCATATATATTCCAAGAATACCCTTAACTCTCGGTTTTTATATTAAACACACTAAACTTTGTAAAAATTACATTTAAACCACATAACTTAATTAATTAGCCATTTAAGCTCTAATAAAATATTTTTAACTCACCAAACTTTATGGTATAAGTATATATACCTAAGTAGGTCATTAATACCTATTTAACACTAAAACAATTCGGCCATATTTATTTAGTGACCATATAGTATATAAAAGTGGATTTATATGTCATAATAACTATACATAAATTCATATGAGTCATATAACTTATGTAAAAATTATTGTAATGTCTTATATTGATTCTTAGCTTAAAATAAAGCATTTTTGCCCTTGATAATTCGGCCTTAATTTATTTGTAACATAAGTAAATTTTGTGACACAAAAATGTGTCTTAAGGTAAATATTTTCTATATATGTTATAGATTATATTTTTGGCATATAATACCATATAGTTTCGATTTTATATAACCTAGGAGATGTACATAATTTTTGTATAATTTTTAGAAGCTTAACAAAGCTTATAACATAAAGGTTTACTTAGTAAACTTACTTCTTAACAAAGGTGGTTAAGTGCTTGAACTCTTCTTGAATCTCCAAGCTTTCTCCAAGGTAATATTGATGCTCCACTTCGGTTATATGCAAGTGGTGAAGGAGTTTTAGGAGTTAGATCTTGAATAAAGATCTTAAGTAGATTTGTAAGTAGTTTTACAAGAATTTACCTTAAGCTTTTTCTCCTTATATTTTCGTCTCACCAAAGGTAGATGAAGAACAAACTTTCCTTCATGAAATGAAGAAGAAAAGAGTCTTAGAAAAAGTAGAACTTGGTTACACATAAAAATGTGCTTTAAGGATTCACAAGCATTAAAACTACCTTAAGATAACCTTGAGATGCTCCTTGGTTTAATGTTGGTTTGGACAACCTCCTTGGAGAACTAATTGATGTCGAACACTTGTTGTTAAGCTAGGAAGAGTTTTGCTTCAAGGCTTGACAAGAAATGCTAGGAAATTACCTTAAGGATGAAGATAGAAGTTAAATCTCCATTAATGGACTTAAGAGCTTCAAAGGAAGAAGATGAAGCTAGAAGAGAGAGGAGAGAGCTTACCAAATTCGTAGGTGTGGAGTGCAAGAGAGGAAATGAGACCTAGCTCATGTATAAGGTAGAAAATGCTCTTAAAATTTGATTTTTGTTTTGTCAATTTTTAATGTCAAATGACTATACTTTTTCCTTAGTTTATTACATGGTTTATTGGCTCAATAAATTCCCATGTTCTCTGCATAAAACCGGCCATGTGGTGTGTGACAAGGCAAGAGTTGGAAAGAAGATGATTGTGAGCTAGAAGACAAGGTAATTTAGGTAAGTTATTCTTTTGATTTTTCTAAGTTAGGCTTGTCTTCTTCCTCCCATGTAGAGTCACGAATTCAGGGGTCAAATGGGGTGTCTTAATTTACATTGAAGAGCCAAGGACAAGCATGTTAGGTCACATGGAAAAGAAGGAATCTAGAAAAGTGAATTCTAGATCTACTTTTGCTTTTTCTCATTTGTTTTTGTTCTAGCTCACATGGCCTTATTCCATGACAGAATTTCGACAGCTCTCTGGTCAAATGAGACCTACATACTTTGGCATTAAGTAATATAACACATGGGATGATGAGTCATCATGTTTTAAGCCTTTTATAAACTTTTAAAGCAAATTTTATACTAGTTTTTGCCCTTAAAATCGGCCCCTATAGAGCACCTTGTTGACTAGTCACACCAACTGATTTAGAAGGTCATTTTAACCCTTTTTAAGATTACCAATTCGTGGTATGTCAAAAACTACAAGGCAATTGCGTAAAACGCGTTTTCGTGACACCCGAAGGTGTGTTTTTGTGCTCTAAGGAAATTTTGGGAAACAAATTGTTTTTATGAGTTCCAAGTGTTTTTAAACACTTATTATAGTAAATAAACATATATTAAGATGTTACATTGGGTTATATGAGGTTATATCAACCCATGACATAATTTACGGGCCATCGGGACACACCCGGGCAAAAAGGAGCGCTAAGAAATCCTCCTGTGGTTTTTGCTGAATTTTGAGAAACCACTTCGTGGGTTCTCTTTATAATGGTTAATAATGATGTTAGGAACTCAAGGAATTAATTTTATAGGAGTTCGTGCCACCTCGGCACTCCTCCGGACTTTTCGTGCTTTAAGGAGCGGGCGTGAGCACTCCCGAGCGTTTTGCGTTTTTGACTGAATTTAGCTTAAGGAATATATTTGTATATTCATATAATAATTGTATGACCATTTGGTTTGAATATTAGAGGGTCATACAAGGTCATGTTTGACCATATGCTTCTAAGGCGTTTTAGCGTTTATGGAGAAACGACTATTTTTACGTAACGTTCTCATGCATGGGTTTGCATGCGTACGTGAACTAATTCATATTTGGATTATATTCCAATAAATAATGATTTAATAATATTATTTAGATTTGGGGTATTTCAAAGTGTATGATGGGTCTAAATGAATGTAGAAGGATTAAGGCTTATGTAAAACCTGGAGATGGCAGAGCTCAAGATGGGCCTGAGGAAATTTGATGTGGAGGTAGGGCTTAGATCGGGCATGTTGGTGTTTGAATGTGGAGGTAGGGCTTAGGTCGGACCTGAGTGATATGAGAATGGTTTGAACCTTTGGGTTTAAGATTTTTGGGCCTCAATCGGTGTCGTTGTTGCAATTGTTGGAACCAACAATTGCCCCCAGTATTTTTCCTTAAGGCAACCTGAGTTTTTTAGGATTTGTGGCAATCGATCGGAACGATTGATTGCCCCCAGTATTTTCTTTGATTAATTGCGCAAAAACAAGTCTCATTCTCACAAGGTCAGGGTTTATCTTGATGTGGTGCTTTCTGTCCTACACTCAAAGTGTTTAATGCTTGCACTCGTGCTCCCCTTTCGGTCAAAACATCTCAACCATTGAATTTGATATTTGGTAGATTTATGCGTTCAACCTGTTACTTTCACGTGATTGGATACACAACCACTAAGTCGGAAGTCTTTTAAGGTTTTAACGTGGCTATGGGGTGTGATGAATGACAACAGGACAATGGAGGAATGTTTAGGATATGTGGAGCTATAAGGGTGACCAAAGCTGCAACTTGCACCGTCTCTCGGACTTGTCTTCTTTGTCTTGAAGTCGCTTGGTTACTTCATGATGACTTCGCTTATGAGCATGGAACTTTTGGGTTGTTCCTTGCACCTTTTCTCTTTCTTCCAATTTTGGATTTCTTCGAGGCTTTTCAGGTTTGCCTTTCTTTGAATCTCTTTTTCTTCGGGGTTCTTGTGTTTCCCGGTTTTGAACTTTGAGAGCTGCTTTTGATGTTAGCTCATTTGGATCCTGTGTCATTTTGGGACCATTTGCGGACCGTTTCGTCATACTGGTAGCAGTTTTGCTTCTTTGGACTTGTGAAGTTGCTGTTCGGAAGTCGGGCTCCTTGCTTCCTTTGGTCACCGTGTCGGTTATTCATCATTGGCTGGCTTGTTTGTGGAGTTTGTAGTGTTGTAAAAGAGGATGCATACGTAAAGCTCAGCGGGGGTGCCTAGGGTGTAATGTTAGGGTTCACAAGCTTTTTGGTTGTGTGGTGCTGTACCTAGGTGCTTCGTCATCCCTAATAGTTGTGTATCCGTTCTTTGTTACTTTTCACAGGTTTAAGCATAAATTTACAAATTATCTCCTTCGGTCGGAGTCATGCCGTTTACCTTACCTTTGAATGTGATCTCTCTAGAGTCGTGTAAAAATGACACGCTCGTTCACTCTTGGGTTTACCACTCAAGGCACTCTCGCGAAGTGTACACTCAGAGACTTGTTTGCACATTTAAACAAAAGAAATAAACATTATTGTTACTTAACTCAGATTTCCCCCAGTATTGTTTTGGGGTCTTTTGACAAGCCTTTTGAATTTCCTGGTTATTTGTTGGAGGTTGCTGTATGTGTGGTGGTACGTGGCGATGAAGTCTTGCTGTTTTGGTGGAGTGATGTAGTGATGAAAGTAAAACATGGTAGTGGGATGCTTTCAGTGTACGGTGAAATTTTCTATTGAGAGGTGATAAGTGGTGGAAGCCAACAAGGTGGTGAGATATTCCCTACGCAAGAATGAGTTTCATGTGGAGAGGGGAGTGTGGTGAGACACATGGGATGTATGTGATCAAGGTAGTGGATGTGGGTGAAATGACGTGATGACTTATTTATTTTTTGGTGTTCTAGTTTTGTGAATAAATGCACAAAAAATTATGAAAATGGAACTATGCTCTAATTCATGAATGGAAAGACAACATAAAAAATTGTAATCTTAAGAAAACTACCTAAAATGATAAAGGAAGCTAGCTACCATAAAAGTTGGAAGAACGACTGGGAAAAGAAAATTACCAAATCGAGAAAACTTCTAAAATAGTGATGTTGGGCTGTCTGATGCCAACGTACTGAAGGCTCGAGCTCTGGGCCATCGGGACGCCCTTGAGATGATCGTGATTGTCTTCCTTCTGAACTTCGAATAGGCTCCGTAAAATGTCTGAACTAGGAATGCCTATGGGTTATGTAGGAGGAACCCGGGTCTGAATCTTTTCCAAGCTGAGAGTGAAGTGCATGAGCTAGAGTGACTCCTAGGATAGAACAGATGTGTGGGCCTGAATACCCTTAATCTGGAAGTGAAGCAAACCCGCTGAAGGAGGCCACCGAACCGTGAATGGGCCACTAGGCCGAGAGAGAAAACCTTGAAGTCTGAGATTCGTTTGATGTTCTTGTTGGGCCTTGAAGCTAGAAACTGGAATGAATGAGTTATGCAAACTATCTTGGATTCAAATGTTTTGTTGTATGGGCCGAACTTCTGGATTGAAAGCGAAGCTTATGGGCCAAAACTATGAATTGGTCTATGGGCCCCAAAGAGAATGAGTTATGAGTGTGGTATTTGGGCTGGAATGATTGCTGAACAAAACCGTAGATTGGAATTTGGACTAAAACCTGAATGAGTAGTCTTTATTGAACCTGAAAGATGATGCCTAGATCTAGGATTTTGGGCTAAAGCCCAAGTGAAGAGTTTTCCTATACCAGAATGGGCCTTGGGTCGGAAGAATTTCAGTGGAAGGCTTGATTGGTTTACATGTCTCACAGATTACTTTAGGTGGATTTTTTATGGGCCTAGAACTAAATGAATAAACCACATTGAGCTGAAAAAGAAACCACCTAAGTCTAAACTTTTGGGGCGAAGCCCACATAAGTCACATGTTAAACCAAACAGAGCCTTTGGGCTGCAAATAATAAAGTCGTGAATTCGGGTTGGGCTGAGTTGATGTAGGAAAGATCCTATCAATTTCTTAGCTTGGTAGTGGGCTGATCATACTAGAAAGTAAGGCCCACACAAGTTCAACATATCCTCACTAGACGGTTAAATCAAACCGGGTATGGATCGATCCGGAGAGGTGCTTGGGGCATGGGCCCATGTTACCACAAAGGAATAGGGCTTGCACGCTATTCTCTTTGGGCTTCCCCACTTTTTCCACATCACCTGAAGGTGTGCGTCTACGGTCGGGTCTTTGGATGGCCAAACAAGGCTAGGTAAGGACACTGCCAGGAAAATGCTTGGGGCTAAAGCCCAGGTATTAAGGGGATATGGTTAGACGACATCCTCCTCTTTTCCCCCGCTTATTCACATCGCCTAAAAGGTGTGAGTCCCTGACAGGGGACCCCCAAACAGGTCCCGGGGTGAAATCGGTTTGCGTGGACCTTCGCTCTCATATGATGCAAAGGTACAGAAATTTAAATTGCGCACAAAAGTAAACAAACAATGTAATAAAGCCGTAAATAAACATTTTCGAGTTAAGCCCTCTTTCTTAAAATTAAACAAGTTAATATTAAGAATCTTGTCCCCACCAGAGTCGTCATTCGGTGAGCCTCGATTTTTAAACCCTATCCTATGTTGATTAGATGTTGATTAGGATCTAGTCGGGTTTTAGGTCCACTTATAACCTAAGATTAATAACTATGTCATACAACAATAATTATTAAAACCTAAGCTAGCTCACTGGAACCTATTATGAGTCGCCACCTAATTTTAACCTAGATCAAATTAGGAAAGGAGAGTTCGGGTTTGGGGGCTTGATATTCGACTTAATTAGGGTTCAATTACTTTCATTACCCCTCCTAGGTCGTTTTTCCTCTACTTAGCTTATTTACGGCTTACTACAAAGTTATTTTTAACCTAAGTGCGCGCGTCTGTTTTTTTTATTTTCTAACGTTTTTTGACAGAAAATCAAAGTGAAATTAAAAACTACCTAAACTAGGGTTTCAGAGGCAGAATTAGGTCAAATTTTAATTACGTCCGTAGCCACAGACCTAATGTCTGAGACCATGGACCCCAATTGAATTAAATGATTATGAAATCAAAACTAAAATAAAAACGCAAACTTGAAAAGTCCGGGGCCACGGACAGGGTGTCCATGGGCCCGGACATGTATTGTCCATGGGTGTCCATGGGCCCGACCATGCGTCCGAGGTCACGGACAACCCACGGACAGTGGGTTTCTGATGGTTACCGACGGTGTTTTTAGCTCAAAATTTATGGGTGTGTAGCCTGAAAGATTTCCAATATGTTAGTAATCAGAGATTCTCGATTTGAAGTCGAATTAAATACGAAACCTAATGCACAAGTTAGTGAACATAAACAAAGAAAAACGACAATTCAGAAACAGAAAGGAATCGTTTCAAACCCAAATTTTAATATAAGGTTAGATTAACCATGGGGAGTTAGAAAATCTGGGTTCCAACCTGTTTTACCTTCGGATTTGAGGTGTTTCTTCATGTCGGGTGTCTTTCGGTGCCCCGCCGGAGTCGGTTCCGGTTTGGGTTCGAGACCAGCTTCTAACTATTGGTTATTGGTGATGTTCTTCACGTTTTGGTGCTGTTTTGGTGAGGTTTGATGATGGATGATGTTGTGGGAGTTGAAAAGGGGGTTTTGGTGTTGATTTCGTGAGATTTCGATGAAATTTCGGGGCTTGGATGTGTAAAAACGTGGGGAGGTGGTGACGGCTGAGTTTCTTGAGGTGTTAGGGTTCTTGAGGTCCTTCTTTGATCAAGGGAAAAGGCTCCTTATATAGGCTTCCTTAAAGATAGAAAAATCCGGTAAAAACTGAGATTTACCGACGTTTTAGCTCAAAGGCTTCCAAAAGGAATCTGACTATGAAATTTTAAACATGGGTAAAGGATGGTATTTCTGATTTTTCCAAAGTAGACACTAATTTTTTGGATATTGGATTATTTTTAAATTCAATTTCTCGTCAGATTCAATCAGAAATTGGTAGAAAATATTGGATATTCGAAAAATCAAAATTCCAATGCATTACGCCCAAAATGTCATCCTCTATCATGGGTTAAAATTTCAAAGCATTTGGAATTTATTTGACCCTTCTTTGGAGGAGAGACAAAGCCTATAGGGGGCTTATGAGCCTTAAAAAATTACGAAAATGCCCCTGGAGATGACTAAGCTGCCCCTAGTACTCTGAAATGTGCTGATCGAACTGGGAACCCTCGTTACTTGACCAAACTAGCCTATTAGTAGAGACTCTCTTCCGGGGGGGGTTGAAATTTTGGGTATAACAATGATATGTTCCCACGCGTTAACCTCCACTTTATCCTCATTATACCCACTAGGGTTTACTATTTAAGCCACATTTTCTTTTGTTTTTTATAAGGGCGGACTGACCCACCGACCGACCCAACCTCCTGGGTCGGTCGGATGCAGAAACATCCGGGTTTGAAAATTTTTACTCGACCGACCCAACCAGGGTCGGTCCTAAGGTCGGTCCATTGTAGAAACATTTTGGTCCAGTATTTTTAGCCCGACCGACCCAGACAGGGTCGGTCCCCTGGGTCAGTCGAATGTAGAAGCATTTCCGGCTGGTTCAATTCAGTCCGACCGACCCAGCCAGGGTCGGTCCCCTGGGTCGGTCGACTGTAGAACCTCCTCAATAAATTTCCAACTTGTCCCAAACTTCTCCTCAAAATCTTCCTAATATGTTATAAAATCATCTAGACACTCTTACATCCCTTTTAACTCATGATTAAGCCTCTATCCAACTTCTTTGATCAACTCACTTCTTAAACCTTAAAACACTTACTCAATTTCTTACAAACAGTTCCTAACACTTATAACATTTTCCTTAGGTTCTCTTAGTGGTAAATTATGCCTACTATATCCACTAACCAAAGTATTTCTCCACAACATGATAACCACTCCTAAGCATTATTTTGCATCATCACCATCTCCTTTACACACTCCTTAAAGTTTTTCCCACAAGTTCATACTCAATCATTCACAAGGCACTATACTTCCTTTGTTCACCAAACTTTGCACAAGTCTCAACAATACTCATTCCTTGACTTTAGTGTATTAAAATCGCCCATTTGATCTCTAAACCTCCAAGACAATGCCTAAGTCATTTTAGCACTCAAACTCCTTAAATTGCTTGGCACTTAGGCCCTTAAATGACATGGCTCTTAGGCCCTTAAATTGCAATAACCTTAAACACTGAATTTCCACATATAAATGCCTTCAACCTGCAAATACACACTACAATGCTCCCATGTCCTTATAATCCACCTTGTGGATATTTTACTAACTCATTTCCCATTGGCTCTTTAGGTTGTTTATTAAGCAATTAAAGATCAATTTCCTAAGGCACAAAACTACATTAGGATAGGTTATTTACCTCATCTTCTTCAAGATTTCTTTTGATTGAAAATCGGCAAGGACTTGTTCACTTGTCAACCTTCTAACCAATACACAAATAAGGGTAATGAGCATTAAGCCTTACACTTAAACTCATGAACAAACCGTAGATTACAATAAGTATTTTAAAACACTAAAATGGATGTTTACCTTGGAATTGAAAGAGAGCTTGATTAAGAAGCAAGATAGGAATCCTCCTAGTCCTTTGAAGTTTGAATCAAGCTAAATAAATAGCAAGATAAGGCACTATCAAGAGATGATTTTCAACCATATACAAAAATGAGAGGAAAAGTGAACTTTCTTTGGTTTTTCTTACCTTGAAGCAAAGGAGAACAACAAGGTGTAAAAAGATGAGTTTTTCCTCCTTCAATGGAGATTCTCCATGGCATGAAACTTGATATTTTGGAGATTTGAAAAGATAGACTTGAAGATCTTGCTCTAACTAGAACAAAGGTAGTCTTGGAATTGAATTTGGTGCTTGAGTTGTAAATGACAAGGAATTGAAGTTGGAGATGGTAGAGGTGCTGTAGCAAAACCGGTTGGAGATGGAGAATTAATGAAGGAGACGCTGGGGAATTGAGAGAAAGAAGAGAATAAGGTGAGAGAGTGTGTTTTGTAAGATATTTAAGTTATAAAAGTAAATAGTTTTTACTTTATCTATTCTTCCTTTCTTAATAAACTAGCTAAGTGTGATGACTCACACCTTAAAAACCGGCCCCCTCCATTACATAGGATATTTTATGGATTTTTTTGACCATTTAATTAAGCTAAGTTGACTTAAGTCTAAACTAGCACGATTTGAGCACTATTCACACATTAGTGCACAAATTTGTGAAAATTTTGATTTCCCATTGATTTAGACATCCTAATGTGATACTAAGTAGTACACGTATTGATTAAGGTGTAATGATGGGCATTTAGCCACTCAAAACCCATTTCTAAGACAATTTTTCAAAAATGTGCTTTAAGACTCCTTAAAGCACAATTTGTGTTTTAACTTGTTTTTGAGCTTGGTTTTCTTTAGTAATTGGTTTAACATGTCCATTATCATGTTAATAAAGTCTTGGTAAGCTATTTGAGTCTTAACCAAGGTTATCCCAAGCTTAGAGCATGATTTTGCTCAAATTGCCTTAATGGTACTTTATTGTGTTTACTATGGTTTAAATTGCTTACTAACGTTTCTAAGACACTTATTGGACTTATAATACCATATTTTACCATTTAAATAACATATTTAGGTTTGGGGTATTTCAGCTACATCATACAGTATTCTTTGAAGAGTAGTTCTCTTAATACCCCTCTTTCGGGTGGTAATTATCATCATTAGTAGGTAACTTCTGGGTGGTCCGAATTTTGCCAATATTAGTAGATTCTTCATCTTTATAAGGGTTTACATATTTAATCGCTCATGTAATGGGTTTTCATGCCTTGTCATTTAGTTGGCTATCAGCTCTCTCATCTTTCGGGAGGTTTCACTTTATATTATTGTGTGTTAATCACTCCCTTGTGGAGTTATGACCCTTGTCATGTATATTCAAGGTTGTTGTTTTCTTAGTCTCATTTCTTTATCTGGGACTCTTCCTGTTAATTTATTCGAGGTAGTTATTTGTACTGGTCTACATTTGTGTCACTGGCCTTGGCACGGAGTTGACTACTTCTTGTGTTCCTTTCACTACTAGTTTACATGTGTGGGGTACCCTACTGATACATTAATACTTACTTGGCTAGCTCGTAATAAAGCCTGTCAAGCCCACAAGCTCCCATGAAGTGAGGTCATCCCACTTCTCATTTTTGTATTCTCGTGGTGTCCGTCACACGTTTATAATTTTGTGAAGTATTCTCTTGTCAATCTCCTTCTCAAACGATATCGGGGTGTGTCCTAAGGAAAATGTTTTGTTTCTCTGGGTCCCCTGCTCACTGGGCATGATTACGTATTCTATGTTTTGTGAGTGTTTGGGATATTGTGCCCTAGTGGGGAGGTTTATATTGTAATACTATGAGGTAGTTTTCTTCTCTATCATTGGTTTCATTTTTGACATAAATTTGCTGATGTTTTGTAGGGTTTTGCAATCATTTGTACTAACAAGTACTTGTTGGTCTATTGTTTAATGAGTTATTTATCGGAGTGATTGTGCGTTGACTCCCAATCATCGTTATCTGGTTCTTATGTGCGCGTTTTAACGCCTGTTCGTTGTTTCACGCCCTTGTATTTGTAGGTTATTCGTGTTGTTTATGGTACATATTATAGTTCTTCTCACTTCACCTTATTTCCTGGGTTACATCACTTGTTGTAATTCCGGACTCCATGGTGAGGTTTGTGTCCCCTTCTCTTATGAAAGTCCTTGTTGTAGTTTTGTTTTAAACAGTTCCATCGTTAGTCATCTTGTTTTAGGTGATGTTGCCTTTGTGACATACATTGGATGCTTTTCCTTAGGCTTGTGTCTTATATTATGGACTAGGCTGTTGCTAGTGTTGAACTTATATATTCGTTATCCCTGACAGTCGTCACGGTAGCAGATGACGTGTCTTAAACGCGTGCTCTTCTCTTGTCACCTATTGTATGGTGGGATACCAACGGCATGAGCCGTTCTCTTTACGTGGGAATTCAATCCAATGATCCGTGTGATCAAATGGGATAACAATCTTACTGCCACAAAGGTATAAACTTAATAAGGTGTAGAAAAATTTATATAGCCACTCTGTTTAGTTACACTGGTTATGTAGGACTCTATAGTGAAAGTTTTATGTTAAATGTAGGTACAAATATGTATGAATCAAGATCTCTAATACCTCTACGTCAATTATGGAAGCTTTTATAGTTGTTGGAGGTTAATTTTTCCATATTTATTTGTGTAGGAAGTTTAAACTCAGAGTGTGGTATATGTCCGTTAGGTAGTGGTACATATATTCCTATCTCGACATTTGTTCGTTCTTTGTTAGTTATGGTACTCATTTGTAAGGGTGGTTCCTTAGGTGTTAATTGTTTAAGTATTTAACACCAATTCGTGTTTACATGTGTGATTGGTGTATGTAATAACCGCGTTACGGTATAGTACGCTCATTCTTGGTTCTATGGAGGACGGACATGTGTTTCTTTTTTGGTATACATCATATGTTGGTGTGTGCCGTTATAACATAGTGTCGGCCTTGATCGTTACATGATCATACTTTGTCTACAATTCCCTGCATATTCGGGAGTGAGTTGTTATTTTTTAGTATTCGTATTCAGTATCCCATTCGTTGAATTGGATGTATTCTAGTTGTTCACAGCTGGTGTACTTCGGTTCTTTGGTTTCCTACCATCGTTAAGGATAGTGATGCATTTAGGAAGTGATATAACATTTCGTATGTGGTCGTGGTTGTCCTAAGGACTCGACACTCATCATTGATAGTGGTTGGCTATCTATGCTGGTGCCCGTCTATGGTGTTTGGCTCTTAAGCCGATATTAATGGTTCATTAATGTCTAACTGATGTAATTGTTACAGGCTGTTGTATGCCCTTTAGTTGTGATGGTCGGACTCATTGGGTCCTTCCGAGGTTTGTAGGCCTCATGTTTTAAGGGTTTTGTGTTCCTACTTGTGGCGGGTTGTATTTATGGGATTTTACTAAGTTGTACAAATGCTTGCTGATTTCGGTAGTCATGGTATCATTAACTGTGGTCTTCACGGTCTTGTAGGGTTTGATTGTAGGTGCAGCACTTGTGGTCTCGTGGACGCTCCGGTTCGTTGAGTATGACTTAGATAATTCATCTTGGAAAGGTAGTATCGGGGTTACTACGGCCCGTTAAGGTGTGACAAGTCCTCTAGGGTAGTTCTCTTTCTGGGTACTCTAAGTTAGCCTTTTTTTTCTGAGTTTGTCTTAAGCTTCATCATGGTGGAAGGAGGGCGTTTGACACCTGCATTCATTTAGTCAATTTATTTGGTTAAGGGCTTGCGGTTTCCTAGATCCCACTGAATACTAGTACCAGCGCCTAAGGTACCCGCAAAATTTGGGGTATTCTGCCCCTGGGTGACTCCTTTCCCCTTCTAATTGCTTGTACAAGCTGGGGTCTACCCTGCGTAGCTACCACGTGGTGCTTCAGGTCCGGAAGATGGAGCACTCCGGTGATCGACGGTATGATATCCCTTTCTTGGGGGATGCGTTTTAGCAATCTCGGTTAATTTTTGCTTCATGAGCTCATGTGGTTACCGTGACTTGCAGGTCAGGTCTTACTGAACCTTTTAGGTTGTGTCGGGTTGAAGTTATCCCTTCCTAGGAAAGACTTATACACGGTCATTGGTTCCGCATATTATGTATTTTAATGTTCGTTTTATATTCGTTTTTCCATCCTTCACTTATTGGTGCTCTCATCGACGCTTTCCTCTAGTTAACTGAACAGGGTTTCGGTGTTTAATTAGGGGCTGACCCGATTGTCCTATGGATTTTCAATCCTTCTTCGAGATAGGGTTTAGTATTCACTTGTCACTGCGTATAAGCATGCTTCTCAATAATATGTAGCTACCGAGTCCACTAGTCCTTAAGGATTCATTGTATTGCAAGCTCTCTCATCTATCTTGAAATCCTAACTTTTATGGCAGCCACGTCGATCTACCCGATCAGGATGAATTTTCCGTCTATTAATCTAACCTCCCCTTCCTCAATTTATATATATATATATATTATATACATCACTTAAATTTTGTTGTCGGAACACACATCAATATATATATATTGAACTGCACGAGAATTGGATAGACAATGATACACAATGTAGAGGGTTTACTCCAAAACTAATGTACTGTGAGGTCTTCACACCAAAACTACACAAGCGTGGATGATTTTCATAATATCAACTTGCAAACGATTTATTTGATATATTAAAAGCTAAGAATTAATCCTAGAAATCAACAAATCAATAGACCGTCGGGTTGCAAAAATCCCGGTTGCAGTAGTATAGTAATTATGAAGCGACCAGGTGTCAATCCACGGGACTTGAGGTAAACAAGCCTAGCCTAAGACAATGGGTAATTCAAAAAGGGTTTGTTTTGGTTTTGGGGTTTAAATAGATAACAAGAAGGTAAATAACAGATAAATTAAAGTGATAGGTTCGGGAGTGTGAACGGTACTCTAGGTTCAGGGAGTTGTTTCTCTAGCTAGGTTCTGCATATTCTACTGCTTATACGGAGACTTGGATCGGCTTGTAATTCTCAATTATCTATTCTGTATTAAGTCCTAATTCCAGATAGCTCATCTAGACAGGACACGTAGTTCTAGTCTAGACTTAGCAAGTATATCTAGATGGTTTTATTGCACAGAATTACTAGTCTGGTTTGGTCCGGACTAAAGCTCCTAGTGGCTAATGTAATCTATCCGATTGCAATTATCACAGGTAACCGGTTAATAGGACCATCAATGCTAATCACCTTATCTGATCATAACATGATTCGAGGCCTTATAATAAATTCATGACGTTTATTAAAAGCGCTTAAATGCATTAACCTGAACAATCCAAATAGTCTCGACAAAGTAGTAAAATAATGCAGAGTTTAACTAATTACAACATCCCTTCCCCTAGAGTATATCCTCTTAGCTAGACATAGTAATTGAAAGCATAAATAGGAGAGAGTTAGAAGAAATCATCTGTTACGAAGATCCTTCCGCTTGCTCCGCCCTTTGTCCTTGCGCTATGCTGGCTGAGATGTTGGATTTGGTGACAATGAAGTTAACTTGGTGAAATGGGGTGAAAGTGGAAATTTTGGGCGAGTTTGTGAGGTGTCCGGATCAATTGGGTCTGTCTGGGTCGGACAGAGATCCGGACGCAATGTTTTGGGTGAGTCCGGATCCGGACGGAAATCCGGACGCGGCTAAATGCTGTGTGTGAAGGCGGGCTGTGTGTGTAAATGAACGATGAAGATTATGGAGGAAAACTGATGAATGGAGATGGAATGAGTCGTGAATGAGAGGATTAGTAGAGAGGGAGAGTAGAGGGGTTAGACTATCAAGTCAGGTACGAATTGAAATGGAAGGAGAATGAGAGTTTAAATAGGCTTAGAAATAAACATAGGTTAGTGGTGAGGTTGGTGAGTTGGTAATTAATTGAGTATGGGTGCGTGTTAATAAATGCTGAGATATGGGCATTACCGCCGTGTCGGCTGATAATTGCGCCGAAAGCCCGATTATCAGCGCATGTGTTTTTATTTTTCGTTTCTATGTGACGTCGGATCTGTGTCCGGATCCGGGCGTGAGATAAAAATTTAGATCTGGATCTCGCCTCACGTCCGGATTTGTGTCCGGATCCGGACCTGAGATAGAAGTTTGGATCTGTCTCGTGTCACGTCCGGACTTACATCCGGATCCGGACGTGTGTTGTTCTCTGTGAGGTGTCCGGATCAGTTGGGCCGGACGGAGATCCGGACGTGAGATGTCCGGGTCTGGCTGGGTCGGACAGAGATCCGGACGTGTGTATTTTGTTTTGGTTTTCTTTGCAAACTTTGACAGGCTCCAGATTCTTCGTTTGAGCTCCGTTTTTCAATCCGTTTGCGGCTTTGGAAAGCTCTTAAGGAGAACTATGCATTTCTACCATCATTTCCTGATTTTATCATATAAATTGGCATCAGTTCTTGCCCAAGGTAAGAATCATGAAAAACATAGGATAAGTGTGAGAAAACACCTGAAAACTTGCGTAAAATAGGAATTTAGAGCATATAAAACTATATCAATTTCACACTTATCAAATCACCCCACACTTAGCCTTTTGCTTGTCCTCAAGCAAAACTCTCAAGTACAAGTTGAAGACCGAGCTAATGGAACTCAACAGAAAAGGAAGAGCACGGAGGAAAATACTGCTAGCTTCATCAAAGGGGCAGCTCATATTTAGCACAATTCGTTTCTTTTCTAAAAACATGAAGTCATTCATAGCTAATAGGAGAGAATTTAAACCATAAGAACTTAGCCTTTAGCCATGAGCCAATCCACCTTTTTCCTTCACAAACCACAGAAACGACAAGAGGCATGAAGTAAGATCTTTTTCCATCAAACCTTTCAATGCCACATACTCATGATCCATATGAGAAATAAATCCTCTTTAGCAAGGTATTAGCATTTTTTTCGAATATATTATTAAAATTAGCATGCTTAGGATCAGCGGAGTACCTTGCCTTGTTCTTTTTCAACCATTTCAATCCAGTTCATTTCTGGGCTCAAAGCTGAGAGCAAAGTTCAGATGGTGAATATTCTCATTTGTTTCAGCATTTCTAGAACAAAGACTTCATTTTAGCAATTAAAAACCAGAAAAATTTCAAAAATTTGCACCCCAAGATCGGCTAACCAGCTAAACTTCCTCTATGGCTTCCTTCTAAATTGAGCTATCTTAGCAAGACTTTAATAAATGCAAGAGCTCAAAGATACACAAAAGGCGAAATGTGAAGGAACTTTCCCCACCCCACACTTAGAGTGGAGCAATGTCCTCATTGCATAGAAAGAATTTTAACATTAATCAAGCAATCCAACAGGAGAACGAAATTACACACAGCAGACCAGAAGGGAGCATGTAAAATATTCAAGAGTAGAAAATGTAAGAATACTCCCTAGAGTCTACTCAGGGTGTGTAGTGAGGCCAACCCCACACTTGAGTTCAGCTAAGCATCAAAGTATGCAAGTTGATAAATATGATCTGCAGAGCCAGAAGAACTCAAGTGGAACCAGATAACCATTAGTAGAAAGATAAGAGCCAAGGTTCTTGCAGCATGCACATTATCCGCCAACACACCACAAAAATAAAAACAATAGAGTAAAATAAACAACAAAATTAAGAAAGCGAAAGGACAAACAAACCGGTGGGTTGCCTCCCACCAAGCTGCCCATCTTTATGGTCTTTGGCTAGACCTTGCATATAGTATCAAGGAGGGCCGCCACAGCAGCTAGCAATAGCTTTCTTCAGTTTGAAATACCATTGCGAGCGCGGCTTCTTGGATGCTTTGGGAGGGGGTGCTGCAGTACAGATAGAAGAAACAGAAACAGAGGTAATGGAGAAGAACTTTCAATCAAGGATATACCTGGTGCAGGAGGCTGAGAAAAGGTATCGCCCAGGTACTTCTTCAGACGAGCACCATTCACTTTGAATACTTCTCCTGACTTGTATTCATGCTCGTAGGCACCATAGGTAGTGATCCCCACAAATTTAAACGGTCCTGTCCAATGAGATTTTAACTTGCCAGGAAAAAGGCGCAACCTGGAATTATAGAGCAACACTAGATCCCCTTCTTTAAATTCTCTCTTATGGATCATTTGATCATGGATTCTCTTTGTGCGCTCCTTATAAATTCTGGAACTGTCATACTTGCTCTCTGAGTTCTTCAAGTTCAGACAATTGAAATTTTCTTTTCTCTCCAGCAGTGTGTAGATCAAAATTCAGGGCTTTCAATGCCCAGTAAGCTTTATGCTCTAATTCTACTGGAAGATGGCAGGCTTTCCCATACACAAGCTTGAACGGAGACATCCCTATAGAAGTCTTAAAGGCCATCCGATATGCCCACAGAGCGTCATCCAGCTTAACCGACCAATCTTTCTTGATGTTAACAGTCTTCTGCAAGATCCATTTTAGCTCACGATTGGTCACTTCTGCCAGACCATTAGTTTGGGGGTGGTAAGGTAATGCCACCTTGTGGGTCACCCCATATTTAGTCATCAAGGAGTCGAAGGCTCGGTTGCAGAAGTGAGAGCCACCATCACTGATAATTGCCCTGGGCACCCCGAATCTGGTGAATATGTGTTTCTTCAGAAATTTCACCACTGTCTTAGCATCAGCAGTGTGGCATGGAATAGCTTCAACCCACTTCGAGACATAGTCCACATCTACTAGGATATATTGGTGTCCATGAGATGAGGGGAAAGGGCCCGTGAAATCTATGCCCCAAACATCAAAAAGTTCCACCTCAAGAATACCTTTCTGAGGCATCTCATGCTTTCTAGAGATGTTTCCCATCCTCTGACAGGGGTCACAATGGGAACAGAAGTGATGGACATCTTTATGTAGAGTGGGCCAAAAGAATCCACACTCTAATATCTTTGCAGCTGTTCTTGTAAAACCATGATGGCCACCCGCCTCTTTAGCACGACAAAATTCTATTACACTCTGGATCTCCTCATCTGGAAGGCATCGCCTTATCAAACCATCAGAACAGATCCTAAACAGATAGGGGTCTTCCCAGATATAGTGGCGGGCTTCTGATAAGAATTTCTTTTTCTGATTGTAGCTGTAATCGTGAGGAATCAACCCAGAAGCAAGAAAGTTCGCCAAATCCGCGTACCAAGGTTCTTTTACCTTTTCAATCATGAACACCATCTCATCAGGAAAGAATTTGTTGATTGGGATTCCATCATCAGGGATGTCAAGCCTAGATAGGTGATCAGCAACTCCGTTCTGCTTCCCCTTTTTATCTACAACTTCCAAATTAAATTCTTGGAGAAGTAAGATCCACCTCAGAAGTCTTGGTTTCGATTCATTTTTCTGAAAAAGATACTTGAGTGCCGAATGATCGGTATGGACAATCACCTTGCTTCCTAGCAGATATGGTTGAAACTTATCTAGCGCGAATACCACAGCTAACGACTCCTTTTTTGTAGTAGTATAATTTTTCTACGCGTCTATCAAGGTCTTGCTAGCATAGGTGATTACTCTCAGCATCTTATCTTTCTTCTGACATAGTGCGGCGCCAACAGCATAGTCGCTCGCATCCGTCATGATCTCAAACGGTTCTGACCAGTCTGGTGGGACCACAATTGGAGCTGAGTAGATCTTATCTTTTATGGTCTGAAAGGTTGTCAAGCACTCCTCAGTGAACTGGAACTTGATATCTTTCTGAAGTAAGTCTGACAGGGGCTTAGCAATCTTAGAGAAGTCCTGAATAAATCTCCTGTAGAACCCTGCATGACCAAGGAATGATCTGACATCCTTCACTGAAGTCGGTGGGGGAAGCTTTTCTATCACCTCCACCTTGGCTTTGTCTACCTGAATGCCCTCCTTAGAAACCTTATGACCCAGTACAATACCTTCCCGTACCATAAAATGGCACTTTTCCCAGTTCAGTACGAGGTTCGTCTCCTCACATCTCCTTAATATCTTATCCAACTGTTCCAAGCACACCTCGAAACTCTGCCCATAAACTGAAAAATCATCCATAAAAACTTCAATGCTCTTCTCAATGAAGTCATTGAAGATGGCCATCATACATCTCTGGAACGTCGCTGGAGCATTACAGAGGCCAAAAGGCATCCTCCTATATGCGAATGTCCCATATGGACAGGTAAAGGTAGTCTTCTCCTGATCCTCTGGAGCAATGGGAATCTGGAAGTAGCCACTATAGCCATCGAGGAAGCAGTAAAACTCTTGACCAGCCAAACGCTCCAACATCTGATCTATGAATGGGAGTGGAAAATAGTCTTTCCTGGTGGCATTGTTGAGGCGGCGGTAGTCGATACACATTCTCCAACCTGTCGTCTGCCTCTGGGGAACCATCTCCCCCTTCTCGTTGGGAACTGCCACGATCCCTCCCTTCTTTGGGACAACCTGGACTGGAGACACCCACTGGCTGTCAGATATCGGGTAGATGATGCCTGCATCAAGAAGCTTCAGCACTTCAGCCTTGACCACCTCCTTTAGATTTGGATTTAATCTTCTCTGGGGCTGCCTCACTGCCTTATAATTCTCCTCCATATAAATCCGGTGAGTGCAGAAACCCGGATTGATCCCTTTGATGTCAGCAACTGACCATCCCATGGCACTTTTATGCTTCTTTAGCACCTCCAGAAGTCTAGTTTCCTGCGAAATAGACAAAGATGCAGAGATAATAACAGGCAGGGTGCTACCCTCTGCCAAGAAAACATATTTAAGATGGGAAGGGAGAGATTTGAGTTCAAGGGTAGGAGGCTTCTCTATTGAAGGGATAGGCCTTTGAATGGGTCGATCCAACTTTTCTACAGGTGGAGAGGAGGAGCGAAAGTATGACTTCCCTTGATTTAGCTGCTGGACGACCGAGGCCATCTCAAAGCTTTCTTTGTCATCTTCAATGGATTGACTCAATACCTGCTCTAAAATGTCAGAACACTTAAACAAAGAATTAGAAGTATCAGAACTCCTATGGATGTAGTCATCCTCAAGATCATAAAAATTCTCAATTAAATCAGCAGAGAAAACAGCATGAGAAGAAGTATTTTTCTGCATCATCTTATTAATATCAAAGCTTAATTCTTCGTCATGAAATTTCAAGGTAATCTTTCCCTTGTCAACATCTATAACAGTCTTTGCAGTTCTAAGGAAAGGTCTACCAAGAATCAGAGGTACCTCAACATCCTCATCCATGTCGAGGATCACAAAATCAGCTGGGAAGAAAAATTTACCCACACTAACAACTACATTTTCTACCATACCTCTTGGTGTGATCGATGATCTATCAGCTAACTGGAGTCTGAAATGAATGGGAACGAGCTCACCCGCATGAAGCTTTTTGAACATGGTGTATGGCATCAGGTTGATGCTCGCTCCTAGATCGCAGAGACCGTATCCGCAATCCATGTCTCCAATCGAGCAGGGGATAATGGGCTGACCAGGATCACCACGCTTTGGAGGCAGCTTCTGTAGGATAGCTGCTGAACATGTCTCGGTCAGCTGAATGGTGTCCTTCTCCTTATATTTCGCTTATTCGAAATCAGATCCTTCACAAATTTAGCATAATTTGGCATCTGCTTAATCGCATCAATAAGAGGAATATTGATAGTCAGCTTTCGAAAGACGTCTAAAATTTCCAAATTGTTCATCGAGCTCTCGCTCTTTGAGACGGTTTGGAAAAGGAGTTCTTTTGCAAGTGTCTTTCCTTTTGTATTTTTAACAAGTTGTAGGAGGAAGAAGGAATAGGAGCCTGGGTCTCCTCATGTACTACCTCAGGAGGGGCGGGATGCCCTGATGGTGCACCGGCGGTATTAGAAAGGGGCTCGGTCTCCTCATCAGTATGGTCTCCTGCCACTTTGTCTTTGATTAAGTTCCTTCCACTTCTTAGGGTAACTGTTGCCACTTCTCCAGAATCCTCGCAGTCCTCTTCTGAGACCGACACTGCCTTCAACTGTTCCTTGGGATTGGTTTCTGCTTGGGAAGGCAGTGATCCAGAAGGTCTCTGCTGTAAGAGGAACTGAGTCAACTGGCTCATCGTTCCCTGCATCTCTACCATGGCATTCTCTAATTTCTGCTGACCAGCTGTCAGACTCTGATTGATTGCAGCTTGCTGCTCCTGAGAAGCCATCAACTTATCCACCATTTCCTTCAGGCTGGCATTGTTTGAGCTCAAGGATGGTTGCTGGGCTTGAGACTGCTGTGGCCTGAATTGATTATACTGAGGCCTAACAAAGCCTGGTGGTCCTCCCTGGTTCGTCCTCTGAGGCTGCATCTGATGTGAATTTAGCGCATTGTTCGGATTTCCGTACCTGAGGTTTTGGTGCTGATTCTGCACCCAGGGCAGTCTGTTGTTGAATTGTCCTATGACATTGGCCTCCTCAGTTTGCTTCATTTCGGCTACCAGTGGGCAGTCCTCATAATGTGCATCCCCACACTGAGAGCAGCAGAGTTCTCGATTGAGAGACTTTCTTGGCGGATTGCCTGGGGTTGGCCCCATTGTGCTGTTCGAGCATTTTTGCCATGCTTCCCATCGTGGTTTTCAGCTGTGCTTGCTCGGCGGCTATCTGTTCTATCATCGGGTCCGGAGCTCGGAAGAACTGTGACCTATTGAGAATACTCTCCCCCATTGCTGCTCCATTGGCGAAGCTCCTCACAGTAGGACTCCATAGATGCCATGAAATCCTCCCCACTTTTTGCTAGGGTTCCTCCTAGGGCGGCTCTTATCTCGCCTCTGTTTTCGTCTTTTAGCCCCTGGAAGAATCCCTGAGCCAATGAGGTGATATCCTGACCATGGTGAGGGCACTGGCGGAGTAGTTCTTTGAATCGGTCCCACGCCTCGCAGAATGTCTCGCTACCCATCTATCTGAATGCCATCAGGTTGGCAATCATCTGTCGTGTCCTGGAGATGGGAATGTACTTCTCGTAGAATTTATCCGTCATTTGCTCCCAGGTGGTAATGATGCCTGGTGGTAGTCGATGGAACCATTTCGAAGCTTCTCCAGATAAGTTGTGCTGGAACAGGCTCAGTCTAGCATACTCCTCCAATCCTTGTGCTGAACCAAGAGAGTCCAAGTGCACTAGAAATTGATGTACGTGGTCTAATGCATCCCCTGGGTCGACACCTGAAAAGGTTCCTGCAGGGTGGTTTTGAACAGCATTGGACTGATGGGGAGGTTTTATCTTCTGCCAATCTGCCATTAGCTCTGCAGTTAGGTCTGGTAGAACCACTGGGCCTCTTCTTGGTGTGGCTGGTGGCCTGTTTATCCTTCCCATCGTGTATTGGGCGATTGGACCTCCTCCAAGCTGGTCATGATTTGCTGCCATGTTGAAATCAAGCTACCTTCTCGATTTCAGGGTCAAAGTCTGTATCTGGGGGACCAGTTGAACGCGTTCTGCGCGTCCACTAGGTGCTTATAATCAGCCAGAGAGAATGGAACAAAATGCGTGGAATTTAGAACTAAAGTAAACAAGGAAAATAAAATTGAAATAACTAAGACAATGAACTTATAGTACTTGAAAATTAAATGACAGAAAAATTATAACTGAAATTAAATGACAGTAATGAAAAACAATTGTATAAAATGGCACACAAAATAAATTAAACTTAAAACAAAAAATATTAAAACAATAATCATAAAGGGTGTGCAATAAAGTAACGAATTAACCAAGGCTAGGGACTAGACAAAGTCAAGTCCCCGGCAACGGCGCCATTTTGCAAACGATTTATTTGATATATTAAAAGCTAAGAAATAATCCTAGAAATCAACAAATCAATAGACCGTCGGGTTGCAAAAATCCCGGTTGCAGTAGTATAGTAATTATGAAGCGACCAGGTGTCAATCCACGGGACTTGAGGTAAAAAGCCTAGCCTAAGACAATGGGTAATTCAAAAGGGTTTGTTTTGGTTTTGGGGTTTAAATAGATAACAAGAAGTAAATAGCAGATAAATTAAAGTGATAGATTTGGGAGTGTGAACGGTACTCTAGGTTCAGGGAGTTGTTTCTAGCTAGGTTCTGCATATTCTACTGCTTAACGGAGACTTGGATCGGCTTGTAATTCTCAATTATCTATTTGTATTAAGTCCTAATTCCAGATAGCTCATCTAGACAGGGCATGTTGTTCTAGTCTAGATTTAGCAAGTATATCTAGATGGTTTTATTGCACAGAATTACTAGTCTGGTTTGGTCCGGACTAAAGCTCCTAGTGGCTAATGTAATCTATCCGATTGCAATTATCACAGGTAACAGGTTAATAGGACCATCAATGCTAATCACCTTATCTGATCATAACATGATTCGAGGGCTTATAATAAATTCATGACGTTTATTAAAAGCGCTTAAATGCATTAACCTGAACAATCCAAATAGTCTCGACAAAGTAGTAAAATAATGCAGAGTTTAACTAATTACAACATCCCTTCCCCTAGAGTATATCCTCTTAGCTAGACATAGTAATTGAAAGCATAAATAGGAGAGAGTTAGAAGAAATCATCTGTTACGAAGATCCTCCCGCTTGCTCCGCCCTTTGTCCTTGCGCTATGCTGGCTGAGACGTTGGATTTGATGACAATGAAGTGAACTTGGTGAAATGGGGTGAAAGTGGAAATTTTGGGCGAGTTTGTGAGGTGTCCGGATCAATTGGGTCTGTCTGGGTCAGACAGAGATTCGGACGCAATGTTTTGGGTGAGTCCGGATCCGGATGGAAATCCGGACGCGGCTAAATGCTGTGTGTGAAGGCGGGCTGTGTGTGTAAATGAACGATGAAGATTATGGAGGAAGATTGATGAATGGAGATGGAATGAGTCGTGAATGAGAGGATTAGTAGAGAGGGAGAGTAGAGGGGTTAGACTATCAAGTCAAGTACGAATTGAAATGGAAGGAGAATGAGAGTTTAAATAGGCTTAGAAATAAACATAGGTTAGTGGTGAGGTTGGTGAGTTGGTAATTAATTGAGTATGGGTGCGTGTTAATAAACGTTGAGATATGGGCATTACCGCCGTGTCGGCTGATAATTACGCCGAAAGCCTGATTATCAGCGCATGCATTTTTATTTTTCGTTTCTGTATGACGTCCGGATCTGTGTCCGGATCCGGACGTGAGATAAAACTTTAGATCTGGATCTCGCCTCATGTCCAGATTTGTGTCTGGATCGGGACGTGAGATAGAAGTTTAGATCTGCGTCTCGTGTCACGTCCGGACTTACGTCCGGATCCGGATGTGTGTTGTTCTCTGTGAGGTGTCCGGATCAGTTGGGCCGGACGGAGATCCGGACGTGAGATGTCCGGGTCTGGCTGGGTCAGACAGAGATCCGGACGTGTGTATTTTGTTTTGGTTTTCTTTGCAAACTTTGACAGGCTCCAAATTCTTCGTTTGAGCTCCGTTTTTCGATCCGTTTGCGGCGTTGGAAAGCTCTTGAGGAGAACTATGCATTTCTACCATCATTTCCTTATTTTATCATATAAATTGGCATCAGTTCTTGCCCAAGGTAAGAATAATGAAAAACATAAGATAAGTGTGAGAAAACACCTGAAAACTTGCGTAAAATAGGAATTTAGAGCATATATGATGAGTGTACAAATGAGCATGTTTTAGGGGTGTATTTCATATGTTTAATCAACACTTTTCATGCTCATTTCTCCACTCTAGCTTGTTTTCCTCTAGTTTTGTGTTTCATTGGTGTTTTACACATTTATTGTTTAAAACAGGAGGAGTAACATAGCTAGGAGTAAAGTAGACGAAGAGAGGAACGTGTGGGCGCAAACGGATCCAAAATCGGAGTTAAAACGAAGAAGATACAGCGTTTTGAAGTTAGCCTGACTCCGACCGACCTTGCAAGGTCGGTCGGGTCCAAATTTTGCCCAGATTTGCGTTTTGCAAGCTACTGGAATCGACCGACCTTAGGACCGACCTTGCAAGGTCGGTCGAACATAAAAACGCACCCGAAAATTGCTACTGACTCTGACCGACCCTAGGACCGACCTTGCAAGGTCGGTCGGGTCGAAAATTAGCCCAGATCTACATTTTAAAACGGGGAATTTTGGGGAAAACTTCCCCATTCTCCATTCAGTCGAGTTCCACCCTAAAAACAGAGAGGAAGGGCGATTCTAAAGGAGAAAAGAAGAGGAGATGAGAAGAAGAAGAAGAAGAAGAAAGAAGAAGAAGAAGAAGAAGAAGAGAAGAGAAGGGAGGAGAAGAGAAGAGAAGATCACCTCCTTCCAAGCTCCATTAATGGCTACTTCTATCCCTTGCTCTTTTATTTTCTCTCCTGTGGCTGTGTAGAATCATTTGTAGCTAGGGATTGGGTATTTTGTCCCAAAATCCCTAAACTCCATTGTTGAATCTTGAACTTGTGTTTGTGCTTTATTTTAGTCTTTGAGCTTAATGAAGATGATTATTGAGTGTTTATAACTTCTAAACGTGTTGCTCATGATTTGGGGATTTGTTAAGGGTTTTGCTCAATTTGTCTTCTATATGTTAAATTGGTTGGTTTGGCTTACCGATTAGTTTAGCATTATTGTGGGATTCTATCAAAATGGTATTCAGAGATAGAAACCTAAACTGTTAGAGACTAAAACGGTGTACTCTGATTTCGATGATTTTGAGATTAGACTACATTGCAACTTTAGTGGAACTTGAGCTTAGTGCTATCGATTGACCCGGGGCTTAGTTGAATGAGAAGTCTCGATTAAATTGGTTAGGATTAGTAGGCCTAGATTAGGTTGCTAAATAATTAAACGTTCCCGTGGTTTAGCTATGAGTTCAAGGTTCGACAATCGGTAGTAAGGGGAGGACGGGTGCAAATATCCATCCCGGGCTACACCTATCCTAGATAGTTAGTTTAGTGTTTATTGATTTTCTTTATTTCTCCAATTACAACCCAAAAACCCAAAACCCATAATTTACATTTATGCACTTTTGTATATATCCTCTTGCACATTTACTAAGCATATAATTAGCTAGATAGTTACGAAGTCCCTGTGGATACGACCTTGTTGTACTACAATGATTGGGTTTACTGCCCATAGTTAGCAAGATAGTTTCACCACTGTTTTGCCCAACAAGTTTTTGGCGCCGTTGCCGGGGACTTCGGTCCAACTATCTGGTTTATTATCTGTTTAGTTTTTGTGCAGATTTTCATTTCATTTATTTGCCCATTTTGTGTATAAATTTTTGTTTCTTTTTTTAGGTACTTAATTCTGATGGATGGTCACTACGATCAAGCAGGAGGTTGGTACGGTTACTCCTATGGCGCAGAGAACTTCAATCAATGGGATGTATGCCAGAGGTGCGGAGAATATCATGAGAGCCCCCATTGTCCAACAACAATGTCAGAATTGAGAGCTCTCATGGAAAACTTCAAATCATCTATCACTCCCCCAGCAGGAGGTTGGCATGGCGACTACACCGAGCAAACACCAACCATTGGAGTGTATGTCAAAGGTGCGAAGAGTACCATGAAAGCCCCCAATGTTCAGTCTCAATGGCTGAATTGAGAGCTCTCTTGGAGGATTTCAAGTCATCTCCCAAGCCTAACCCCATCTTTGTGTGCCGAGAGTGTGGAGAAGATCATGAGAGTTCCCATTGTCCTATGGTTGCAATAGAGAGAAACTACACCATTTTGAGGGAAATGGTGGCAGATTTTACCTCAAAGTTTGGGACCTCCAAAATGATCCAGCAAAGAACGTCAGCTCAGCTAGAACACATGGAGCAACCAGTTCAACAACTGATTGAAGTGGTTCACGAGGAGGAACAACCTGCTGAGAACTTGAGCTACTCTCCAACTCCTCCCCTGTGTGAATCTGAAAGCCCAGCACCACTCCACCCCCGGCTTGACTATGAAGACACTTCATCAGAAGAGAGTTTCCACTCTGACTTCAAGGAGCTTTCTCCCTCTGAAGTCAGCTACCAATATTTCCCCACCTTCTCCGTGCTCTATCAAGATAACGAGGATGCTCACATCCTCAACTTTGAGAAGGAGGAGACACTGTCTCTCTCTGACTCCTCAGAGGAGAGTACCACCACCGACTTCAAGGAGTCATCCCCCTCTGAAGTTGATGTCCACCTCGGCTCTTCCTATGAGCCTCACCCCGAGGTCAAGGATGTCTACATCCTCGAATTTGAGGAGGAGGAGCCCACTAACTTTGATCTTCATTTGAAGGATCAAGGCCCCCACCCGTGCACTAATGAAGTTGGGTGGAAGCTCAACGTACACCCGCTAAGTGTGGAGGCCACCTTCCCATTTGATCCGGGACCAAAGATTGAAGACAAAGTCCGCTCCGGAGTTCTCCCTGCACCGCTCACTGAAGATAAGGATGTTTACATCCTTGAATTTGAAGAGGAGGCTCCACCACAGTTTGATCCTCGTACCAAGGATCACCCACCTCAACACTTCCACCTGATGAACGATCGGTGGAGTTTACACTTTCACATTCTAAGTGTTGAGGCCACATTTCCTTTTGATCCGGGTCGTTCTTCATTGCTAGATGATGCCCGCCCAACCCACCCGTTGAAGCCGACTTCAACGTTCATATTCGATCCCGGATGACTTCACGGTGGTATGGTCTAGCCAAAGACCTTAAAGAAGGGCCACTTACCGGGAGGCAACCCGGATTTCATTTCGTGTCTTGTCTTTTAAATTCTGTTAGTTTAGATTTTGCATTGTTTTCAATAATGGGCTATTTTGGCATTCTTTGGACTTGCCCTTTTACGCTCAATTGGTGGCGTTTGTTTTGTGAATATTTTGGAAAAGGGTAAGCCCCTCTGAAAAAGGGATGGGATTAGGAACACTTACAAAGGAACCTCTAGCGAAATTTTCCAAGAGGACCTTCATCTCCAACGATTGAAGGTAGCACCTCCACGACCCCTCCCACTAGCAATTGTGCGGGCACCCTATCTTCCATCCGCATCTTATCGGGGAGTACTCATTTCACCCTTTAATATTTGCCCACAACGACTCCACTATTTTTATTTCCTGTTTTTGTTTTCGTTCTCCTTTGGTTTTGTTTTTGCTAACCCTTAACTCCAGTTGTAGTTTGGTTGCTTCTAGTGTTTTATGCGGGTGCAACTTCCAGTCCACACCACAATCAAGCTACGCTACTTGAGGCTGAAGCTCAAGTGTGGGGGAGTTCTACAAACTGATAGCAATAGCAATCTCAGGGGAGTACTAGTTCCTTTTAGTTTTCGTTCTCTCTTCTCTAATTTTGAATCTGCAAATCTGGGAATAGCTTCTGTGCTATACTGTTTGTTTGTGTCCCGTGTGATTTTCCTTTTGTCTACTTCCCGCAAAGGTCTTCTGGAACCTTCCCCGGTTTTGATTGGTGAACAATGGGGACATTGTTCAATTTAAGTGTGGGGGAGCGACCTTTTCGGTGAATTGTGTGCTTAAATGCTTAATACTTCATGCTTATCTTGCGATTGTCCAAAATAAAAAACTTGGACCCTTGTGTTGTGAGTTGTTCTCATTAAGAACAAATACTGTTATGAATTGTGGGATAAATGCTTAAATTTTTCATTTTGATTGCTTTTGAGGAGCATTTTACATGCGGTGTGGCCAAGTGATCTTATATGGTTGGATTTTTATTGCTTTGGGGTTCCTTCTGTCTTCTTTCTTAGGGATTGCTAAGGGGTGCTTATTTGTGAAAATCCTTCAAGGGACTTGTGAGACGCCATTGTTAACCAACAATGAGAGTTGAGTGTTCTTAAATGCAAAAGCATGATGCCAAAATTTTATCTTCTCATCTCTTATGCAAAAGTGAAACAAATGCATAAATCTATTTTTCCTTTTGTTTTCTTCTCAATGCCCATTCTTGAGAGAAGTTGGACATGGTAAAAGCTCTCTAAGTCACCTAATCTTTAGAACTTTGAAGCACTTCGGATCATACCCCGAAACTCTAGATTTTGTTTTGCCCTAAGCACACCCATGCCACCACTAAGAGATGGTTCACACTCCTCAAAGGTTTTAATCACTTTTTGCTTCTTCTTTTATCCTACAATTCATGTTAGTGTTTGTTAGTCTTGAGCATTCCTTACTTGCATAGGTGCTTGGTTTTGCTTGAGGACAAGCAAAAAGGTAAGTGTGGGGGTGTGATGAGTGTCCAAATGAGCATGTTTTAGGGGTGTATTTCATATGTTTAATCAACACTTTTCATGCTCATTTCTCCACTCTAGCTTGTTTTCCTCTAGTTTTGTGTTTCATTGTGTTTTACACATTATTGTTTAAACAGGAGTAACATAGCTAGGAGTAAGTAGACGAAGAGAGGAACGCGTGGGCACAAACGGATCCAAAATCGGAGTTAAAACGAAGAAGATACAGCGTTTTGAAGTTAGCCTGACTCCGACCGACCTTAGGACCGACCTTACAAGGTCGGTCAGGTCCAAATTTTGCCCAGATTTGCGTTTTGCAAGCTACTGGAATCGACCGACCTTAGGACCAACTTTGCAAGGTCGGTCGAACTTAAAAACGCGACCGAAAATTGCTACTGACTCCGACCGACCCTAGGACCGACCTTGCAAGGTCGGTCGGTCGGGTCGAAAATTAGCCCAGATCTGCATTTTAAAACGGGGAATTTTGGGGAAAACTCCCCCATTCTCCATTCAGTCGAGTTCCACCCTAAAAACAGAGAGGAAGGGCGATTCTAAAGGAGAAAATAAGAGGAGATGAGAAGAAGAAGAAGAGAAGAGAAGGGAGGAGAAGAGAAGAGAAGCTCACCTCCTTCCAAGCTCCATTAATGGCTACTTCTATCCCTTGCTCTTTTATTTTCTCTCCTGTGGCTGTGTAGAATCATTTGTAGCTAGGGATTGGGGATTTTGTCCCAAAATCCCTAAACTCCATTGTTGAATCTTGAACTTGTGTTTGTGCTTTATTTTAGTCTTTGAGCTTAATGAAGATGATTATTGAGTGTTTATAACTTCTAAACGTGTTGCTCATGATTTGGGGATTTATTAAGGGTTTTGCTCAATTTGTCTTCTATATGTTAAATTGGTTGGTTTGGCTTACCGATTAGTTTAGCATTATTGTGGGATTCTATCAAAATGGTATTCAGAGATAGAAACCTAAACTGTTAGAGACTAAAACGGTGTACTCTGATTTCGATGATTTTGAGATTAGACTACATTGCAACTTTAGTGGAACTTGAGCTTAGTGCTATCGATTGACCCGGGGCTTAGCTGAATGAGAAGTCTCGATTAAATTGGTTAGGATTAGTAGGCCTAGATTAGGTTGCTAATTAATTAAACGTTCCCGTGGTTTTGCTATGAGTTCGAGGTTCGACAATCGGTAGTAAGGGGAGGACGGGTGCAAATATCCATCCCGGGCTACACCTATCCTAGATAGTTAGTTTAGTGTTTATTGCTTTTCTTTATTTCTCCAATTACAACCCAAAAACCCAAAACTCATAATTTACATTTATGCACTTTTGTATATATCCTCTTGCACATTTACTAAGCTTATAATTAGCTAGATAGTTACGAAGTCCCTGTGGATACGACCTTGTTGTACTACAATGATTGAGTTCACTGCCCATAGTTAGCAAGATAGTTTCACCACTGTTTTGCCCAACAATATAAAACTATATCAATTTCACACTTATCACAACTACATGGATACATCATTGTAAGTTTGTAATGTATAAAATCAGAAGCCTAAGTACGAGACTGACAGAGAGTGGAAACGAAGAACGAGATAGAAAGTGTTCCGCTACCAATCTTATTATTGATAACTTGAAAACTTCTCACCTGATCTGTTCAACACTTTGAACAATCCCTCTCACGTCTAATTCTAGACAAAACTTTGATTACAATCAACAACTCTTTTCTCTCTCAAAGACTATCTTTTTACGGTAGAAGCTCTACCTTTTCTGATGTTTTTGCTATATATATACTACTTGGAGGCAGATAACAACCTCTTAAATATCTACAAAAAATATTTATCTAAAATTAATATAAATACAAAATACATGATCCTAAAATATCTTTAAACTGTTTCCTAGTATAATGTTGGCGCCTCTGATTTTACTACTTCTGGTTATTGAGTAAATATTTTGTTAAGATCTTCTACCCAAGGCTGACTGTAGAGGTTGTTGAGATAATATAGGCAAGCCTTGCTTTGGTAATTTTGCCACATAAAAAACCTTCAGTAAATATACATTTATAATTCCCCCCTTTTTTTTATGTGAGCAAACTTCGTATGGTGAGATAGTTTAGCATTCCTCCTCAAGATATGCATTCCCCCTTAAACCGAGCATTCCCCCTGAATATGTTAAAAACTTTGCATCTCTTCAACAAGATTTGATTAATCAAGTAACATATTCAAATTATCCACCATATTTCCCCCTTTTACGAAATAAAAAAATGGTACTAAAAAGTATATCTCACGAAGTGTAAAATAGCATGCAAGATCATGAAAATGGCATTTTATACAAATTCATGCATAGGAACACAAAATATAAGGATAGGCTATCCATAGAAAAGGCAATAAAGGTGTGGCAGGGTCAGGATAAGGGTGACTAGAAAGTTGGCTATCGAAATTAACAACAAGGCAAAAGGACAAAAGATCAACACATACTTCAAGAATACCAGATGACCAAACGTGTGAAAATATCAGTTAGGTCTTCAAGAACAGCTTCTGTAAATTTTTTAATCTGCTTAAGTAGACAGGCCAAAAGCTCTGAGGGTTGTGAAGGCACACCCGAATCCTTTAGTGGTTGTTTGACAATACACTGATGTAGGATCGGGTGGCTAACACAAACCAACTCAAGGTGTGAGTCTAAAAGTTGGTTTGACTCAATCGGTCTTTGAAAGTAAGAAACACTCTGTGACGTAGAGGCACTCAATCGAACTGGTTAAACTAAGTGTGCGGAAGACTTTGAAGAAACTGAAACGAATTAACACTCGAAAGGTAGAGGGACTCTGTCGAACTCAGCAGGATACACAATATAAGTTATTTTATTTCCTGGTCAAAAACAAAACAACTTATAATGCCCACTCAGTAGATGAGATCTACTTCGTGGTTTTCACTCACTCACCCAATACAATCTCTGATCAGCTTAATGATAAGTGTAGTGAAAACTAGGTCCTACCTAGAAAGACTCTATCGATATGCACAAACGAATCTAGTACTTCTCTCTCTCTTTTTCTTCTCTCTCTCTCTCTAAAATAGGAAAAGCTTTCTCTAAACAAATGCTCTGAATGATTCTCTCTGGAAAGCTGCAATGAGAAATGAAATGACAACTCTCTTATATAGTAGAGCCGTTGAGGGAGTCTGCTTCCGAAATTTCTGCCATCTGAACGTTGTAGTTACTTGTAGTTGCTTAAAATCCGGTCCTAACTTCTTTGTGAACGTTGCTAAGCCTTGGCCCTTAATTTTCGGACAATTACTAATCCATTGGACGACTTGGCAACGTTCAATTATGACTCTCACGTCTGATGTAGCAGACTGACTCTGTTAATTCCGAAATTTCAGGAACCAATGACTCTTTCCTTGAATTTCAGAAGCTGGAGCCAAGTCTTCTGATTAGTGCCATGCTGAGAGAATTTTGGTCCAAGTCTGAGCGTTGATGACCGTTGTAAGTCAATGTAGTTGTTGTACTTGCTCCTTAATTTTCGCAACTGACCGACAGACTCTCTCGAATTATCAGAAAGTCAAGGCTTTGGATTTTGCTCACATTTTGCATGAATTTCGGCCCAAGGACGATAGTTGATGACTGTTATGGTTTAGTGGACGTTGCTCCTTGAATTTCGTTACTGATTGATGAATTCACATGGATGGACTCTCTCGCTCTTTCGGTAAGGACAGAGACTCATTCGATCTTTCAAGGTTGACGGACTCTGTCTTGTTTTGAGAAGTGTGATTGACTCATTTGATCTGGTTGACTATCTCAGCAACACCTTCATACTCCAATAGTTTCCCCCTTGTTGCTGATGATAGCAAAACTCTTTTTTTGAATCCCGAATGAGTCAATCTGCAAAACAAGACAAGAGCAAAAAAAAAGAATTTTGGGGAACCGACCCTGTCCAAGTTCCCCCTTAATCACAGCATAGATTGAGTAACTCTGTTAGAGTTCCCCCTGAATCGATGAGCACAATTTGGCAAACCACAACCTACTAAGAAAGATTGAAAAAGGGAATATATGACTAAGTTAAGAAAACTGCAACCAACATGATCTAGTACCAACAGAGTAAAAACGAAACAGAATATCCAAACTTCACCTAAGACCTAGTCACACAGAGATAGAGTCAATCCAGAACATAGCCAGAGTGACCCGTTCGTAGAGAGACGGGATTCACTACTTCCCCCTTTTTGCTGTCATCGGTAAGGGGAGTTTGCAACAGAGTCTAAGTCAATCCGTACATTAAAAAACAAATAGACTGTATCCATAACGCAAACATACTCATGGACGACAAGGGGCAAGAAGTATTGTCATATTCCACAATACCTTTCATTGCCACATACTCATAACTTGTAATGATCCCTGTTGCATTGCATTGTATTTTTGAAGACTTTATAGCTCTATATTTGCAATGCATAGATATTTAACAAGTTAAGCACACAGGGACTGTCTCCATCCCCCAGACTTTTCTCTCCACCCATGTAACAGCTTTGGGCCAACTTTCCCAGGTTTCACACCCTTAGGAAGTTAGGTGATGAAACACCCTTAAAGACTTAATAACCGAGTGGACGAGGTCCGTTTTGGTTAAGGAGAAACAAGTTAGCGGAGTACCTTGCCTTTGTCCTCTCTCCCTTTTTTTGTTTTTTTCCCTTTTTTTTTTGAAAGCCACTAAGGGACACAAAGAACAGACACAGTCTATCAATATGAGAACACGGATTGACTCAAACAGTATGCAAGCAACACCTACTAATTATACAGCCAAAGTTGGAGAGAGACTACCGTCTTACGTTGATTGAGTCATTTTGATTGCTGAACGGAGTTCCTCGAATCTGGTGGTAGGAAGAGGCTTGTCAAAGATATCTGCTAGCTGATCCTCTATTGGAACAAAGTCAAGTTGAATTAGTTTTTTCTCAACACGGTCCTTCAAGAAATGAAAACGTATTTCAATGTGTCTGATTCTCGAATGTTGGACTGGGTTTCCTGAGATTTTAAATGCGCAATTATTATCACAGAAAATACCAATTTGATCTCAGCAAAATTTTGCTTTTTAGAGGACCAAGAGACTAATCATAGACTAAGGAATTATGCATTGCTAGATGTACTCTTTCGATCATGGAGGGAATCTGTCCAGTTAGAATCACTAAAACCTGATAAAGTAATATAGGGGAACGAATGTACCATATATGAAGTTGACTGGTTCCTGTTAAGTATCGAAAGATTCACTTGTCTGCCTTGAGATGGGACTGTTTGGGTGTTGCTTGAAAGCGAGCACATAGACAGACTTGGTCGTCGGCATTGATGGTATTTAGACACTTCTTGTACATATTTCCTTCTTTACGTCCCGTGGCTTCTAGAGATCCTGTACGTTCATCAAAAACTTTGCAATCGACAGATGAGAAAAGTACTAAATTGAATTTTTCACAAATTAGAAAAATGCTTAATAGACTATGTTGAAGTCCAGTGACCAGATGGACTCCATCTACCTTAAACTTGGAGGCATTACCTACGGAGCCAACTCCCATGATTTCACCTTGGTTGTTGTTACCAAAGGTAACCTTACCTCCTTTGTAGGTTGAAAGCGAGCTGAATTTGTCGGGATTTCCAGTCTGGAGCACCCGCTGTCCAAGTACACATAGTCCATCTCCACGCTCGCTTCCACCTGCAAAAAAAAATCACTTGGTAGTTTTGGGAACCCAAATATACTTGGGTCCCCTTTTTGAACCAGATTTTTTCAGCTTTTCTCGTGCCTCAAGGATAAGATTGAGTCGCTTGATATTAAATGACACATCCTTGTGAAGCTTTTCACGGGCACTATCTCGATGTCCAAGACTCCCGCAATAACCGCAAATCTTAGTGGGAGGAAGATTGACGTACTTTTGTTGTCCTTTCCACCAAGAATCAAAATTTTCTTTTTGTTGTTGGCGCTTGGGTTTGTTGTTGGATTTGGACATATTTTTAGGGATATCGAATTTACCTTTATGCCACTTGGGCTTTGATTGAGTGGATCCAACTCCAGACCATATATTGACTATCTCTTGGGAGAGTTTTTCAACTTCCTTTCGAAGATTATCACGATCTTGACTAACTTCCTTGATCTTGGAGTTGGCCCACTCGGGCAATTCTGATGGAGTGACTGTTTGATGAAATTGACTGGTTTGAGAGAGAGTGCATGTTCCTTTTCTTTCATTTTTCGAGAGAGTTGCTCAACAGAAGAGGTTAGAGAGATAACTTGAGATTCTGAACTATTTAACTCATTCTGCAAAGAACAACACTTGTCAGCGCAAACAGTGAGGTCATGTTTGAGAGAGTCAATCTGAGTGAGTGACTCTTCCTGTTCCCTTTGGTTGGATTCAGTAAGACTCTTGGTTTTGTCGAGCTCTTTTTTAAGGGAGTCAACACGACGCCGAGAGTCTCGCAAATCCAATCTAAGTGAGCAGGAAATAGTCTTATGTTCCTCAGCTTCATCTCTCAAAGCATACATAAGACTTTTTGAGATTTCGAGTTCCTCAGTTAACTCGGAAATTTTACTGGTGAGACTAGCTTTGAGAGAGTTAGTCTCAGAGACAATTTTAGCAATTAAAGTCATAAAACCCATAGGAGATATATGATAAAGATCTGTTTCAAGATGAGAACAAGTTACCTCATTGTCGGGGATCATGGACTCAGTCGTATCATGTGCCATGAGACATACCAGGTCGCTGGACTCCGTGTCTTGATCGTCGGAGTCTGATTCACCCCAACCGACAGCTGCCATTGCTCGTTGATTGACTGTCAGCCTAAGCAAGGCTCTGATACCACATGTAGGATCGGGTGGCTAACACAAACCAACTCAAGGTGTGAGTCTAAAAGTTAGTTTGACTCAATCGGTCTTTGAAAGTAAGAAACACTCTGTGACGTAGAGGCACTCAATCGAACTGGTTAAACTAAGTGTGCGGAAGACTTATGAAGAAACTGAAACGAATTAACACTCGAAAGGTAGAGGGACTCTGTCGAACTCAGCAGGATACACAATATAAGTTATTTTATTTCCTGGTCAAAAACAAAACAACTTATAATGCCCACTCAGTAGATGAGATCTACTTCGTGGTTTTCACTCACTCACCCAATACAATCTCTGATCAGCTAATGATAAGTGTAGTGAAAACTAGGTCCTACCTAGAAAGACTCTATCGATATGCACAAACGAATCTAGTACTTCTCTCTCTCTCTCAAATAGGCAAAGCTTTTCTAAACAAATGCTCTGAATGATTCTCTATGGAAAGCTGCAATGAGAAATGAAATGACAACTCTCTTATATAGTGGAGTCGTTGAGGGAGTCTGCTTCCGAAATTTCTGTCATCTGAACGTTGTAGTTACTTGTAGTTGCTTAAAATCCGGTCCTAACTTCTTTGTGAACGTTGCTAAGCCTTGGCCCTTAATTTTCGGACAATTACCAATCCATTGGACGACTTGGCAACGTTCAATTATGACTCTCACGTTTGATGTAGCAGACTGACTCTGTCAATTCTGAAATTTCAGGAACCAATGACTCTTTCCTTGAATTTCGGAAGCTGGAGCCATATTTTGGAAGCTGGAGCCAAGTCTTCTGATTAGTGCCATGCTGAGAGAATTTTGGTCCAAGTCTGAGCGTTGATGACCGTTGTAAGTCAATGTAGTTGTTGCACTTGCTCCTTAATTTTTGCAACTGACCGACAGACTCTCTCGAATTATCAGAAAGTCAAGGCTTTGGATTTTGCTCACATTTTGCATGAATTTTGGCCCAAGGACGATAGTTGATGACTGTTATGGTTTAGTGGACGTTGCTCCTTGAATTTCGTTACTGATTGATGAATTCACATGGATGGACTCTCTCGCTCTTTCGGTAAGGACAGAGACTCATTCGATCTTTCAAGGTTGACGGACTCTGTCTTGTTTTGAGAAGTGTGATTGACTCGTTTGATCTGGTTGACTATCTCTGCAACACCTTCATACTCCAACAACTGATCATCGTTCAGTTTAAGACCCATCTTGGAGAGAGTTGGGGATCCAATCACGATTATGATCCAGAGGCATAAACATGACCAATTTTTTGTGTAATCTTGTGCAACATATGGTACATCATAAGTGGGTAAGACTGATACGAATCTCCGTTTGTAGGGTGTTGCATAATTCCTTTATTTCTTCCCACTAAACCTCAGTTCTAGTCTTGGACCGGGTTGTTCAGCCTTGTGCTGAAGCAAATCTAGCATCTGATGTTGGATGATGCTTGTCAACCAGAAGCGAATCACCCTTTTTTTATGTTACTATTCGAGAATCCTTTATGGGATAGGAAGAAAAGACTAGCAAAAATGCCAGTATGAAAGCCATTGGTGAGGTAAAATGTGTGCAACAAAGAAACTGGCAAAATGGTACGAGAAACTTGCAGAGAAAATGATAAGTGTAAAGTGACCAATGAAAGTGGGTTCTATGCTGAGGGAGCAGTTGGTCAGGTAGAAAAAACCGGAAATTTAGTGGTGGTAATAAATGGATAGTTCCACTAGATGTTCAATGTTCCAACTTAGAATTTGATCCAGATCAGCCAAATTAATAACCAAGAAATGCCACGTAAATAAAAGTAATCCTCACTTTATTATGGAGTTAAATGAAATAATAAAATATATGTCACGCTCCACTCACTCTAAAGTGCCAAGTTTGATACACACAATAGAAGTCAATACAATAAATAAAAAGAATGCACCTTTGTAAACATTGAATGTCCACAATGCAAGACTGAAGGAAGGCAACGTTTCACGTGGAAGAGCTTTGGTGAAAGTGATTGCCAATTGTTGATAGTGGCACAATGAGGGAGATCCACAATATTCTCGCCAACTTGATTTTAAGAAAAATGATGATGAATCTCAATATGTATAATATGGAATGTAGAACTGAATCCTTCGTCAGTGCAATGCTGAAGAGAATATCGTAGTAGATTGGCACAAGAGACTAAGGAACACCATAGTCAGCCAATTGATATTGTATGTAGAGGTTGTGGGCACATCAAGTAGTAGCAACGATATATACAGCTTCAATGATGGAGATTGCAATATGTGATTGCCTCTTAGAAAAACCAAGACACCAGGCTTGAACCGATCAATTTGGGGCATAACCAGAATTTTTTTTATCAGTCTCGATCTGTGAAAGCCCTTAGGAAGAGGACAGATCCTACTTGAAAAACCAAACCAAAGTTAGTAGAGCATTATTTCTGTTCATATGACGAGAGCATCCAAAGTCCATCAGCCACCAATTGGGAAAGTCTTTATTATCCTGAGAATAGAAAATAGTTAGTGCCGCTTAGGGACCCATTGTTGTGTGGGACATCTAAGATTGATATAAAGCTGAGCATATTTAACTGTATTAGACTGATCAAGTCGAGCATTCTTGTTGAAGCGTATGACATGTACGAATATGGTGACCATGTATATGACAGTAACTGCACTCTACCCTTGCATTTAAAGCAACATTCATAGTAGTAGTATATGAAGTTCGTGGATTAGCACCACTAGGATATCTTTTAGGATCAGTCCTAGTCTGTGAATTTTGTTTTTGAGGTAAAACATTAGACGATGATGAAGTAGTGCCATAAAACCCTAGACCAGCACACCCTTGATTATGTCGACCTACCATTTCATTAATTTTAGCTTTTCCTTTATACCAAGAGGGATTTTCCAAAGTCATAATGTCTAATTTTCAACTAAGTGCATCACACTGCCTTTGTAGATCAGCATTACTCTGACGTATCCACTCATTATCAGCTCTGAGAGATTGAATTTCTTTTTCTTCCCACTTAGGAATAGAACTCAGTTTAGTACTGACAGGTGCAGTAAATGTAGATTGAACAACCTTAGCTGAGTTCAAGACTAGCTGAGATGCCAACTCTTTATTTTGTTCTTTCAAAACAACCATTTCTTCTTGTAGTTTATTAATCACAACAAGAGACTCAGTGGTATGTTCCTGTTTCACTTCCAAATCCCTAATTTTGAAAGAGCATCTTTCAACATATCAAACACTTGAGACTTAGTAGAACTATCATACAAATCACTCAAGCTTTGAGAACTTACCTGATCTCTTATGAGGGGTTGAAGTACCTTATCTCCAGCCATCAAACACGTAGTCCTATCATATTTGGAAGCGTCAGTATGAGACCAATGGATTGCAGTCATGCAAAAATGTGCTTCATTGCTTTCTATGCCATCTGATTCAGCATCATCCTCACCCCACACGGTGGCTACCATGCGTGCCTCACATCCTCGATGTTGTGGAGGTTTCGATGGTAAAGGACAATCCTTTATCAAATGTCTTGTTTTATGACATCAGAAACATTCATGCTTGCTGGTATTATACTCACATTTAGAATTTCCACCATGGTAACCTCCATGTTTTCGACTAAGAATGCACTTCAGTCCTTGTGCTAGCATAGTCATCTCATTCTCCATGTCATCATCATAGCCCCAGTATGGTGTCTCGACGGGAATCTTTGCTTTTAGTGCAAGATCCTTGTGCACCACTATATTTTGTTCCTCCATCTTGCTTTCATGAACCATCAAATCTGAACACAATTCTTCAAACGACATAGATGATAATTCTTTATTTTCTCAAGAAGTGATGTATAGTTAAGCCAATCTTTGGTTAGTGAATCAAGAAATCTTTTCATTAATAATCTCATTAGAAAGAGTTACCCCAACCGTTTTGAGTTTCATAAGCACTTCATTGAACCTTTCCACCGTCAGTGCTAGACTCGCGCCCTCTGACATTTTAAAGTTGTTAAAATTTTGTTGAAACTGTTTCTTCTTGGCTTTGCGGATTGATTTTGTTCCTTGATAAGCAATCTCCAGGAAGTCCTATACTCCTTTTGCCGTTCTTATACCCAAGACCCATCCTTGATCTTCGTCGGACAAGGAGGAGATAAGAATGCGAAGAGCTTGTTTATTTTTGTTTAAAAGATTTTCATCCACTTCTGTCCATTGATCCTCGGGTTTGTTCTATATCACACCTTCAACAATGACGGTAGGTTTGTAATCGCCTTGCATCACCACTTTCCAAACCTTATAATCCACGGACATCAACTAAGCATCCATCTGTTCGCACCACTTGGAATAATTGAATTTCGTCAACCTTGGTGCTTTTACATAATACGAACTCATCTTTCACGATCTATCTAGAAGTGTTAACTTCTATATTGGGTAAACCTACTCTAATACCACTTGTAAGTTCGTAATGTATAAAATCAGAAGCCTTAGTACGAGACTGACAGAGAGCAGAAATGAAGAACGAGATAAAAAGTGTTTAGAAGAAAAACTCCGCTACCAATCTTATTATTGATAACTTGAAAACTCCTCACTTGATCTGTTCAACACTTTGAACTATCACTCTCACGTTAATTCTAGATAAAACGTTGATTGCAATCAACAACTTCTTCTCTCTCAAAGACTACCTTTTTACGGTAGAAGCTCTACATTTTCTGATTTTTTTGCTATATATTTATACTACTGTTGGGCAAAATAATGTTGAAACTATCTTGCTAACTATGGGCAGTGAACCCAATCATTGTAGTACAACAAGGTCGTATCCACAGGACTTCGTAACTATCTAGCTAATTATAAGCTTAGTAAATGTGCAAGAGGATATATACAAAAGTGCATAAATGTAAATTATGGGTTTTGGGTTTTTGGGTTGTAATTGGAGAAATAAAAAAAAAGTAATAAACACTAAACTAACTATCTAGGATAGATGTAGCCCGGGATGGATATTGGCACCCGTCCTCCCCTTACTACCGATTGTCGAACCTCGAACTCATAGCTAAACCACGGGAACGCTTAATTAATTAGCAACCTAATCTAGGCCTACTAATCCTAACCAATTTAATCGAGACTTCTCATTCAGCTAAGCCCCAGGTCAATCGATAGCACTAAGCTCAAGTTCCACTAAAGTTGCAATGTAGTCTAATCTCAAAATCATCGAAATCAGAGTACACCGTTTTAGTCTCTAACAGTTTAGGTTTCTATCTCTGAATAACATTTGATAGAATCATTTGAGAATCCCACAATAATGCTAAACTAATAGGTAGGCCAAACCAACCAATTTAACACATAATTGATAATTTGGGTAAAACCCTAAACTAATCCTCAAATCATGAGCAACAAGTTTAAGAATCATAATACCCAATAACTATCAGTATTCAGCACAAGAACCAAAATAAAACCATAAATGAGTTCAAGAATCTACAATGGAGTTTAGGGATTTTGGGACAAATTCCCCAATCCCTAGCTACAAATGATTCTACACAGCCATATGAGAGAAAATAAAAGAGCAAGGGATAGAAGTAGCCATTAATGGAGCTTGGAAGGAGGTGAGCTTCTCTTCCCTTCTCCTCCCTTCTCTTCTCTTCTTCTTCTTCTCTTCTCATCTTCTTTTCTCCTTTAGAATTGCCCTTCCTCTCTGTTTTTGGGGCGGAACTCGACTGAATCAAGAATGGGGAAGTTTTCCCCAAAATTCCCCGTTTTAAAACGCAGATCTGGGCTAATTTTGACCCGACCAACCTTGCAAGGTCGGTCCTAGGGTCGGTCGGAGTCAGTAGCAATTTTCGGGCGCGTTTTTAAGTTCGGTCGATTCCAGTAGCTTGCAAAACGCAAATCTGGGCAAAATTTGGACCCGACCGACCTTGCAAGGTCGGTCCTAAGGTCGGTCGGAGTCAGGCTAACTTCAAAACGCTGTATCTTCTTCGTTTTAACTCCGATTTTGGATCCGTTTACGCCCACACGTTCCTCTCTTCATCTACTTTACTTCTAGCTATGTTACTCCTCCTGTTTAAACAATAAATGTGTAAAACACCAATGAAACACAAAACTAGAGGAAAACAAGCTAGAGTGGAGAAATGAGCATGAAAAGTGTTGATTAAACATATGAAATACACCCCTAAAACATGCTCATTTGGACACTCATCACACCCCCACACTTACCTTTTTGCTTGTCCTCAAGCAAAACCAAGCACCCATGCAAGTAAGGAATGCTCAAGACTAACAAACACTAACATGAATTATAGGATAAAAGAAGAAGCAAAAAGTGATTAAAACCTTTGAGGAGTGTGAACCATCTCTTAGTGGTGGCATGGGTGTGCTTAGGGCAAAACAAAATTTAGAGTTTCGGGGTATGAACCGAAGTGCTTCAAAGTTCTAAAGATTAGGTGACTTGGAGAGCTTTTACTATGTCCAACTTCTCTCAAGAATGGGCATTGAGAAGAAAACAAAAGGAAAAATAGATTTATGCATTTGTTTCACTTTTGCATAAGAGATGAGAAGATAAAATTTTGGCATCAAGCCTTTGCATTTAAGAACACTCAACTCTCATTGTTGGTTAACAATGGCGTCTCACAAGTCCCTTGATGGATTTTCACAAAGAAGCACCCCTTAGCAATCCCTAAGAAAGAAGACGGAAGGAACCCCAAAGCAATAAAAATCCAACCATACAAGATCACTTGGCCACACCGCATGTAAAATGCTCCTCAAAGCAATCAAAATGAAAAATTTAAGCATTTATCCCATAATTCATAACAGTATTTGTTCTTAATGAGAACAACTCACAACACAAGGGTCCAAGTTTTTTATTTTGGACAATCGCAAGATAAGCATGAAGTATTAAGCATTTAAGCACACAATTCACCGAAAAGGTCACTCCCCCACACTTAAATTGAACAATGTCCCCATTGTTCACCAATCAAAACCGGGGAAGGTTCTAGAAGACTTTTGCGGGAAGCAGACAAAAGAAAAATCACACGGGACACAAACAAACAGTATAGCACACAAGCTATCCCCAAATTTGCAGATTCAAAATTAGAGAAGAGAGAACGAAAACTAAAAGGAACTAGTACTCCCCTGAGATTGCTATTGTTATCAGTTTGTAGAACTCCCCCACACTTGAGCTTCAGCCTCAAGTAGCGTAGCTTGATTGCGGTGTGGACTGGAAGTTGCACCCGCATAAAACACTAGAAGCAACCAAACTACAACTGGAGTTAAGGGTTAGCAAAAACAAAACCAAAGGAGAACGAAAACAAAAACAGGAAATAAAAATAGTGGAGTCGTTGTGGACAAATATTAAAGGGTGAAACGAGTACTCCCCGGAGATGCGGATGGAAGATAGGGTGCCCGCACAATTGCTAGTGGGAGGGGTCGTTGAGGTGCTACCTTCAATCGTTGGAGATGAAGGTCCTCTTGGAAAATTTCGCCAGAGGTTCCTTTGTAAGTGTTCCTGATTCCATCCCTTTTTCAGAGGGGTTTACCTGTTTCCAAAATATTCACAACACAAACGCCACCAATTGGGCGTAAAAGGGCAAGTCCAAAGAATGCCAAAATAGCCCATTATTGAAAACAATGCAAAATCTAAACTAACAGAATTTAAAAGACAAGACACGAAATGAAATCCGGGTTGCCTCCCGGTAAGCGGCCCTTCTTTAAGGTCTTTGGCTAGACCATACCACCGTGAAGTCATCTGGGATCGAATATGAACGTTGAAGTCGGCTTCAACGGGTGGGTTGGGCGGGCATCATCTAGCAATGAAGAACGACCCGGATCAAAAGGAAATGTGGCCTCAACACTTAGGATGTGAAAGTGTAAACTCCACCGATCGTTCATCAGGTGGAAGTGTTGAGGTGGGTGATCCTTGGTACGAGGATCAAACTGTGGTGGAGCCTCCTCTTCAAATTCAAGGATGTAAACATCCTTATCTTCAGTGAACGGTGCAGGGAGAACTCCGGAGCGGACTTTGTCTTCAATCTTTGGTCCCGGATCAAATGGGAAGGTGGCCTCCACACTTAGCGGGTGTACGTTGAGCTTCCACCCAACTTCATTAGTGCACGGGTGGGGGCCTTGATCCTTCAATTGAAGATCAAAGTTAGTGGGCTCCTCCTCCTCAAATTCAAGGATGTAGACATTTTCGACCTCGGGGTGAGGCTCATAGGAAGAGCCGAGGTGGACATCAACTTCAGAGGGGGATGGCTCCTTAAAGTCGGTGGTGGTACTCTCCTCTGAGGAGTCAGAGGGAGACAGTGTCTCCTCCTTCTCAAAGTTAAGGATGTGAGCATCCTTGTGATCTTGATGGAGCACGGAGAAGGCGGGGTGTAGGATCGGGTGGCTGACTCAAACCAACTCAAGGTGTGAGTCTAAGAGTTGGTTTGACTCAATCGGTCTTTGAAAGTAAAAAACACTCTATGATGTAGAGGCACTCAATCGAACTTCGTATGTGAGAACACTTGAGACGTAGAAACACTTAGTCGAACTAAGTGCGCGGAAGCAGTTGCTCAAGGTAGCAAAGTAAGATAGACTTAGCGGAGCTAAATGGATTAACACTCGAAAGGTGGAGGACTCTGTCGAACTCAGCAGGATACACAATATAAGTTATTTTATTTCCTGGTCAAAACAAAACAACTTATAATGCCCACTCAGTAGATGAGATCTACTTCGTGGTTTTCACTCACTCACCCAATACAATCTCTGATCAGCTCAATGATAAGTGTAGTGAAAACTAGGTCCTACCTAGAAAGACTCTATCGATATGCACAAACGAATCTAGTACTTCTCTCTCTTTTTCTCTCTCTAAAATAGGCAAAGCTTTCTCTAAACAAATGCTCTAATGATTTCTTTGGAAAGCTGCAATGAGAAACGAAATGACAACTCTCTTATATAGTGGAGCCGGTGAGGGAGTCTGCTTCCGAAATTTCTGCCATCTGAACGTTGTAGTTGCTTAAAATTCGGTTCTAACTTCTTTATGAATGTTGTTAAGCCTTGGCCCTTAATTTTCGGACAATTACCAATCCATTGGACGACTTGGCAACGTTCAATTATGACTTTCACGTCTGATGTAGTAGACTGACTCTGTCAGTTCTGAAATTTCAGGAACTAATGACTCTTTCCTTGAAGTTCGGAAGCTGGAGCCATATTTCGGAAGCTGAAGCCAAGTCTTCTGATTAGTGCCATGTTGAGAGAATTTTGGTCCAAGTCTGAACGTTGATGACCGTTGTAAGTCAATGTAGTTGCTGTACTTGCTCCTTAATTTTCGCAACTGACCGACAGACTCCTCGAATTACCAGAAAGTCAAGGCTTTGGATTTTGCTCACATTTTGCATGAATTTCGGCCCAAGGATGATAGTTGATGACTGTTATGGTTTAGTGGACGTTGCTCCTTGAATTTCGTTACTGATTGATGAATTCACATGGATGGACTCTCTCGCTCTTTCGGTAAGGACAGAGACTCATTCGATCTTTCAAGGTTGACGGACTCTGTCTTGTTTTGAGAAGTGTGATTGACTCGTTTGATCTGGTTGACTATCTCAGCAACACCTTCATACTCCAACAGTTTCCCCCTTGTTGCTGATGATAGCAAAACTCTTTTTGTGAATCCCGAATGAGTCAATCTACAAAACAAGACAAGGAAAAAAGTATTTTGGGGAACCGACCCTGTCCAAGTTCCCCCTTAATCACAGCATAGATTGAGTAACTCTTGTTAGAGTTCCCCCTGAATCGATGAGTACAATTTGGCAAACCACAACCTACTAAGAGAGATTGGAAAAGGGAATATATGACTAAGTTAAGAAAACTGCAACCAACATGATCTAGTACCAACAGAGTAAAAACGAAACAGAATATCCAAACTTCACCTAAGACCTAGTCGCACAGAGACAAAGTCAATCCAGAACATAACCGGAGTGACCCGTTCGTAGAGAGACGGGATTCACTACTTCCCCCTTTTTGCTGTCATCAGTAAGAGAAGTTTGCAACAAAGTCTAAGTCAATCCGTTCATTAAAAAACAAATAGACTGTATCCATAACGCAAACATACTTATGGACGACAAGGGGCAAGAAGTATTGTCATATTCCACAATACCTTTCATTGCCACATACTCATAACTTGTAATGATCCCTGTTGCATTGCATTGTATTTTTGAAGACTTTATAGCTCTATATTTGCAATTCATAGATATTTAACAAGTTTAAGCACAGGGACTGTCTCCATCCCCCAGACTTTTCTCTCCACCCATGTAACAGCTTTGGGCCAACTTTCCCAGGTTTCACATCCTTAGGAAGTTAGGTGATAAAGCACCCTTAAAGGCTTAATAACCGAGTGGACGAGGTCCGTTTTGGTTCAGGAGAAACAAGTTAGCGGAGTACCTTGCCTTTGTCCTCTCCCTTCTTCTTCTTTTTTTTAAATTAAAATCGCTAAGGGATACAAAGAACAGACACAGTCTATCGATATGAGAACACGGATTGACTCAAACAGTATGCAAACAACACCTACTAATTATTACAACCAAGGGATAAGAGAGATTACCGTCTTCCATTGATTGAGTCATTCTGAGTGCTGAACGGAGTGCCTCGAATCAGGTGGTAGGAAGAGGCTTGGCAAAGATATCTGCTAGCTGATCCTCTATTGGAACAAAGTCAAGTTGAATTACCTTTTTCTCAACATAGTCCTTCGAGAAATGGAAACGTATTTCAATGTGTTTGGTTCTTCAATGTGTTTCCAGAGATTTTAAATGCACAATTATTATCACAGAAAATACCAATTTGATCTCAGCAAAATTTTGCTTTGTAGAGGACCAAGAGTCTAAGCATAGACAAAGGAATTTTGCATTGCTAGATGTACTCTTTCGATCATGGAGAGAATCTATCCAGTCAAAATCACTAAAACCAGATAAAGTAATATAGGGGAACGAAGGTACCATAGATGAAGTTGACTGGTTCCTTTTAAGTATCGAAAGATTCGCTTGACCACCTTGAGATAAGACTGATTGGGTGCTGCTTGAAAGCGAGCACATAGACAGACTTGGTCGTCCGAATTGATGGCATTTAGACATTTCTTGTACATATTACCTTCTTTACGTCCTGTGGCTATAGAGATCCTGTACGTTCATCAAAAACTTTGCAAACGACATATGAGAGAAGTACTAAATTGAATCTTTCACAAATTTGAAAAATGCTTAACAGACTAGGTTGAAGTCCAGTGACCAGATGGACTCCATCTACCTTAAACTTGGAGGGGTTACCTATGGTGCCAACTCCCACGATTTCACCTTGGTTGTTGTTTCCAAAGGTGACCTTACCTCCTTTGTAGGATGAAAGCGAGCTGAATTTGTCGGGATTTCCAGTTGTGGAGCACCCTCTGTCCAAGTACACATAGTCCATCTCCACGCTCGCTTCCACCTGCAAAAAAATCACTTGGTACTTTTGGGAACCCAAATATACTTGGGTCCCCTTTTTGAACCAGATTTTTTCAGCTTTTCTCGTGCCTCAAGGATAAGATTGAGTCGCTTGATATTAAATGACACATCCTTGTGAAGCTTTTCACAGGCACTATCTCTATGTCCAAGACTCCCGCAATAACCACAAAAGGGGAGGAAGATTGACGTTTTTTGTCCTTTCCACCAAGAATCAAAATTTTCTTTTTGTTGTTGGCGTTTGGGTTTGTTGTTGGATTTGGACATATTTGTAGGGATATCGAATTTACCTTTATGCCACTTGGGCTTCGATTGAGTGGATCCAACTCCAGATCGTATATTGACTATCTCTTGGGAGAGTTTTTCAACTTCCTTTTGAAGATTATCACGATCTTGACTAACTTCCTTGATCTTGGAGTTGGCCCACTCGGGCAATTCTGATGGAGTGACCTGCTTGATGAAATTGACTGGTTTGAGAGAAAGAGCGTGCTCCTTTTCTTTCAGTCTTTGAGTGAGATTTTTGATAGTGGTGTTTAGGGATATGTTTTTGGATTCAGAGGCATTAAGATCATTTTGAAGAGAACAGCACTTGTCAGTAAAAATGGTGAGGTCTTGTTTGAGGGAGTCGATCAGGGTGAGAGACTCTTTCTGGTCACCCTGTTTAAACTGAGTGCATTCTAAGGTATCATGAAGTTCCTTTTGAAGGGAATCAACATGACGCCTTGATTCTTGTAGATCTAACCTGAGAGAGCAAGAGATGGTTTTGTGTTCCTCGGCTTCATCTCTTAGAGCATACATAAGACTTTTTGAGATTTCGAGTTCCTCAGATAGCTCGGTTATCTTGCTGGTGAGACTTGCTTTGAGGGAGTTGTTCTCGGAAACAATTTTAGCAATTAAAGTCATAAATCCCATGGGGTTAATACGATAAAGGTCTGTTTCAAGATGAGAACGAGTTACCTCATTATCAGGAATCATGGACTCCGTCGTGTCATGTGCCATTAGACATACCAATCCGCTGGACTCTATGTCTGGATCGTCGGAGTCTGAATCACCCCAACCGACAGCTGCCATAGCCGTTGATGACTGTCAGCCTAAGCAAGGCTCTGATACCACATGTAGGATCGGGTGGCTGACTCAAACCAACTCAAGGTGTGAGTCTAAGAGTTGGTTTGACTCAATCGGTCTTTGAAAGTAAAAAACACTCTGTGATGTAGAGGCACTCAATCGAACTTCGTATGTGAGAACACTTGAGACGTAGAAACACTTAGTCGAACTAAGTGCGCGGAAGCAGTTGCTCAAGGTAGCAAAGTAAGATAGACTTAGCGGAGCTAAATGGATTAACACTCGAAAGGTGGAGGACTCTGTCGAACTCAGCAGGATACACAATATAAGTTATTTTATTTCCTGGTCAAAACAAAACAACTTATAATGCCCACTCAGTAGATGAGATCTACTTCGTGGTTTTCACTCACTCACCCAATACAATCTCTGATCAGCTCAATGATAAGTGTAGTGAAAACTAGGTCCTACCTAGAAAGACTCTATCGATATGCACAAACGAATCTAGTACTTCTCTCTCTCTTTTTCTCTCTCTAAAATAGGCAAAGCTTTCTCTAAACAAATGCTCTGAATGATTCTCTTTGGAAAGCTGCAATGAGAAACGAAATGACAACTCTCTTATATAGTGGAGCCGGTGAGGGAGTCTGCTTCCGAAATTTCTGCCATCTGAACGTTGTAGTTGCTTAAAATTCGGTCCTAACTTCTTTATGAACGTTGCTAAGCCTTGGCCCTTAATTTTCGGACAATTACCAATCCATTGGACGACTTGGCAACGTTCAATTATGACTTTCACGTCTGATGTAGTAGACTGACTCTGTCAGTTCCGAAATTTCAGGAACCAATGACTCTTTCCTTGAATTTCGGAAGCTGGAGCCATATTTCGGAAGCTGAAGCCAAGTCTTCTGATTAGTGCCATGTTGAGAGAATTTTGGTCCAAGTCTGAACGTTGATGACCGTTGTAAGTCAATGTAGTTGCTGTACTTGCTCCTTAATTTTCGCAACTAGCCGACAGACTCCTCGAATTACCAGAAAGTCAAGGCTTTGGATTTTGCTCACATTTTGCATGAATTTTGGCCCAAGGATGATAGTTGATGACTGTTATGGTTTAGTGGACGTTGCTCCTTGAATTTCGTTACTGATTGATGAATTCACATGGATGGACTCTCTCGCTCTTTCGGTAAGGACAGAGACTCATTCGATCTTTCAAGGTTGACGGACTCTGTCTTGTTTTGAGAAGTGTGATTGACTCGTTTGATCTGGTTGACTATCTCAGCAACACCTTCATACTCCAACACGGGGAAATATTGGTAGCTGACTTCAGAGGGAGAAAGCTCCTTGAAGTCAGAGTGGAGACTCTCTTCTGATGAAGTGTCTTCATAGTCAAGCCGGGGGTGGAGTGGTGTTGGGCTTTCAGATCCGCATAGGGGAGGAGTTGGAGAGTAGCTCAAGTCCTCAGCAGGCTGTTCCACATCATGAACTGTTTCGCTCTCAAGTTGTTGCACAATCTGATCAATCTGAGCTTGAACATTCATGTTGAAGATATCTTGCTTCATGGTAAAAGTATCTTGCATAGTCGAGTTAGGCTTGCAAGAAGAGATAAGATCAGACATGAGCTCCTCCAAACTGGGTGAATCAACCTCTTCTGTGATCACAGGACAGTGAGCGCTCTCGTGGTCTCCTCCACACTCTTGGCACACAAGCCTCCGGTAGACATATGAGTTGAGGTCCTCCATAAGAGCTCTCAATTATGCCATTGTTGTTGGACATTGGGGGCTCTCATGATACTCTCCGCACCTTTGGCATACACTCCAATAATCGGTGTTTTGCTCAGTGTAGTCGCCATGCCAACCTTCTGCTGGGGGAGTGATAGATGGTTCGAAGTTTTCCGTAAGAGCTCTCAATTCTACCATTGTTGTTGGACATTGGGGGCTCTCGTGATATTCTCCGCACCTCTGACATACATCCCATTGATTGTAGTTCTCTGTGCCATAGGAGTAACCGTACCAACCTTTTACTTGATCGTAGTGACCATCCATCAGAATTAAGTACCTAAAAAAAGGAACAAAAATTTATACACAAAATGGGCAAATAAAGGAAATGAAAATCTGCACAAAAACTAAACAGATAATTAACCAGATAGTTGGACCGAAGTCCCCGACAACGGCGCCAAAAACTTGTTGGGCAAAATAATGTTGAAACTATCTTGCTAACTATGGGTAGTGAACCCAATCATTGTAGTACAACAAGGTCATATCCACAGGGACTTCGTAACTATCTAGCTAATTATAAGCTTAGTAAATGTGCAAGAGGATATATACAAAAGTGCATAAATGTAAATTATGGGTTTTGGGTTTTTGGGTTGTAATTGGAGAAATAAAGAAAAGCAATAAACACTAAACTAACTATCTAGGATAGGTGTAGCCCGGGATGGATATTTGCACCCGTCCTCCCCTTACTACCGATTGTCGAACCTCGAACTCATAGCTAAACCACGGGAACGCTTAATTAATTAGCAACCTAATCTAGGCCTACTAATCCTAACCAATTTAATCGAGACTTCTCATTCAGCTAAGCCCCGGGTCAATCGATAGCACTAAGCTCAAGTTCCACTAAAGTTGCAATGTAGTCTAATCTCAAAATCATCGAAATCAGAGTACACCGTTTTAGTCCTAACAGTTTAGGTTTATCTCTGAATAACATTTTGATAGAATCCCACAATAATGCTAAACTAATAGGTAGGCCAAACCAACCAATTTAACACATAATTGATAATTTGGGTAAAACCCTAAACTAATCCTCAAATCATGAGCAACAAGCTTAAGAATCATAATACCCAATAATTATCAGTATTCAGCACAAGAACCAAAATAAAACCATAAATGAGTTCAAGAATCTACAATGGATTTTAGGGATTTTGGGACAAATTCCCCAATCCCTAGCTACAAATGATTCTACACAGCCATAGGAGAGAAAATAAAAGAGCAAGGGATAGAAGTAGCCATTAATGGAGCTTGGAAGGAGGTGAGCTTCTCTTCTCTTCTCCTCTCTTCTCTTCTCTTCTTCTTCTTCTCTTTTCCTCTTCTTTTCTCCTTTAGAATTGCCCTTCCTCTCTATTTTTGGGGCGGAACTCGATTGAATCAAGAATGGGGAAGTTTTCCCCAAAATTCCCCGTTTTAAAACGCAGATCTGGGCTAATTTTCGACCCGACCAACCTTGCAAGGTCGGTCCTAGGGTCGGTCGGAGTCAGTAGCAATTTTCGGGCGCGTTTTTAAGTTCGAACGACCTTGAAAGGTTGGTCCTAAGGTCGGTCGATTCCAGTAGCTTGCAAAAACGCAAATCTGGGCAAAATTTGGACCCGACCGACCTTGCAAGGTCGGTCCTAAGGTCGGTCGGAGTCAGGCTAACTTCAAAACGCTGTATCTTCTTCGTTTTAACTCCGATTTTGGATCCGTTTACGCCCACACGTTCCTCTCTTCGTCTACTTTACTTCTAGCTATGTTACTCCTCCTATTTAAACAATAAATGTGTAAAACACCAATGAAACATAAAACTAGAGGAAAACAAGCTAGAGTAGAGAAATGAGCATGAAAAGTGTTGATTAAACATATGAAATACACCCCTAAAACATGCTCATTTGGACACTCATCAACTACTTGGAGGCAGATAACAACCTTCTAAATATCTTCAAAAAATATTTATCTAAAACTAATATAAATACAAAATACAAGATCCTAAAATATCTCTAAACTGTTTCCTAGTATAATGCTGGCGCCTCTGAATTTACTCCTTCTGGTTATTGAGTAAATATTCTGTTAAGATCTTCTACCCAAAGCTGGCTGTAGAGGTTATTAAGATAATATAGACAAATCCTTGCTCTGATAATTTTGCCACATCAAAAACCTTCAATAAATATACATTTACAATCATCATTTGATAGCAACTCTAAAAATTTTATATTCATATCCAACAATCTTGTGCTGATGGCAAACCTTCGATGAGCATCCAACTTTCTGTGATTCATGTGAAGTTCAAGCACTACTGCACACCAGTTATAGAAATCACAAAAAAAAAAATAGTAGACAAACAAAAATGTCATAGTATAGTAAAGTTTATAATCAAGTCTATCAACATAAGCAATTTAAAGGAGAAAAAAAAGACAACATAAAACTACTGTTTTATTGCAAATCTCAAATCTTTCTGTCATAAAGGCTGACCGAGTTTCCTATATGAGTACTCTATGGAGTAGACAACATCTAATATGTCCATAAAGCAGGAAAATACAGACAGATATATCCATAAAAAAGCTTACCTTCAGAAAGGCATCAACACGGTTGGGGGTAGAGATCAATAGAAACAATCACTGAAAATTGTTAGAGTATAGAGAGAATAAACAAATGGTCAGAAAATAATTTCCTGTATAACAAAAAACCTAATCAAACCAAAATCAGTAGAAACCTAGTTTGAGCTCCCAGAAGCTAATTAATAGGACCAAATGATGGATTATACAAAGGAAAGTTCAACCAAAAAAGATAGCTACAATCTTCATAGAACACCAAAAAAAAAGCAGTAGTGTACCAGACAAAATGAGAGAGACTATATACGTGAATGAATGGCTAACATCCATATGTACAACACTGAAAATTGCAAACTGTAACATCCTTGTGTTGAGATGTGTAAATATATGAACTGTCTAGGCATTAAATTGACTCCCGTTTATCTTTAGTTTGACTGAGATGGTCAAAGCTCGTGAATTGACCTGTGCCCCGTTTAGGAAGATCCGCTGAACTGTCTATGGAAGCTGCTGTCCTATCTTTCATTTTGGTACACCTGTTCTCTTTCCCACAATAAAAGTTGAGAGAACCGAAGACCTCACCAAGATAAACTAGATATCACAATAACCAACTAGTTATTCCATCACATCAGACAACACTTCAGCTTAAGCATATTATTATAACTCACCGAGTATACAATTCCATTCAATTTCCACCGATTGAAAATGAACCACCACATCAATATCGAGGTAGTTTAACGACTGAAAACTAAAATTCATGATAATTGACTTGCTCAAACTCAATTTCGTGTAACTTTCTATTATTTATCCATTATCCTAGCAAATGAATACTAATGCTATCACGTCTAGTGACATCCTGTTATAGATCCAAATCACATCAACCAGAGAAATTCTGTCGTTTTTAACTGCATCATTAATGATATCATCGCAATTCATCATTCCTTTTCATACCAAAATTCTAGTCTAGCATCAAGCTTTAGACAAGCACAAATGTCTGTAACAGCATTCAGCAGTGACCATATTACTTACAATCTTTCAATGTCAAATATTCCTTTTTCCAATTACCCTCAGCGAGTAACTGACTACTTTTAAGTACGTTGAATGAACTGACAAGGATAGATTTGCTTACCCTAAACCCCAGTGATAAAAATTGAAAGACACCAATGACACTGAAAACAATTAGTTTCAATGGCAGCACTTGGAAAATACATGGTAGTAAAACGTAAATAAGAAGCTAAATGAGCAAAACACATGCCAATAATACACAGCTTCAAAGCTGATTCAAAAGAGCTCCAAGTATCATTTACTGACAACGGTTAGGTGACCAAGATCTCTGCATCTTGCGTCTGGTTACAGTATATCCAAGATCCAATCAATCTATTATCCAAGATCATACGACACCTGGAACCCCGTAAAAAACAAGAAATATTGTATAATAGTTTGAGTGATCCCTGTCACTACAACAATAACTGAACAAAACAAAGTCATATCTCATCTCCTACAGCTCTATAAAAGTACACCCATTATATATAAATACTATGTGGAAAATTTCTCTAGTAATCACACCACAAAATACAACAGGAACTTCACACATTCAACCAGAACCAATAGGATTCAATGACTGGAAACAAACTTACAGCCCAATAATGCTCATTGGTAATGTTCCAACCACTCTTGTACCGCTTGAATCCATGAAGAATATCAGGCCTCTTAGTCCGATTCCCACTAGGCAGAAACTCACTGGTCATTCTCCATCTTGGTTTCTGACTGGTGCTAGTAGCGAATGAATCTCACTGGGCAGACAAGAATAAAATGCAGCTTACAGTTTGAAGAACAAGAAATGGAAAAAGAAAAATAGAAAGTGTAACGAGCAGACAGACAGAGAAAGGCAAAAGAACATTTTATCAGCTGTTACAAGCAAGTTTATAAGACAAATTCAACAATTCAACTTAATTTGACCAGGTATCTTGTAGTTATAATGAAAGCGTACCCCATTGGACTTTGACTTTCTACACTATTATTACCCTTTAGAAAACCTTTCCTAAGTAGTTAAAAAAAGCACAAGAATACTACTATTAGATGTCTACGGTGTACATTAATTAATGATTAATGGATTTTACGCAAGATGATCTCAATTACAGTACTATATTTGATTTAAAAAAAAAACAATTATACAGTATAGATTAGAAATCTAAGTTTTATTCCCGTATGGTCCTTCCATTTCATTGATCATATATATATACCTACCATTAGAAGGGGAGTAGACGCAATAGTTTTGACCCAGTTAAAGCACGGAATTACAATTTACTCTATACTCCGTACTATTTTAAATGTGAATCACTTTAAAGATGAATTTGTTCAACTTACATAGATGTGGCGATAGTTGCACGTCTATGGGCAGTTAAATTTGTGTTTGTAAAATTATGTATACAGTTAATAAAAATTAATAACAACTAAACCGGTAAGACTTAAGCCTCATTCTTTTGTGAGCTGAAACGCCTAGCTGATATCAGTTGTCGGTTGTCAGCTGAAATTAGAAAAAGTAGAGAGAAAAATAATATTAAATAGTAAAATTTGTTTGAAATGTAGAATAAAACGTTTTCAGAATAATAATATGTAACTTATTAGGAGCAAGTAATGATAACCAAAGAAAAAATAAGTTGCATATTATTATTCTGAAAACGTTTTATTCCACCTTTCAAACAAGTTTTACTATTTAATATTGTATGTTATATATATATATATATATTCTCAGTTGCTCTATCTCAAATAAATTATTATGTTTAGAATTTTAGTTTTTAAATTTTATCAGCAATATAAAAAAAATATTTACTTAAAGAAATAAATAATATAAATTGATAGCAAATAATAATTAAAAATGTATCATAAAAATTATGGTATTTATTTGATATAAATTATGGTACTAAATTGGTAGAAAAATTGATATAAATTATTTGTATAAAACTCAATATTCTTTTTATGGTATTGAATAAATTTTAAAAAATGATTTTTTTAATATTTAATGATATTTTAATTTTTTCAATTTATTATTTTTTTATTTTATAATTTTTTATAATTCTTATAAATTTTTATTGTATTTTGATATTTTTATTAATTTTTGACAATTTTTAACACTTAAGGGCATATTGTAAACTTTAAAAGTACTTTGGTAACTAGTAGGGGTATTTTTGTCTTTTTTCTATCTATAGTGAGGTTTCATGGACTTTTCAGAAAATATAGTGACATTTCATAACTTTCTTTTTTAGTGGCATTTCATGAATTAACCAAAAATATAGAGTAATTTCATGAAATTTCCCAAAAAAAAAATTGTATGTGTGAATTAAAGAAGCTTTGTGACGATCTTCTCATATATTCATATTTAGTTGTTGTCTTGTGGACTGAGTGTAAGTTCGTAATTCCACTTCCCAAACTGCTCAGAATAAATCTGAGCTTAATGTTAATCAGTATGATAAACGAGACGGAGATGTAGAAGAAAAACTCAGCCACTAATTTTTATTAATAGTTTGAAAACTCATCATCTGATTTGTCCAACACTTTGAACAATCACTGTAACACCCTGGATTTTGCCTTAAATGAGACTATACAAAAATACAAATCCAACGGCGCAAACGGATTCAAAAACGGACTTCAAACGAATCTAAAAACTGCAAAACAAGTCTTGTCCAAACTTGTGTCCGGACATAGGAAATTTGGACACAAGTTGAGAGTTAAAACCAATAGGCGTCCGAACATTGGTCCGGACTTGTAAGTTCAGACATAAGTCGAGACTTACAAGTTGGAAACATCCTCACACACTGTCCGAATATTGAGGTTCGGACAGATGTTTGGACACACCCCTAACAACGAAATCAATATAAACTCTCGGGACCTGCCCAACATTGATGTTTGGACGGACGTTCGGACAGGTCCTGGAATGCGAATTCAGGATCGAAATCAGAGGTAGAAAACAACATAAAATCAAATAAAATGGTTAAGAAATCCACTAAGTTGTAAATGCTTATAACAATGCAAAATATTACCATAAACACAACGGAATTTACCTCAAATCCAAGGTGCTGCCGCCACACCCAAATCTTTGGGTGCTCATGCTATAAAACAACAAACTCCATCAAAATTAAGATGTTTAAACATAGCAACTCCAAAACAATACTAAATACTATAATCCCAAATATTGCAGTTCAAAATTATGGCTCCAACTGGTGCAATACATATTATTGTCTCAGAAATAAATCTAGTCTTCCTAGTCTATGTGGCAACGCATTCCCGATCCCCAAATCAGTAACCATTACCTGCTATCAGAAAACAATAGACAAAAACACGAAAGGATCACGCAAATCAGAAAAACTGAGTAAATCCTACCTCATTGTTTAAAATATATTTTGAAGTTCATTTTATCCATTTACCAATCAAACAAGAGAGAGATTGAACAATTGCATCGTTTTTCCAGAAACCATAATAATCAACCAAAATCAGTAGGGAGCTTTCAACAGAAAACAATCACAAATCCAACACGGAGGTCATCTATGGGACCCCCAAACAATAATACTAGGACAGTCACCAATGAGACCGTCAAACAAAATAATCAGGACAATTACTATGGGATCGTCAAACATCACCTCACCCTAAGTCCTTAAGTGTGCACACACCCTATGAAACAGCAGTCCCATAGAGTAGATCATAGAGCTTAACTGCAATCATTGTATGCAACACAAACGAATATAATATGGAGCACCGATTGGCTCCAAAGACATGACAATTATTCCTGTGAAAATCTTCCAAAATCCTCAATCAAATCACCATAAAAATATTCCAATTCCACCATTCTCAATACACGGGGAAGAATCCCAATTTACAAAATCTCAATCTGAAAATAAATTATCTTCCAATAATAAAACCGAAGCTCAAAAACACTTTCCTCCAATTCGTAAACCATAAAATCAGACATTCATGAGCATAGAGATTTACCTGATTCGTCAAACAACTTCAGGAACAACCAACAGAACTACTGGTAGCGCCCGTCATTGTAACCGGGGTCTAAATATATACAACCAGCAATCAGGAACTACTAAACACAATCAAATAATTTAATATAATACCTAAGTAGTAGACTTTACCCGTCGTAATCCTAATTGAAACCAGAGAAGAGGTTTAACAATAGCAGGAAGAAGAACGTGAATTTGAGAGTATAAGAGAGAAGGAACAAGAATATTGTAGTTGGGGAAGAAGAGCCTAGAATGTCGTGGTGAGGAAGGAGAGTGGGGAAATCACTATTTAAATAGAATTAAAATATAAAAAGAGAAGGATGATATCAATTAAATAAAACGTAATCAGTTTAGAAGAGAAAATAAATAATTATTTTTAGGGAAAATTACATGCCCCACCCATGACGTTTGACGAAATTACACACTCTACCCATGTGGTTTCAAAAATTACTTTCCCCTCCCATGTGGTTTCCCTCATTTTACATCCAGCAACTTTTTTAATTTTTGTTCAATTAAAAAGATGCTTAAACGTTGTCCGAAATTGATGAAACTTTACATGAATGATGCTAAAGTGACATATTTTGATCTTATGTCAAATTTGAAGTTTTTTAAACTTAAATATGACCCGTTGGACCCAATGAAACATATGACATGTTTATTGGGTCCCACATGTCACGTTTAAGCTTAAAAAATTTAAATTTCTCAGTGAACCAAAATATAACACTTTAGCACCGTCTATGTAAAATTTCATCATTTTTGGACAATGTTTAAACATCTTTTAAATTAACCAAAAATTAGAAAAGTTGCTGAATGTAAAACCACGTGGGTGGGGAAAGTAATTTTGAAACCACATGGGTGAAGTGTGTAATTTCGCCAAACGTCATGGGTGGGGCATGTAATTTTCCCTTGTTTTTATAAGTAATTAGGAAAAGTGAATTACACAAATAATATTGTAAATAATTTGATAGATAACATAAAAAATTAACATTGTAGGTAACGTGAAATAGACTAAATTCAACGGATTGGGAAAAATAAAGGAGAATTTATAGATTTAAAATAATATAAGGAAGAGATGGAATAGCCGTCGTGAAGAGATAAAGTCGAGCGTGAATATCTAAGGAGGGGTTACAAATAATGTCAAACCTCCTGCTCCTGCTTCACCAAGTCCCCAATCGTAATTATAAGATAGCTGAAGAGTCGCAAAAAAATTATGATTGAGTAAGTATCTTGCAATTTTTGTACTCTTTAGCATAAAAGATCTGCTGGCATTCTGATATTAAGGTGTTAGTATCTGGCTACTGAAAGGAAAGGATACCATATGACGGTATGAAAAATGAAGAATCAGCGTTAGATAAAGAATAACAAATATATCGTAGTTCATTTGAACTTAAGAAATCAATATCAGGAGTTTTTTTAGCTGTCTCAGATCTGCAAACTCAATACAAATCTAATGTTGCACACTCCCTTTTTATTCTTCCTCTTATCTTTGTGGGGCCGGAATGAGGACAAGGGAAGGGAGTGGTTGGCTAATCCAAATTTTGAGAAGCTAATGTTTCTTCCCTTTTGGTTCTTCTGTTCTATAAGATTATGGTATGATGAAAATTGTAACACCCCTCTCCTTAATCACGTAATAATCTCTCACGTAGCAATAAATAAAACGTCTTACAACGGAAGAATAAATAACAATAACAATACTCACTCGGGTGTCACCGGTCATTACTCGCCCATGCAAGTAATGAAGCCAAACTACATCCAACTTCCAACATAAACAAACTACTAACCGCCGTGATAACGAGAAAACTCCTATACATCATACTAAGTCCATACTCATAAACATCGACAAGTGAGCGTCTACCCAAACCTGAATATACATAACTGTATCATATACAACTCCATGTGTGGTAATTAAAATAAACTCTAATTACCCTGTTCCTGCACTTCGGCTTCGGCGATAATCAACAACCTGCAATGGTGTAGTATCAGCGATAGACGCTGAGTATGCCGGGCCTGGACCCTATTGGTCACTTAGTCATTTTAACCATCTTATTATTAGATTGGTTTCATGCTTTACCATTTTACAGTTATAATTAATACTGTAATATACATGTATAATATACATAATCCACCATCCAAAACATTCATAAACATTTAACCATCCATCCAATCCAAACATTCATTTAATATCACAAACCACAGTTGTATATCGAACGTGTCGAATAATTACAGTATAATGTACAATGTACAATCGCCGTAGCGTTCACCATCCATTGTTAATTTAATTTAATTTGGCCTTCAAGGCCCATCCATATGTACAATGTACAATCGCCGTAGCGTACAGTTTCCATAGTTAATTTACCTTGGCCTTTAAGGCCCCATCCAACCATGTTTAATTAATACCAGTAGGGCGTCATGTTAAGACAACCCGATAACCTCACCATGGACAGTATTCCTCCCGTACACACAAAGGTGCTCATTTCACCAGAGGTCCGGAGGCCCCCGACTATTCTCTTATGTCTCGTAAGACGTCCATATAAAAGGCCGTAGCCACCTGACCCACGATCCAAATAGGGCTCGTATGGGTATAACCTGGAGCGGAACCCGATCGGGTACCCCTCAGTGATCACAACTGCGCAACCAAGTAGTTCGTAAACTACCGGGATTCCTCACCTCAACTCATACCATATCTCTCTCATAATGTTTAAGATATGCTCTTAGTCTTATGGAGAATATAATTTATTAACCAGCGGCCCAATGGGTCACGCATACCTAGAAGTAATCTAGGTCATATTCATGTTCGAGATCCATGCTCTAGAGACCGACAATGTCGTGACTCGTTCCTAAGTGTTTTACTTAGGTTCACCATATACTTAATATTAATATTATGGTATTATATCAAGTAACCGTCATGTTATCACATTAACGTATATGTATGTTTATATAAGTCGATCTATAGTCGACGTAGTGTTAGTCCCGTGGGACGCTCGTGCATAAATAATTAATGCAGTAGCACACAATCACATACATGTATCCAAAACACTTAACACACAAGTGATAACAAACAAATCCGAGCCCAAGGAGTTTCCTTAGGACAACTCGGATCAAACCCCTTTACATACCGTTCACTAAGACCTAGGATGCGCAGTGTAGACCACTAGCTCGTCAAGCGCCTCCGTCTGAAGTATGATCTAAACGGTAATAAAACTATAAGTCAGTCTCCATGACTAACTACATCCGGTACTTCCGAATAACAAGTAACCCCGACAGTTCATCCCCGTTTTCTATAGTTATTTGTTACGGGTTTCTCTAAACCGGTCGGCTTTGTTACTTTAAAACTCGTATGTCAAAATATTTCAACTGTTAAGTTTAATTCATTATTTTTCTTTAATCTTATCCACCATTAATATAGGTACATAACCTATAGTTGCATGTATGCATGCATTATTATATTATATTGTATTATTTTCCACCATCCATTATAATACATTGTATTATATACTCCATTATATTTAGCAAATAATATTTGCATCCAAAAACTCATAACTTATAGTTCGTAACTATTTTTCATGTAATAACCACCACCATTGTAACATATGGTTTCCAACCATAATATATATCCATCCTTATATACATTATTCTTGTGTACGTATATATTTACCACGTAGGTAAATTTCGTGAGTTTAATATACTCTTATATTATATGTTACATTTTATCATCTTATATTAGATGATTATCCCCATTAGTTGTATTATATTATACAACTTTTATTAAGATTATTATCCTAATATTATGTAACATTTTATGTTGTATATTTACAACTCCCAAGGTTTATTCAATAAATACCTTAGTTTATAAATCCTATTTATTTATAGTTTGTCACATTATTTAATGTGAATATCCTTACTTATATTAATTCCATCTAAACCATATAATTGTTATAACATTTATAACATTATAGACCTTAGTCTAAAATTCATTTTCCAACCTTTAATATTTCGGTACAGCCCTTGAATTTATTTAAATTCTATTTTGACCACATAACATTATGTAATGTTATACCATATACTAATATCATTTAATATGATATCTTTATTTCCTTTAATTTATAACCTATAGTTTTTTATACAAAACTATTATATATTGCCGCATAGGCACATATATTAAACCTTATTCTTTTCCATAAACCATAGTTTCCTTTATTTACAAAATCACCCCATTATTTATACCATGTTATATATACCATTTAATATAACATTTTTAACTTATAAAAGGGTATAACCTATGGTTATATTTTGTAAATTCCGAACAGACCTTATTCTGTTTTATAATTGCTATTTGGCCCTATTTATAACATATAGTTTTATAATATCATTAAAACTATATATTATACATATCTCTTAATAAATACCCTTATATAATTCTAAAAATCACCAAATTTCACCAAAGGGTTATAATTACCTTATTAACCCATATACTTTCGGTATTTACTATACCATCACATATATTTCTCCAAAGTGTCATAATGACATAATAACTATATATTATACATATATAGTTTATTTTAATTCCAAAATCAACCCAATAAATTCCTAAAAATTGCTAATAGCCCATGGGTGTTTACAATACCTTTATACACCCTTTATTTTTTAGTAATAACATATACACCACATATGTTAAATAAATATTACCATTAAATACTAATCTTATTATAAAACCTTAAATAAGTTATCTAACTTATTTAATTTGGTCAAAACCTACCATATGGTCAAGGTTGACCACCTTAATATTTCCTTGACCATTAATAACCATATATCACGGTTAGTACCCTTATCTTTTTAGAAATTACCATTTAACCCCAAAACTTTATATAATATTATAATTTTTATTTAAACTCCTTTACATACCTCCAATTTTCGGCAATATCCTTTTATAGCCCCCAAATTTAATTTAATTACACCTAATGTAACACCCCAACTCAATCCAAATGTGGTCTCGCAACTTAACAGTATATATATAAACATGTCACAGCGGAATTCTTTACAATCCAGGACCTTGCCACGGTCTGACTACAGAATATACCGAACATTAGTCTAACAACCTTAACCATTTACATATCCTTCTTGCAATCCTCTCACAACCTATACATCTTACTAACTCATATTGCCATACGAGTGTACATGCACAACTCGTAGGCCACCCTTAACCTTTAACATTTGTACTCCTTCTTACTCTCGCGACAGCCGCCTCCTGATATTCACCTGTGTAGTAAAAGGAAGCCCCCGAGGGGGTCAGCACGAATGCTGGTACGATCCTCTCATGGCCCCCAAGCTAACGTGGCTACGACGACTAATTGTCGATAGCATGGAGGTTGATTAGATGCACAACATAATAGAAAGTGCAGTAAACAACAACTCAGATATGAACAATCAAAGTTCACACACAATGAACGACTCAAATGCGTTCCCTTAATTAGAGAGTTAGTTATTTAACTCCTTAAGTAATGTTCCCTCTTAACCTTAGTCCATTCTTATCTCACCTTAATCTTAATCTTATCTTAACCTTAGAAACAACCATCCTTTAATAAGGAATGGATGTCGCTTATCTTAATCTTAATTATACAAACCATCCTCTAAAGAGGAATGATTGCAACTTATCTTAATCTTAACAATACAAATCATCCTTTAAAAAGGAATGATTGTAACTTATCTTAATCTTAACTTAAGTATGCCAGCCGTTCTCTCATTGGGAACAGGTTAGCCCTTAGTTCGTTGTTTATTTTTGTAGGGCTTGGTTAACCCTAGCCAGCAGCAGGACACTTACCAGCAATAAACAACATTCTTAAATTGTTGGGGATGTAGGCTTGATCCCCCCACGCCATCTTAAAGCCACCTACCTTGGACTGGATGTCCAATGTAGCCGAGCCGGTCAACCGACCCAAGGCTACTAGTCCGAGGACTAGTCCTTAATCGGAAGTCGAATCTGCTATAGATACCGACCCCCTTTCCTTAGCATGCATGACCGGAGATCGGTCCCGGGTTTCCTCACTCATGTTCCAGTTAGTAGTAGTCTCAAGACCATGTTTGTTGGTTAACCTCTTTCGGTTTATATCGTCCCTTATTAGGGGGCGTTCCTTAGTCTCACTCAATTCCTTACTAAACATTGGTTAGTAAGTTCTCACGGTATGTTGTGTTAGTTTTCAAACATCACACAACAATACAATATATATAATATGTTCCGGTTGCATGCTTTATCTTGTTTAGTGAGCACACAAAACAAATAGCACACAAGCCGAGGGACACCTCGTTAGCAAGCAGGTCACAAGAAGAAACAACTGTACCGTTCACCGTCGATCGTTGTTTGTTTAACCTTCTTCGGGGTCCCAATTCACAAACCTAAAACATTCATTCAGTTTTAGGTTGTTAATCACTTAACTTAATATGACTTACTTAGCTTGTTTAACTTACTTAATTCCTTAATGATCCCCACCTAACACCTCTTAGGTCTTACACTTAATCTTACAAACTTAATCTTAAACTTTCAAGTTTATACTTAACTTAGCTTAATCTCTTAAGTTCTTAGGGTCTCAATCATTACTACCCTACCAAAGGCATACCTTATTACCCATTGCCATTCTTAGAATTCAAAATTTCTTTTTTTTTTTTTTAGGCTCGACCGGACTTGCCAAGTCCGGTCCACTCCAGTACCCTTTTACCGTTGGAAAATTCACTCCGACCGGACTTACATGTCCGGTCCTATGTCCGGTCGATTCCAGAGACTTATTACCGTACAAAATTTCATGCCGACCGGACTTGACAAGTCCGGTCCCATGTCCGGTCCATTCCAGAAAGATTTTTCCCTCACAAAACACAAGTCCGACCGGACTTGTAAGTCCGGTCCCCCAAGTCCGGTCGATTCCAGAAACATTTTCCGGTAGTGTAACAGAGCCCGACCGACCTTGCAAGTCCGGTCCTAAGGCCGGTCGGCTCTAGAAACTTGTTTCTAAATTCTCTTTCAACTCCAAACTTCTCCTCATATATTCTAATATGTTATAACCTCATTTGGGCACCTCAAATACACCTTAAGCCCTCCTTTAAATACCTTAAATCATCCACCAAGAACCACCTTAGTCATTATGCATTTTCCTTGCAATAATGCTAACACTTGTAACGCTTTCCTCTAGGTCTCTAGGTGGTGGTTCATACCTAGTGTAACCACTATGCCAAATGTTTTCTTCACCACTATAACATCATCTCCCAAGCATCTTTCACCATCGAAAAATCCTTTTATGCATTTACTTAAAGTTCCTTAACAAGTTTAAACTTCCATCATCATCACATTGTTTCCTTCCTAGTTGTGCACCAACATTTGCCTAAGTCCGAAATACTCAAATACATTCTCTTGATTCTTAAATCTTCCCTGGTGATACCTAAGTCATTATAATACCTTAACTTCACCCTTTTTCATCAAGACAACCTATAGAACATTCCTAGTACTTCCTTAGTCATTAAACTCCCTTAGAATAAACTCGAGTCACCTTAATCATTACACCTTCTCCTTAAACTTATGCTCAAGTCTTATATTCCTCATCTCATAATTTTGGTGTGTTCAAAACACTCACCATTCCTCTAATTCCTCCTAGACATCTCTAGGGCATCCTAAACCTCAAGAACTCCTTCATTAACTCATTTCCACCCAAATTCCTTTTAATGACTCCTAATAAACCCTTGGTCACATTAACTCACCACTACCACCACCCAAATTGTTTTCTACTCAAATTTCGCCATAGCTCCTTTAGCATTTTATCATGCCAATAAGCATTGTTTTTCTCACACAATAATCTCACACACACCAAGTCCTTTCTCATCTTATTTTCTCACCCAAATCGACTTATTCACATCATACTCAATATATTGCAATAACCTTAAATTGCATAGCACTAAGGCTCTTAAATGACATGGCTCTTAGGCCCTTAAATAACTTAAACTTAAACACTGAATTTCCCACATATGTAAGCTTTCAACCTGCAAATACACTCATCAATCTCATAGTAGTTATATTGCTCTTAAAATCCACCTTAAACTTATATTGCTAACTCATTCTCATTAGCTCCTTAATCACAAGTTCATAAGCTTGTTTAAGTTCTTTTTCTTAGGTTTTATAACCCAATACACGATGTAAGCTCTAAGCTACATTGGTACATATCTAGAACTCATTCCTTGAACTTAAACCACCATTAGGTAAGCATTTTACCTTGTGTTCTCAAGCTTATCTTAATCTCCTCCTTAGACCTTCTTCTTGCTTAGATCTCGGCCACCACTTAAATTCCCTTTTGCCAATGTTCTAATCCATATTCAATGACTCATATGAGTACTAAACAATACACTAACCTTAAGGAGTAAACCCTAGGTTAAAAATGTGTTCTAAGGTATTAAACTGAATGTTTTACCTTGGATTCCAAAGCAAGCTTGGATATGAATTAAGTAGGACCTCCTCTAGCCCTTGGAGAATAGAATCAAGCTAGAACAATGGATAAAAATGAATCCCCATGAGTAGTAATTTTCGGTAATGTGTAGAAATGGTGGAAACATGGTTTTTCTTACATTTTCTTTACCTTAAGAGAATGGAGAAGCCAATGAGCTCTTCAAACTTGATTTTCCTCCATCAATGGAGTTTTCTCATGGCACCAAAATGGAGCTTTGAAAGATTTGAAAAGATAGGAAGATAGGTCTTGACCTAACTAAGACAAATATGCAATTTGTTTTGGATTTGGAGCTTGGAGTTGTATTTGGCAAGTGATTGAGGATGGAGAACCATGGAGGGCAGCACTCTCGGTTTTGGAACAGAGAGAAGAAGAAGAAACCGTGGGTGAAAGAGAGAAATGGAGGAAAGAGGAGAAAAGTGAGCTAATATAAGATATTTTGCTTTAATAAAGCAAATAGTAACTTCTTTACTTATCTCTTCTTTTCCTTTCTCATTTGATGACTCATGTGGTGACTCCCCACCTAAAAACCGGCCACCCTCTTAATATAAGGCTAACATGGTCTTTGTTGACCAATTAATTGACTTATATTGATTAAAACTTAAACTAGTCACTAAATAGTTACTATTCACTAACCAAGGCACATAATCGGGAAATTTTTTATTTCCCATTGATTTAGACCTCCTAATGTGATACTAATTAGTACACATGTTGATTAAAGAGTAATGATGGACATTTAGCCACTCAAAACTCAATTCTAAGACAATTTCTCAAAAATGTGCTTTAAGACTTCTTAAAGCACATTTTGTGTTTTAACTTGTTTTCAAGCTTGGTTTTCTTTGCTAATTGATTTAAAATGACCATTAGGATATTACTAAGGTCTTACCAAGATATTTGGGTACTCACCCAAGTCTCTCCAAGCTTAGAGCACGTTTTTGCCCTAATTGCCCTTAAGGCATTTTCTTGTGTTTTCCTTGGTTTAAATTGTCTACCAATCTTTCTAAGGCATATTTTAGCCTTACTACATCATGATTTGATGTTTACTTAGCATACTTAGGTCTGGGGTATTTCACCTAAGACCCAAATTCCTTACGGTAATAATTATATATCACCTAAACTTAAATAAAAGCTTATAAATGCATAAATAAAATGGCCTAAAGTACATGGCCTTATTACAAACATTAGCTTATAAAATAAATTACACATAAATGTCCATAAAAGCCTTAAACTCTCGGCCCTTACACATATATTTTCTTTATTTACCAATTTTCCACATAATGTCTTAAATTTGACAATTATGCTAATTAATTAGTTATAAAATTTACTAAACCATTTCTTAATCACCTAAGTCAAAATAAGACCTTAAATACCTTGTTCACTCACGGCACAATATATATACATATGTATAAACACATATTAATGTACCAAGTGTAGGTTTAAGTGATTTATACCTTGTTTTTACCAAGTATAAGCCTTGTTTGGCCACGGCTGATTGGAGATAATATTTCCACAGCTTAGTTTACATATTTTCAAACAGCAATTAAGGCATGATTAGTCTCCAAGCAAGATCTAACCATAAGAAGTTTTTAATGTCAATTTTCAAGGTAAAATTTACCTTAAAATACCAAGGTTCCCAAGGCTGAATTCGGCCTAAATTTACACAAGTTAAAGAGCATCAAAAGAGATACTAAAACCAAGCTTTAAACTGGTATAACTCAGATTAGAAGATGGCTAATTTTTACCTTGTTTAAAGTGCCTAAAATGGTGTTTTTGGCTTGGATCTGGCTATACCTTGAAGCTCTTGATATACCAACTGAATAAGTATGTTAAGATGAAGATAATAAGGGTAGGAACAAAGTTTCACAGCCGAATTTGAAGGGAATCAAAAGATATGTGCTTAAAGCACATTTTTATACCTTAAGAACAAGACTAGTTTTCTCCACCTTCTTCCCTTGTTAATGCCGAGATACACCCTCCATTTAACCTCCAAAACAACCTAAGAACATTGATGGAAGTGGTTGATACTTTGCTCCATTGAAAGAGGTAAGAATTGTGAAGAAAATGAGCATAAAATGACTAATTAAGCTTACCTAGGTAGCAAGGTGTTCTTCCTTGTTCTTGGTGACTTAGCCACGGTTTGGAGAAGCCAAATGGAGAGTGTGAAGCTTCTGTGTCGGCTGGGAAGGCAGCTAATGAGGTTTTAAATCTAATTTAGCTTATTAAGTTAAGTTTACATTATAATATGTAATAGTAAATGGTGAATCACCAAATTGGTAGATATTTTGTGATAAAGCTGAGTGAGCTGTCCTCCATGCTTCTAAGCTGACGAACTCCAAGGGGTTAGAAGGGTCATTAATTGACCATTGACCAAACTTAGTCAATTTTGTTTAAAAATGCACTATTTGGGTTACTATTCATACTAAATTGCCCATTTTGATTTTTAATTTTCAAACTTTGATTTAGACTTTAAAATATAGTCTATCATGTCACATTAATAATATAAATGTTATACTCCAGTCTTTAAAATGACAAAAAGTCATTATCTTAGAGCTCATACACAAAACGTGCTTTAAGGTGTTTTAGTGCACATTTTGTGTCACAGGGTGTTTCTGAGCTCTGTTTTCTTTGAGAATTGTTTTGTTGTGTTCCTTACATTATATTTGATCATGGTATCCAATTTTATATCATTTAGAGGTCATTAGACCTTTAAGGTATCCTTAGAGCACATTTTTGCTCTACTTGACCTTGAAGCATGAAAATGCTTGTTCTTTGTATTGAAGTGTTGTAAAACAATTGTAATATGTTTAGTAATGTGTTAATATGCTTAGGACAAATTTTTAGGTCCTAAGTAGTTCATTTGGGTATTTATTTACCCTAAACAGTCAAAGGGTGCAATATGTTGCTTTGTGTTGACCACTGTTGTTCTCAGTTGACTTTTAAGGCATGTTTAGGCCTTAATCAATGTGATTAGATGTTTAATCCATGTTTTATTAGTTTGGGGTATTTCAATCTACCCCCCTTAAAAAGACTTCGTCCCGAATTCGCTTAATCAAATAGGTAAGTATATAAATGTATAACTACCCATTATTCCCATAATGTATATCTATGTGATATATCATTTACACACATCGTATTGTGCTTATACAGCACATAGCCATCACTTTGTGGCGTTAGTTCAAACATATATGGATATAGGTGATCCATCAGCACCCTCATTTCCTATCAGTTCTACAAACCCTGACAACCTCCCCGAGGTGTCCATAACATACCATCGTTCCACATTCCATATCTAATGATTCATTTCGTATCTAAGCGATACCATATGTAATCATTCTACAAAGCAATATAGATATATATATATATATATATATCACAAGTAGCATAAGAAAAGTACTACACACATGGGTGTAAATACAACATCCAATCAGTATCTCATAAGATACATACATACAAGTGCACATCACACACAAACAAACCAAACAACATACGCCCCGCGTACCAAACATAACCAACAAAACCTCGTGTGCCCCGCACACCACCAATTCACTGTATGCCATGCATACGAAACAAACAAAACTTAGTGCACACAGGTGCACAGCCAAGAGGCTCTACCCCCCTTAAAAAGGGTTACGCCCCCGTACCCCACAAGTATACAACAGTCGCTCAACAAGGAGCGCTGGATACTTGGCTCTCAAAGAGTTCTCCAACTCGTGGATTATCCTCATATCAGAGAGACGGGTATGACTCTAGCCCTTCAGGGCTCCACAAAACATAAAGGGGTGAGGCACTAAACTATTGTGCTCTCTCCCAGGTTCGTTCTAATGGGCCCACTCGCTCTGTATGAGGTGCAGATCCATGAACATAGGCTCAGTTTGCCCTTTTTTCCATTGCTGTGTATCCTCTCATTTGGATCACTAGCATACATGCGTGTGTCTTCTCTCACTGTTATTCAGCTTGAGACATCGTATGACATTGGCTACTGTTAGTACTTAGTGCTCTTTGCCCTTGTCTTTGTAATATTAAGACATACCAGCCTACATGTCTACGGAGATGATGATTGTCATCCATGTCTCCTGGTGGTTTTGTTCCGGAGTAACACACTGTTGTAGTTCTTTGATACACACTCGTGTTGATATCCATTGCATCTTTCTGTATTCCCACTAGATTAATAACTACACAAGTGCAACACCAAAACACTCAGTCCTCTAGAGTGCAGAGGCGTAAACTCTAAGCAGCTAATATCTAATGAATCCACAGATAAGATGAGCGAATTATCATATGAGTGGTACATTCCAAATCCACTGTTCCTTGCTTAGGGTATCTGCTAGTATTTTAGCTTAGTCTCTCATCATTGCGTAGTCACGCGTTTACGTTCACATCATCTGGTAGATTTCCTCTAGATTGCAAGAGTTTGCTCGATCCTTATGAGGATTCTACATAATATTCGTCCATAATGGGTTTCGATGTTTCTTTTCTTTGGTTTCACGTCTTTGAACGGTTCCCTTGTCTTCACTGTATACTGTCTACTGCTCTTTGTTGAAGTTTCTTGATTCTTTTAGCCCGTTGTTTGACTGTGGCTCTTTTTGTCCATCTTCGAGGTAATCTGCATCATTGTCCTTAGTACGGAGTTGACTACTTCTCGTGTTCCTAACACTACTAGTCTACTTGCATGGGGTACCGTACTGATACATTACTACTTACCCGACTAACTCATAAATAAGTCTGTCAGGCCCACATGCTCCTATCGGAGTGCGGTCGTCCCATGTCTCGTTTAGTAAACTGGTAATGTCTGTCACACGGGTATTGTGAAGTATTCTGTTGTCAATCTCTCTTTGATGGATATTCTTTTTTTTTCTTAATAGTTCATGTTATCGGTTATCTTGTAATAAGTGTTATTGCCCTAGTGGCATCAGTGGTAATTCGTGCCATAAACCATAAGCCATAACGCCGGCTTGTAAGTAAAATCTGTGCTATATTTAGCAAACTTGGTTCTCCTATCGATCTCATTGAGTGCAACACATATTCCTTTTCTCCCTGTTTATCCTGATCATATCTCATCCATATTTCATATTCGTTCCCTCATCCGTTTAATTGGATATATTGCAGATTGCATAATAGCTTGAGCAACTTGGCTCTTCACTTCCCAACCATCCTCACTGACGGTGGTGCATCTACAAAGGGGATGCTTGTCCATAAGGACTAAACATTTATCACCGATAGTGATTAGCATTAAATGCGGGTATACACTGATGGTATTCGGCTAATAAGCCATGTCTGAAAATTCTCAAACAATTTAAACTGGTGTGGTTTACAATCATAGTGCCTGTATAGTTTCCCCAGTTGCATAGGTCGGACTAACGGTCCTTCCAAAGTTGCATAGGTTTCTAACCTTAAGGTTTGTATGAAAAAGTTTGAAAAACATTTTTTTGTATATATATAATAAAAGACTAAAAAGTAATAGTTACAGTTGCTGTTGCTGCACTTGTTGTAGCAAGTGCGCAAGGCAGATGGAAATTTCAGTGGTTTACTTGTCTTAGCCCTTGCAATAGCAAGTGCGCCATGCAGGTGGAAATTCTGGTTTAGTAATTACCGGTCTCATTGACTCTACATCGTCGAATATGGCTACATGATAATGTAAGCATTAACATCCTGTTCATATGTAATCCGTCAAGGTTTCAAGGTTACTCGCATTGAGTCCACAAACTAGTTCCCAAAAGTCATACACCAAAAAGGCAAGTGGTCAATGACACACTCCCACATACTTATAACATATCTCTGTTTAATATCCAAGGTCAAGTACATAACATAGTAAGCAAAAGTCTTCCACCAGCGATCTCATGGAGTTCAGGGTACTCATGCCCTATATACTCCCTTGCCCTTCTGGGCTCCAACATCAGTAGATGTTTGGCCATCCTGACCGCCTCGTGGTACTCGAGATCCTCCAACTGAGGTCTTCTGAGTATTCCTTGGTGGCCTGTAATTACGGCTCTCAGGGTTCATCCAACACTCGAACTCCCGGTGGCCCTCTTTCCTGCAACAGCGACACTCAACTTTGCGGCCATCGTAGTCGACCCCAGGATGGTCCTTCCCACAACGCTTACAATAGAAATGGCGCTGGGGTTGTCCGGTGCCTTATGATAGCATTTAGCTTAAGTTAAGTTTACATTATAATATGTAATAGTAAATGGTGAATCACCAAATTGGTAGATATTTTGTGATAAAGCTGAGTGAGCTGTCCTCCATGCTGCTAAGCTGCCGACCTCCAAGGGGTTAGAAGGGTCATTAATTGACCATTGACCAAACTTAGTCAATTTTGCTTTAAAATGCACTATTTGGGTTACTATTCATACTAAATTGCCCATTTTGATTTTTAATTTTCAAACTTTGATTTAGACTTTAAAATATGGTCTATCATGTCACATTAATAATATAAATGTTATACTCCAGTCTTTAAAATGATAAAAAGTCATTATCTTAGAGCTCATACACAAAAACGTGCTTTAAGGTGTTTTAGTGCACATTTTGTGTCACAGGGTGTTTCTGAGCTCCGTTTTCTTTGAGAATTGTTTTTTTATGTTCCTTACATGATATTTGATCATGGTATCCAATTTTATATCATTTAGAGGTCATTAGACCTTTAAGGTATCCTTAGAGCACATTTTTGCCCTACTTGACCTTGAAGCATGAAAATGCTTGTTCTTTGTATTGGAGTGTTGTCCAAAAATTGTAATTTGTTTATTAATGTGTTAATATGCTTAGGACAAATTTTTAGGTCCTAAGTAGTTCATTTGGGTATTTATTTACCCTAAACAGTCAAAGGGTGCAATATGTTGCTTTGTGTTGACCACTGTTGTTCTCAGTTGACTTTTAAGGCATGTTTAGGCCTTAATCAATGTGATTAGATGTTTAATCCATGTTTTATTAGTTTGGGGTATTTCAAAACTGAACATAAATTTCTATTGTAGTCATCTGTGGAGCTGCAACAAAAGCAGAGGGAAGAATTGAATCTGAAAGAAGAGTTGGACCGCTTAACAGAGTCTTTGACCTTTGGAAAGGCAAAACCTAGGAAAATTTATGGAGGAACAGTACAAACTAAGATCAATGTATGATGAGAAGGATGCCGCTCTTTAGGTTCATCTTGGATTTTTTTTTTTTTTGTGCATATGTCTTTAAATCATAAGCAAGTGTACCAATATCTTGAGGTATGTTTTTTTATAATTGGTTGGAGAACCAGCTAATAAGGCAATACTGTGTTTCATACGAACCTTTCTCGTCAAAAGGGTATATTTCAAAAGCACTATGAACAACAATAATGTGGACAGAGTGAAAAAAGAACAAGACTAGAGGGTTATTCTTATCCTCATGCCACCGATTGAAAGTTTAGTTAGTCACTCAGTCTCAATGGCTGTGTCTCTTGAAATTAGCCCTAGATCAGAGATGAAGGGCACTTTGGGGATTCATCAAGCTTACAGATATGGTTTGTCTGAGATCGTAAGTTTGCCCAGATTTCTAGATCCATAAGCGACTGATCGTCGGGATTCTAACATGGTGTTTGGACAGGATGAACATGGTCCACGTTAGCAATCTTATTTCGGTTTCTTGTTTATTGATCAGCTAAGCAGAACAGCTTGCATTCTTAAATCAATTCATCAGATTTCAACCTTGGGATGTAATTTGAAACCTGAGTATCGGAGTTCCATACAGCTATAAAACCCCTGAATAATCATTCATGGATTTCAATTGAGTTTGGGTTTTCTTTGGTCCCCATATGCCTCGACGATCATCTAGTGGCAGCATTCGGCATGCCTCTAGTATTTCTGCTATGTTTGTGTCTGCCTCCCGCACTTCCCGTCTGAATATGACCCACTTCTTTCTTTTGATTACTCCTCAGATATTTTGGAAGTGTATGTTGCTTCTCTTCTATTCTCTTACTTTTCCTGATGATCTGAGCAAAATTCTATAGAGATTTCCAGATTTGGGTAATGACAATTGAGACTTCTGTCAAAGTCAAGACATTTTTAGGCTGCAGTGAGGGTTGGACTGATTTGCAAAGGTTCTGAAAGGTTGGGGGTTGAGAAGTCTTGACTTTTTCTGGGAGACAATATTACCTCTCGAGGTGATGAGATTGAGGCGAGGAGTTAAAAGGGAGTTTGCGGAGCTTGAGACATAGTAATTGAAAATCGGTTTACCTCAGGAGGAGGGGAGCATGGGGATTGGGAACGGTAGGCGAGGGAGGAGTGGGTCGGCATTATTTGTGTCAGTGGAGTTGTCGGCGATTGCGGGAGAGAGGAGTAATATATGTGCTCCTTGATGGCGTCGGAAAAAGAAGTTGGGAGGGCTGCCCAAAAAATTCCAAAACCATGGTATCTGACCGAAACCGAAGTGAACCGTACCTATTTTCAGGTTAACCGTACCGGTTTTTGTGGTATGGTTAACCGAACCGTGTAAATTGACCGGTTTCGATAACGCTATTGAATTTTCCATAACGGTTAACCGATTTATATAAATAATGAAAAACCTCTAATATTAATATCCACCTTATATAATAATTAATGTTAGCTATTGAGAGATTATACATATTATTATATTTTTGTCACATGTGTTTGATTTGTCACTCATGATTTAGGTGAATGATCATTGTTGTACTATAATATTAATGGTATGAGTTTCATCAATAAAAAAAATATACGACTACAAGGTTAACCGATAAAACCGAACCGAACTAAAGGTTAACTGGTCTAAACGGAATGGTAATGGAATTGGATTTTAGAAAACCGAATTAAACACCAATCTAAATGAATTGAATTTTAGAAAACCGAAAACCCGATTAACCAAAAATGGTTAACCGAATAAGGCGGTTACCCTACCATGGGCAGCCCTAGGAGTGAATGAGATATTAGTCTCCACCAAAGGACTCGAGGGGCTGGGATAATGGGCATTTTTCAGAAGGCGGGGCTGCAGTTATTGAGTCTGTTCTTGAGAATTCCTTGAGACAGGAAATGATTGAAATCTTTTTGGAAAATTTTCATAAAAATACAAAATTACAAAAAAAATTACATGCGGTAGTCACTTTTGAAAAAAATTACGCGGGTGTACCAACACCATGCAAAGAAGCAGCCACGAAGTCATGGCTGCTTGCCAGAAACAGCCACGGGACTACGGCTGCTTCTACATTTTTTTGCTTGAAGCAGCCACGGGTTTGGGGCGCCTTCAGGCAAATCTGCCGAAAAAAGCCACAGAATTGGGGCTGCTTCTTTGCAATTTCTCCCCCTTATCCGGAAATCCAGCCGACCAATCACAGTCGTCCGTCGCCGGATCGCACGGACCCCACTTATCCACGGGTTTGCAAAGAAAAAGCCACAGAATCGTGGCTTCTTCCAGCAGGATTTTTTCTATAAAAACCCACCCAATCTCACCCATTCTCCCCACATTTCTCACACAAAACACTCCTCAAACTTTCATTCTCTATCTCTCCGAATTTGGAACAAGTAAGTTCCATTGTTTTTTTTGTTGTATTGTTTATTAGTGCTTAATTTTTATGTTAATTATAGTCATTATTTTTAGTTTTTAAATTGTTTATTAAGTTGTATTTTCCCTCTTCTACCTTCCATTACTTCTTCTAACTTTTTTCTAAGTTTATCATTATTCCGCCCAACATATGGTATTGTTGTTATAATGTTATACAATTTTTTTACATTTATAATGGCCACTAACCCCATTTAAATTCGTAATTAAATTTACCAATTTTTTATGAGTTACAAAATCACCAATTTTGGTGGTTTTATCCCTTAATTAATTATGCTATTGTTGTTATAATGTTATGCAATTTTTTTTATATTTATAATGCCCACTAACCCCATTTAAATTCGTAATTAAATTTACCAATTTTTTATGAGTTACAAAATCACCAATTTTGGTGGTTTTATCCCTTAATTAATTATGCTATTATTGTTATAATGTTATGCAATTTTTTTACATTTATAATGGCCACTAACCCCATTTAAATTCGTAATTAAATTTACCATTTTTTTATGAGTTACAAAATCACCAATTTTGGTGGTTTTATCCCTTAATTAATTATGCTATTGTTGTTATAATGTTATGCAATTTTTTTACATTTATAATGGCCACTAACTCCATTTAAATTCGTAATTAAATTTACCAATTTTTTATGAGTTACAAAATCACCAATTTTGGTGGTTTTATGCCTTAATTAATTATGCTATTGTTGTTATAATGTTATGCAATTTTTTTACATTTATAATGCCCACTAACCCCATTTAAATTCGTAATTAAATTTACTAATTTTTTTATGAGTTACAAAATCACCAATTTTGGTGGTTTTATGCCTTAATTAATTATGCTATTGTTGTTATAATGTTATGCAATTTTTTTACATTTATAATGTCCACTAACCCCATTTAAATTCGTAATTAAATTTACCAATTTTTTTATGAGTTACAAAATCACCAATTTTGGTGGTTTTATGCCTTAATTAATTATGCTATTGTTGTTATAATGTTATGCGTTTTTTTTTTACATTTATAATGCTCACTAACCCCATTTAAATTCGTAATTAAATTTACCAATTTTTTTATGAGTTACAAAATCACCAAGATTGACACATACTACGGCCAGCAAATAGCGGGTTCCACATTATATACAGATCTTGTGACTTCCAAGATTGAAGAAAATCGTAGACCGTCTAATAGTCACAATGTTACCCGCTACAATGAGATCGACCAAGTGTACGAGGTTGAAGATTTTGGCTCAGTGGCTATGAGGAGGAACCGAGGGAAGTACAAGGTCGACTTCGATGATATGAGCTGTGATGTGGGGAGTGGCAAGTATTCAAATACCCATGCTCTCATGTCATGGTCGTGTGTTGCAGAACCAGTATGTTGTGGGAGAATTACGTGCACCCGGTGTACAAGCTGGATACAATGATCGAGGCATATGGCGGTAATCCTTTTACACCGCTGGGTAATGAAGAAAACTGGCCAGCATATACAGGGGTTAAGGTGGTACCACAACCGGATGCCATTCGGACTGTCAGGGGAAGACCTAGGTTTTCTAGGATTCAAAATGAAATGGATGAAAATGAAACGACTACAGAACGTAGACGTTGTCGACATTGTTTACAAACGGGTCATAACAGGAGGAACTGCCCTAACAGAGGGTATAATTGATTGTGGTTTTCAGATGTTAAATATGCTCCTGCATAGACAGGTAGTGCCTTTAGCAAGCACACAAAAAAATGTAATTTTTTCTAAATAGCAATGAAGTGTGTTTTATGTTGAGTGTTTAATATAAATGTGCCCTTTTATTTTAAGAATTGGTACAATCTATAAAATGTTGGGGTTACATCCGAAAGTATGGGTGTTTGATTGTTGTTTTACAATTTTTTGTTTGTTTTGGAGGCATTGTTTAATTAACGAACATGTTCACTAAAAATTGGAAAAAACACTAGCTCAAGTGACCAACCCAATGAAGTCGTCTTAATGCCGTAAGAAGTTATAATGGATGCAAATGCATCGTAGGACTTTAATATCAGTACAAAACTGGTTAACAACACAAAATATGACATTACCCGAAAACTTCAAAACTAAGAAAATGTTAACTCTGGTGCCATTTGTATGAAGTCACGTGGGTCCCGTATGGTCCTAAAACTCCAGAGAAATGACTTAGATCCATAGTATAACTGTTCAACTATCGTCGTACAAAATTTGGTCAAGTTCTGGAACCGTTAAAGCATAGCACGAATGATTCAAAAGTTGGAAATTTTTTTTCCTGGACTACAATGCAAAGAAGCAGCCCTAACTCTGTGGCTTTTTTCGGCAGATTTGCCTGAAGCCACCCCAAACCCGTGGCTGCTTCAAGCAAAAAATGTAGAAGCAACCGTAGTCCCGTGGCTGTTTCTGGCAAGCAGCCATGAATTCGTGGCTGCTTCTTTACATGGTGTTGGTACAGCCACGTAATTTTTTTCAAAAGCGACCATCGCATGTAATTTTTTTTTAAATTTTGTATTTTTATGAAAATTTTCCAAATCTTTTTAGTGCCTCACAGTGACTCTTCGAGGTTTGGGGTGACATGTAATAATAAATGCCCCACTATCCCATTCCCAGGTACCGTTACCCACATAAATTATGCTTTCTGGGGACAGCGTAGTTGCGCGACCTTTTGGAGTTTCTTTCTGGAATGCACCGATTGGGTTGACGTTTCCGTACTATGGGCACGTGAGACTATCCAATCTGCATGTGACAGCGATCGGAGCTGATGCGTGTCGTGTTCAGGTGGTTCTTGCTGATTGGACTTTGGCTGTGGATGGGCATAATTATGTACTTAACAGGGAGCACTGATGGATAAGAGGAGCTTGGAGATAAAGTTGGCTAAAATGAATGAAGCAACCACTGGCTTCATCAAACGAATTGAGTTTCCTTGCATTATCATCTTTAACCTGGTGATTAGCTCCCGAGTCCTCAATCTTGTCTGGCTTAGACTCAATATATTCCTTTTCAGGCTTTACGTAAGATTCAAGATGAGTTAAAAATGCAAAGTCTATAGTTGCACTCAGCGGAAGAAACCATCAAAAGGCTAATAGAAGAGAAAATATTGTTAGGGCAAAAGATTCAGAGGCTCGAAAGAAATCATGGTGACTAGGTGGGTGCCCATCTCATCCTCTAATTCAGTAACTAAAAAAATATGCTTACTCTGTATTATTAAGTTTGAAAACCAAAATACAGGTTGAAAGTGTTGAAAAAAGATTTATGCAAGATAGGCAAAGCCTAATACATACCATCTCCGAGTTGGAGAGGAAGTTGAAGCAGCCCACAAGATGTAGCCGCTGCACGGTCGGCTCTGGCAGCTAAGGATGCAGATCTATCCAAATTACATGGCAGTTTAAAAGAGTTGGATGAACTTAGAGAAATGAAAGAGGTATGCTGACTTCTGCTTCTTCAGTTCACTTAGATTGAAAAGTTTTGCTCTTTATTGTTGAAATTTCGTCATTTAGGATATGGATAGAAAGAACCAGCAAACTGCAGCTATTTTGAAGATGCAAGGTTCACAATTAGCAGAACTGGAAACCTTGTATAAGGAAGAGCAGTCTTTGAGGAAACGATACTTTAATGTGATAGAAGGTCGTATTCTAAACTGAGAACGATAGAGTTACTCCTTTTAAACTTTGTATTGGATTTCTGATCCTTTAATTACTATTGTTCCATTCAACTGCTAACTGAGTTAGAATCTCCTTTTACATGTAGATATGAAAGCAAGATCAGAGTCTATTGCCGTGTTAGGCCCTCAGTGATAGAGAAAAGGCTGCAAACCAGAAAAATGTAATCACACCCCGCTGATGAGTTCACAGTTGAGCATCCATGGAGAGATGAAAAAGCGAAACAACATGTATATGATCATGTGTTTGATGGAAGTGCCACCCAAGAAGATATTTTTGAGGATACAAAGGCAAGTTCATGATCCTAAGAAATATGGAAATCTGAAATTAATTCTTGATATATAGAAGTGTTGAGACTTTAGCTGATAATTACTGGTTGGTCCACCATATTATACAGTATCTGGTGCAATCAGCTGTAGATGGATACAATGTATGCATATTTGCGTATGGTCAAACTGGATCTGGAAAAACGTACACTATATATGGCAGTGAAAGAGATCCTGGACTCACTCCACGGGCTACCTCAGAGCTCTTCAAAGTTTTAAAGCGGGATGGCAAGAAATTCTCGTTTTCGTTAAAGGTACATATGTTATCGTTTAAATGATGTATTTGCTGTGCAAATTTAATTTGTGAAATTGAACTGTATGCTGAACTCTTGTTGGAAAATGGAAACACCTGGTGCAGTTTTTACCTTTGCTGGGTCTGCAAACCTAAAGCACTTAATATTACTTGCAGGTCTACATGCTGGAGTTGTATCAAGACTCGTTAATGGATCTTTTGCTTCCAAAAAATGCAAAACGACCGAAATTGGAGATAAAAAAGGATTCAAAGGTGATTGTTAGACGCCTGCTTTCCTCTGCTTCATATTTTCGTCTGAGTTCCTGTTGATATTTACGTAGTTTGATGCTAGTGTTTAACATCGAATGTACCTTTCCTTTTTGTGTGCTCAGGGAATGGTATCTGTTGAAAATGTGACGCTGGCCCATGTGTCAACATACGAGGAGCTCAGATACATTATTCAGAAGGGATCCGAGCAAAGACATATATCTGGTACCCAAATGAACGAGGAAAGCTCCAGGTCCCATCTTATACTCTCTATTGTCATCGAGAGTACAAATCTTCAGACCCAGTCTATTGCAAGAGGAAAGGTAGTAACTTCTCATTTATAGCTAGCTGGAAGTGTCGTGTTCATGGCATCTTAATCTGAATAAACACTTTATAAAAGACATCCCTGATTCATGATATTTTTATGTGGCACAGCTGAGTTTTGTTGATCTTGCTGGCTCTGAAAGAGTTAAGAAGTCAGGTTCTTCTGGTAGTCAACTGAAAGAAGCGCAAAGTATCAACAAATCACTGTCTGCCCTTGGGGATGTTATAAGTGCGTTATCCTCTGGTGGACAACACATTCCTTACAGGAACCACAAGCTGACAATGCTAATGAGTGATTCACTTGGCGGTAACGCGAAGACACTCATGTTTGTTAACGTGTCTCCCGCTGAATCGAACTTGGATGAAACATACAACTCTTTATCGTACGTTTCCTCAATCTGTTCCGCTTTAATTCCCATCTGCTACCGTATTATACATTGCTATAGTTTTGGTAGGTATATTGAATCTGTTGGCATGTATTTGTATAGGTATGCATCAAGGGTTAGAACCATTGTGAATGATCCTAACAAGAACGTGAACTCGAAGGAAGTAGCTCGCCTAAAGAAGCTGGTGGCTTATTGGAAGGAGCAAGCTGGTCGAAGAGGGGACGAGGATGATCTTGAGGAGATTCAGGATGAGACGCCGCCAGTGTCAAAAGACAGTAACACTAGATATGATGCTCGCCATTCATCTGACAGCCGCCATTCCATGTGAGGTATCTAGATCTTAGTACGTGATATCAGTATACTAGTCATCGAGATGCACTCTCTGGCTGCAGGCTTTGGGATAATGTAAGCTATTGATCAAAAGAGAAAGAGACTTGTCTGGTTGTCTGATCCATGACACCGCACTCAGGTTGATTGCGGAAGGTTGCCTCGGATGTTTTATTTACTGCTGGCACAGATTTGCCACTGGAAATTTGTATAGTCAGAAAAATGTATATTTTTTGTGCACACATTTTGTGCCCTTTAGCACCCTGTTTGGGGAAAACTTAATTAGATCCGACTCATGTTAGAAATATGTTTGTTCCTTGTGCGATGATACTGAGATGAGTACCTTGAGGAAATGGACACTGTTGCCTCGATTGCATGTGCAATGGTATCAATTGAAGTATAAAAATCTTGAATGGTATGGCTACTACTGACTGCATCCACTTACTATATGATACTGAGTGAACGTTTAAATCTATCAAATTGGAAGTTCATACTGAGTGCTGACCCTCCAGGTATCCTGCTTCTAAGAACCAATTGTTCTACTTGATACCGCGGCCCATATTCAAGAATCTCGTACAATGATTACTTGATAAAGGTAAGAAGCGTGTAGAGCTGCTTTCTATGTCCCAGCATCTACCGTTACTTTCAACTAGTGCTTTTTCTCTGGACAACGCTGGTTGATGGGTGTATTGAATGTACTTTAATCTTGTCTTAAAGGATCTTATTGGCCGTCTTGATAATTTCTCACATAATTTGTTTTACGGACTTTTCTCTTCTGTTTACAACTCTAGATGTTATCTAACACTATATCCTGCAAAAATTATAAGTTGTTTTACTGGATCTGGACTGAGTAGTTATTGGAGTAAATGAATTCAGTTATTGAAACGATACAGATAACTTTTTCAAGTGTAATAGGGATTATAGATTGATTACAAAAATGATGTTCTGAAGTTAAAAGTGAATTTTGAGTAGTATTATACAAAATTTATCATAACTTAAGAAAATCAGAATTGAAGTGCAATTTCAAGCGCTTGTGGTAAATTGATATCAAACGTACACTTACTGGTATAAATTTTAGTATCTGAGTAGCATTTGTGGCTTGCGGCTGTAACTCTAGCTGTGTTTAAGGTTGATACGTGCCCATGTGTCTGGGCAAATATTTTGTACAACATGTTGTATGAAAAGACTCTTACAATTGATCTTCATAACTAGGTGAAGCATATTGATCTGACTATAATTGATCGCTAGATGACGCCCTGTTACTATAATGCATTGATAGATTTCACTTACTCAGTTTGACTCCCTGCATAGAGTAAAATTTCGCTATCCAAATGTGGAGGGAAGTGAGTAGCAAAATATTTAGTACTTGTGCTTTTTACAATATAGTATGTTCCAATCTTGTAACTAGAAAGATATTTCTTCTTCTCTACTATTTCCAAGCCAATATTTCAAAAACAATAACTCTATATAGCAAACTTACTGCTGGCATCAATTTCCTGTCAACAAATTGGATGATACTCTACATAAGGAATGTAAACATTGTGATTAATCCAATGCTGATATACAACCTTTAGAAAGCAAACTGTACAAGTCAATGACATGGAAGCACGAATCAGAGACAGGATCACAGGACATGATACAAAATCAAGCAGGTCATTAATGAACCTGCAAATCGAACACATAAATAAAGAGAGAAATAAAAACCCAAGAGAAGAAGTGACAAAGTAGAAAAGAACAGAGGGACTAACGCAGATTTAATTCTTTCTGTAAAATGAAGTATATAAATCGGAGGTGTTTCTATGATCATCACTTCCTTGATAGAGCGATCGCCCATATAACATTACCACACTCCACTTCCAAATATCCGAGTTTGGTTCTGTTTGACAGACACTCTTAATCAGTCATACCAATGATTGATCATCAGTATCACCATTAAACCACCAAAATCAGATCTTGGAGTCCACCCATTATACCCACCACCATCAGACCTCGGAGTCCACTCCGATCCATATGCCGATGACGCAACCGGTGTAGTATCCGCAGTCATAGTACTCGACCCCAAACTCATATCAATTCCTAAAGGTCCCATTGCAGGCCACATAAACGCCGGTTTAAACGCTGGAACTTCAGGCGGAGGCACAGACCCAGACAAAACTTGCACAATCCTCTGCGTCTTGGGTCTCTCACCCGCAATTGGATGCGAACAAGCCAAACCCAGCAACAAAACCCTCTCCGCTTCTTCATTCGCATACTCTGATCCCAACCTCGGATCCACCGCATCACATATCCTCCTTTCCCTGTGCAATGACCAGACCCAATCCACTAAACAATTGTACCCATCCAGTTTCGCCCACGGCCTGTGACCCGTCGCCACTTCAAGGAACACCGCTCCCAGCCCGTATATGTCGGATTCGCGAGTCTTTGCCTGTGTGAAAGCATTCTGGTGCGATGTAACCCATTGTCCCGTGCACGCCTTCGAGTTCTGCGTATGAGGTTTTTTCTTGGTCGAGTGCTCGGGCTAGACCGAAGTCACCAAGTCGGGCGTTGAAGTTGTGGTCGAGCATTATGTTGCTGGCTTTTAAGTCGCGATGGATGACTGTTGATTCGTATTCGTGGTGAAGGTAGTGGAGGGCGGAAACAACTCCTCTGAGGATCTTGTACCGGAGTAGCCAGTTTAAGGGTTTTTGATCGTCGTTGCAGAAGATGTGTTGTCTAAAGACCCGTTTGGGAGATACTCGTAGACTATAAGCAGCATTCCGTTCTTGTGGCACCATCCTGATGATTAAGGAAAGTGGAAACAAACGATCAATTAAGAGAGAAAAACCTTGGTATTAGGTAATTTGAATTTGACATATTCCGTGTACAAAAGTGTTGGCTAGTTTTTGGCAATTTCAGCTGATTGCTATTTCAGGAAAGCCTGTTCCTATGTTCAGTTAAAGGGTGCACAGTTCATATTCATCAAGGACTTATTAATTTGACCCTGAAACCAGTGGAGTAGTGATGGTCAAAGTTTGCAAAATCCGGGCTTTTGGAGTTGAATTACTGAAACAACAACACGAATTGAATGAAATAATCGAAAACGAAAGCATTAATTGAAGCAATTAATATGTTCCGGCCACCACGGAAAAATAAATTAGTCAGAGAGATAAGATGCTCACCAAGCAATTTGACAAGATGTCTATGGCGAAGCCGATTAATGATAGTAAGCTCAGCAAGAAAATCATCTTTACTCTTAATATCATCTCTGGAGAATCTCTTCACAGCAACCTCGGCATTCTCAATCTCACTAGCCAAGTACCCTTTAAAAACGACACCGTATCCACCCTGTCCAAGTTTATGATTCTTCTCATCAAAGTTCCCGGTCGCCTTCTTCAAATCTCTGAACTCAAACTCCCTTGTGTTCCAGGTAGACTCTTCAACGCACCGAGTATATTTGGGTCACCAGCACCCGAACGCCCTCTCTTCCAGCACAACCAACCCATCACTCCCGTAATCACTAATAACGCCATCACCCCCGCAGTGATAACCCCGGCTAGAACTCCGGTAGCGATCCCCTGCTGTTCGTTGATACTGATGTCACCGATTACTTGGACGGTTAAGTTCCAGCTGAGAACGCAGTGGAGTTCTTGTGTGTCTTCACCTGTTGAAGCTGAGAATCCGAAGTAGGATCTTTGGTTGACGATTGAGCTTAGATCTAATGAGTTCATTTTGAGGACTGGTGTGGTTGGGATTGGGACGGATTTGTATCTGTCGGAGCCGAGATCAGTCATGTAGACGGAGATGGTTTGACTGTCACCGTTGTAGTTGATCCAGATCTTGTGGAAGACGGTTTCGTTTGGTGCGAGGGTGATGTTGAATTTGTTGACTGAAGAGGTTTTGTTGGATCTGATACTGTTGATGTTGATACCGACGTGGTTATCATCGGGATCGGAGAAGTTGGACTGTTTGTTAGTATCGAATTCGACGGCGAATAGATGGTTGGATGCATCGCCGTCGGTTGTGGAATTTGTGAGGCCGAGATATCCGCCGGAGCTGGATGGTGGTGGGCCGGATGGGTTTGGTGCGATTACAAAAGCGACACCTTCACCGGAGATTGAGGTTTTGTTTAAGGCGGTAGATGTTGAGGATGAAGCTGGTGTTGAAGGAGGCTAGTTTGTTGTTGGTGGTGGTGGTGTTAGTAGTAGTGTTCTTGGGTGGTGGTGGTGATGAGGAAGAAGTGTCGTTTTCTTGCCAGAGGAGGAAGGGTTGGTTGTAGAATATGCGACCGGAGCGGCTTGTGAGAGAGAAGTTGCCGGCGGAATCTGGTGTGACCTGTAAGGCTTCGTTGCTGATGGTGGCGGGTGAATGGACGGAGAAGATGTCGTAGTAGGAGCTGTTGAAAGGGAAGCCGAAGGAGTGAGTCTCTGTTTGCAAACGGTGCTGGTCGGAGGCCGCGGCTCTGATTACCGTCGGGATGAGTAGAAGGAGAAGAAAAGTGAGTCCACTGGCGGCGGTCATTGAAAACGAAAGAGGTACTGACGAGTCTATGCGTTTCTTTCTCATCCGGCGGCTGAGTGTGTGAGGGGAGATGAAGGAGGGGGATTATACAGACAGAATTGTTCGGTGTAATAAGTTGATCAAATACTTTATTTTAGAAAGAAAGTTCATCAATTAAATAAACCAAGGAAAAGAAAAGGTGTTATAAATTATAATGGTGCTTTACTTTTTTTTGAAATGGTGGTGTGGTGGGTTCTGAAATCAGCGGGAGAACGAGTAACGATGCATGGGAATAATATATATATCAGTTGTGAGGAGAAAAGTAGTACCCCTTAATTACGTACCTACTTTGTCGTTCAATGGGAATTATAAATTAGTAATATACTAAAACAACACTTGTTTGAATTTAATTAGTGCATAGTACTAATGAGCTGGATTATGAAGTAACTTTTGATTATTATGTCGTTTACTACTTCTTTTTTTTTTTTTTGAACAAGTCGTTTACTACTTTTTGGCTGTGAAGGAGGGAGATGATGGGGAAAATCATTATTGTCATACTCTGAACGCGGTACGATCCTTCTTTCTCTCATTGCGCGGAAGCTGCAGGGGTAAACTAAACAGGCAAACCTCGTTTTGGCGAACAATTTTAAACTTGTGAGAATTGTTTTCGACTGCGTTCGGTATGGTTATTTTGGTCTGGCTGTTTTATGGTTATTTTATATGTGACAGTATATTATTGGAGTAGAAGTAGGACCCACGTGGGTCCCACATGGGGACCACTCCCAAAACAGCCATAAAAAGGCCGTCACCGAACGAAGCCGTTATCCGTTGGTAAAAAAGTTGTATTGAGGCCAGGGTTTGATTGATTCATGATTCTGGCTTGTGGAACATGCAAGCTAGACATATATACTGTGACAATTAAGCATGATATTTTTCACATTCTTTTTCTTTCTGATCGGTTTCGTTGCTCGTGAATCATGTGAAGGTTATATTTGGTTTAGCTACTTTCCTGCAGTTTTATATGCAGCTGCGGTGTGACATTATAACGTACAACGGAATATAATATCATAAGCGCCATTAAGTCATTAATTTGATAACGAAATATGACACAGTTTCAAAAGACAATAATAAGCTATCAAAACAAAAACTAAGATAAACAGAGCTGAAATTTATACGTGAGAAAGTGCTAATTAAGAAGTCAAGCTTCCTCCCTTCTTGATGAATAAGAATAGAAATTGAGAGGCAAAGACATAATTATAAAAAGTTAGGGGTGTATTTTATTAATCTTTTCTAAAAAAAAATTATACTATAATTTGTGTAATTTAACAAAGTTAGGGGGTGTATTGTTCCCACCAGAATACATATCCACCCGAATAAGAGAAACCTTTTGGTACAATATTTACACCCTCCTTTGTCCTACTAATACATGTGCAATTATATATCAACTTCAAAATTGCCACATAATTAGTTAAGGTCGTGATATCCATAATGTTCCTGTTAATCTCCACTTGAGCTTGAAGCCAATAGCCATCCTGATAAATTGTCCGGCAATATTCAAAATTTATTAAACTTCTTCTTTCTGGTTGTCTTCCTTTCTTAATGTTTCATCCTCTTGCATGCCCCCATAAGCCCTAACTTCGTAATAAATTAAGTTCATATATAGCTTACGGGCTATTGTATGTAATGGAGAATATAATTTTCCCTTTTCTACTTTATATTTCTTCTATACCCAAGTACTCTCTTGCTAAGCCTACTGTACATCCTAATGCTCCTCCTCCATTCATCACAGTAGGTACAGGCTTCTCTTTATATCAACTCCAAATTAATTTCAACCCCTATTCTACCATGACCATCTCATCACTCATCAACTTCGGACTCTTAATACCTCCTTTACTTTATTTGATCCCACACGACCTCCATCTCAAACCTTTTCACCCCACACCTTCAAATCAACACCAAATCTATATATGATTACCATGGACAAGAACCGCATATGATACAAATATATATATATATATATATATATGTCACTATAAGCCATTTTAAATCATGCAAGATTAATTCTATCTCTTAATAACATTATCTGCTAGCATATAGTATGCTTTATGTTGATCAAGTCTACCATTTTGCTACGTTTTGATGGGGCAAGATAAACACAGGACAGGTAGGTATGATTGATGTAGGTGTTTGAACAGTTCATTATTTATTCATCCTTTGACCAAAGATTTTCAAGCCTCGTTACCCATAAGTATGTTATCGGTACTTGTTTAGGAAGTGAGGTAAACGCATTTCCAATTCTGATTAAATTAAATGATCGACCTCATTTGCGTATATTATACATATAATAGTTGATTGAGATACTGAGATAAACATCGAGACTTTATTTTTATGAAGCTAGTTCAGCTAGTCAGACGCATTTCCAATTCTAAATTAAATGACCATCGCATGTTCCTCAGCTGAAAAAGAAAGAAAAATAAAAACGAACCCATTATGGTCATATATATAGACAGTAAGTACAAAGTTTACGACATCTGGGTCATCATTCTCATTAGGTAGTCATTTGATGAAGGTCCTCACTCTATATGATCTGACCATCTTCAGTCATTATGGTTTAACATTCAGCAGCACCTAGCGTCACGTCAAGTCGTCAAATGTCGTAGGTGTGTTTGGATAGGCACGAGTGGAAGAAATCAAAAGAGGGTCGGGCATTTAATTAAGTTTGAGATGTTTTGAATATAAATATATTAGACAATTTCTACAAATTCAACTTAATTTGACCAAACATCTTGTAGTTATAATGAAAAGCGTACTGCGTACCCCATTGCACTTTGACTTTGCACACTATTACCCTCTAGAAAACCTTTCCTAAGTAGTTATAAAAAACACACAAGAATGCCACTACTATTAGACGTCTACGGTGTACATTAATTAATGATCAATGGATTTTACGCAAGATGATCCCAATACTATATTTGATTAAAAAAACAATTATACAGTATAAGTTTTTTTTCCGGTATGGTCCGTCCATTTCATTAATCACATATTAAAATATATATTCCTCCTATTCAAAATATCTCCTTTTAAAAGATGAATGTCGACAACAGTGGACCGAAAGTCATTAGTTCCTTGTGCATATTCTAATCCTCTACATGTTTGACCAGGACTAGCAAGTTATTGATTAATGTTATAATGTTGTGCGAAGTTACTCCTCACGGTCATCATATAATGACATATATCACCACACTAATTAATTATTTCTCTAAATATATTTAGTCATATATATTAATTGTTCAATATTTTTCACCATTGTATATGTATAAATCCTCATTGTATTCCCTCTAGTACACGGAGAGACGATTTGCGTATCAGAATAGTGATACTGATTCCCCAATTAAATCAAAGAAGTAAAAAAAATTAAAAATACACTACAACAATATTGCTTTATTGGGGCAACTTATAGACTATCAATTAGTGCATCTTAAAGGTTGCACCTAAAAGTTACATTAAATAGGGCACCAATTATAGTGCACTACTTGACCATAGCAAAAGGGGCACCCAGAAAAAATTGCACTAATTGATAGTATCAATTGGTGCAACTGTTTATGTCACCCTATTTGTTGATATTTCCTCATGCACATTCACCTAATCGTACCAACCATGAACCAATATAAACTATCTGTTGGTGCAATTTTTTCCAGTTGCCCTATTTGTATAATGGTAAAACGGTGCATTGTGAATATTTCACCCCAATAGAGAAAATATAATGGTGCAACTTTTTGCTCGCACTATTTGGTTATGTCAAATAGTGCACCTCCGTATCATCGCCCCATTAGTCCATATATATACTTATTCCCATGTTGATCAATAGGTGCGAAATAAAAATTCCCTCTAATAGATACAATCAGTTAGTGCATCTTTCGGGCTTGCACTAATTGATAGAGTTAAATAGGGCATCTTTTTTTCTTCGCTCCGATAGTAGATTTACTGTGCCTATTTGATAGTTGATCAAATGGTGCGCAACATAACTTGTTGCACTATTTGTCACCATCTACTAGTGCAATTTATCTGGTTGCACCAATATTGCAGTAATTTCTTTTTAAAAAAATTTCAGCGCGACTCTTCTCTAAAACCCTAACTGTTCTCTAAATTATTCTGCAATCTTAACTGGCGAACAAGGAACTCTCTGTGCCTGTTGTTTTCAATCTTCAGTCACGATAATTTTTCATTCTTGCTTGCAAATAAAGTACATACATGCTTTGCCCCTCTTTTCGATTTTCACTCACGGTAATTTTGGAATCCTTACTGGCGAACAAGGAACAGCATGCTCTGCGCCTGATTTACAATCTCGTTCTCGATAATTTTTCAATTCATACTAGCAATGACGAATCCACATACATGCTCTATGCCTCTTTCGTTCTTCACTTACGGTAATTTTGCAATCCTAGCTGGCAAGAAGGAACTCCATGCTCTGCGCCTATTACTCACTGTAATTCTGCAATAGCTCTCAAATCTCCAGCCCCTTCGTCGACCAAGGTACATTTACTGCATGTCCATTCTTCTTATCTTCTTCTTCTATTATGCTCTTGATGGCGTTTTGTTCGTATTATATAGTTCTCTCATATAGTGAGTTGTTATCTTAATGATTCGGCTAGATCAACTACAACCGGGTACAGCAGGTTTGCTGCTGCGACATATGTAACAAGTGTGAATTCTTCCTCCCTGAATTGCCTTGTATATTTATTTAGCTTCCAACACAGTTAGGTTGTTCTTTTTTTTTCCAATCTCGAGATGTACGAAGTGTTTGGCTTCCTGTTTAGTATCATCAGTGTTGTAATGATAGTTTTGGATTCAGATAAATTCATGACGATTATATGATAATGTGGTGTTTCCCTTATTGGACTGTTAGGAAAACTCTCAAGTGCTTCGTAATTGGTGTTGGTCATTGGATATAATTTCCATAACCTTTATTTGACCATACCGCATCTCTGCCGAGAAAATGAAGAGAGGCTGCCTGTTAAAAAAACTACTGTATTACATTAATTAAAGCTAGCACATTAACTAATTGTCAACTGATAGTTACACACGTTCATGTTAATAAGTAGGATTTATATATCAAACACACACAAGCTTGAGTCGAGGAAGCTGTTTCTTCAACTGGGTAGCTGCACCATTAATCTTTTAATCTAAATTCTATTTGCATTGCATCATCAGGGGTGCCTATCTTTTTAAAACAACCCCGTCCCCGATTTGTAAAATTGTTAATTTTGATTTTTCAGGTGCTGTTGTTTATAGTTCAGAGCTGCTACTAGATGGTATTGTTGTTCAGAGACTAAAATTTCAAGGTCTGTACTATTCTGTGTGCTATAATTCCTTTGTTTGATTTTATTGTAGCTCTGGCAGAGGTATTAATGAAAGTTTTACCATGAATGTAGCTATGAAGGTGCTTGGCTAACGGGGAAGAGTTTTTTTCTTGTTAATGTGTTGGCTCTCATCTGTCTAAAAGGGTCATAAACTGGTTGAGACCTTAATTTAAATTTCTGGCGAACCTACTTTGCCACTCGTTCTGCTGTGTCAATATTAACTATCATGCTATCATTAAAGTTTGTATTTATATTGATCTCTATGGCTAGATCTTAAGCACATATCGGAGATTCACTTCTGATTCTGAGGATGGGATATGTTAGAGACTACAGCAGACTGAAGAGTGGCTCTATGATGAAGGTGATGATGAAACTGAACAGGTCTACACTGAGAAACTGGAACATCTGAAAAGGGTAAAAAGATTTTTCTATTGAACTGAATAGTAGTAGTTTCATGTTTTGAAATTTATATATTGCAAAGGAAACAAAAACACAGGGAATGATCTGAACTAAAGAGTACTCTCTCCATCTCCTAGCTGCTGCAGCAGCCCTCCTTGCTCTCTCTTTGCTTCTTCCTCTGCAACAAATATGGTAAAAATTGGTGTTGTCACTTATCTTAGACTAAAGAAAAGCACAACCAACCCAGAAGGGTGGGTCAGTCTAGGCTAAAGCAGTGACTACTATGTCATATTAGGCGAGGTTTTTTATAAGCATATATATTAGACAAGTTGCTAAACTTTTTCTAGAAAAACCTGTGCTTTGAAAATCATTTGGGCGTCCCCAGAAGTTGCTCCAGTAAGACACCCCGCTTTCACCAGCAGAATCCTCCTCCTGCTTCACCATCCTCATTCTCGCTTGTTCCTGAACTAGATACAATCAAATGAATACCAAAGACAACGTGATGAATCAAATAGATTGTTTATGTATCAGTAGAACAAAGAGTTCTTGAGGATGAAGGCATGCATGTAAAAGTCTTACCAATATTTTTGACTGTCGCTTTTCCCATCGTGACCTTGCCTGCAAAACTCATGGAATTTTAAGTGAATTGTATGCGGACTAGAAGGAGAAAGGTTAGCATGCTTACTTATTCATATTAGAATTAATGGAAAAAACATACCGTTCTGAAAACATCAGCGGAAGCAGAACCCATTCCAGACAGCATGAAAGCCATCTTAATCACAATCATAAAGTTAACTAATTAGCATTGGCAGACCTTCCCTCAACTCAAGATAATAGTATTAAACTGTTGAAGAGAGCATCTGGTGTGGGAAATCTGTCTTTCTCACATTTACTCTCTCCACACGGCGCATTTCATCCTCTAGCAATGAAAACTGAGCAGCTGATGTCCAATTGATGCAGTCAACTGGACTGGAATAAAGTTTAAGTAAGAACACCAGTTTGTGTTATGTATGTATATGTATATATTGTTTTCTTATTTGTCATTAATTTATGTATGTATAATATACCTCGAACATCTGTACGAAAGGTGACCCAGCAGATGCTAAATATTTCTGTGACATTTTCCTGATTGAACTGAAACTATCTCGTTGCAGTGGAAATTTGAGTTGATTTGTTTTGTTTATCTGTCAGATTTTCTTAAGCAAAACTCAACTCAAGTGTTCATTCTATGCGACAAGCCAAAAGATGCAAATCTGATAATGATTAGTTTCAGAGGAACCAGACCCTTCAACACTGATCATGGTTGTTGTGCATATCTAAGCTGAGTGGAAAACTGGAAATTAAACTGTAGGTTTATGGCCAGTCTGTATCTGCTGTAGCATTAAACAGAGCATACTAACTACACTGCTGCAAGATGCTCCAGGTGGCTTCAATGCTTGTACATCAACTGTGTACATCCACACTGCTACAGCAGATACAGACTGGCCATAAACCTACAGTTTAATTTCCAGTTTTCCACTCAGCTTAGATATGCACAACAACCGTGATCAGTGTTGAAGGGTCTGGTTCCTCTGAAACTAATCATTATCAGATTTGCATCTTTTGGCTTGTCGCATAGAATGAACACTTGAGTTGAGTTTTGCTTAAGAAAATCTGACAGATAAACAAAACAAATCAACTCAAATTTCCACTGCAACGAGATAGTTTCAGTTCAATCAGGATAAATGTCACAGAAATATTTAGCATCTGCTGGGTCACCTTTCGTACAGATGTTCGAGGTATATTATACATACATAAATTAATGACAATCATAAGAAAACAATATATACATATACATCATAACACAAACTGGTGTTCTTACTTAAACTTTATTCCAGTCCAGTTGACTGCATCAATTGGACATCAGCTGCTCAGTTTTCATTGCTAGAGGATGAAATGCGCCGTGTGGAGAGAGTAAATGTGAGAAAGACAGATTTCCCACACCAGATGCTCTCTTCAACAGTTTAATACTATTATCTTGAGTTGAGGGAAGGTCTGTCAATGCTAATTAGTTAACTTTATGATTGTGATTAAGATGGCTTTCATGCTGTCTGGAATGGGTTCTGCTTCCGCTGATGTTTTCAGAACGGTATGTTTTTTCCATTAATTCTAATATGAATAAGTAAGCATGCTAACCTTTCTCCTTCTAGTCTCCGCATACAATTCACTTAAAATTCCATGAGTTTTGCAGGCAAGGTCACGATGGGAAAAGCGACAGTCAAAAATATTGGTAAGACTTTTACATGCATGCCTTCATCCTCAAGAACTCTTCTGTTCTACTGATACATAAACAATCTATTTGATTCATCACGTTGTCTTTGGTATTCATTTGATTGTATCTAGTTCAGGAACAAGCGAGAATGAGGATGGTGAAGCAGGAGGAGGATTCTGCTGGTGAAAGCGGGGTTCTTACTGGAGCAACTTCTGGGGACGCCCAAATGATTTTCAAAGCACAGGTTTTTCTAGAAAAAGTTTAGCAACTCGTCTAATATATATGCTTATATAAAAAACCTCGCCTAATATGACATAGTAGTCACTGCTTTAGCCTAGACTGACCCACCCTTCTGGTTGGTTGTGCTTTTCTTTAGTCTAAGATAAGTGACAACACCAATTTTTACCATATTTGTTGCAGAGGAAGAAGCAAAAGAGAGAGCAAGGAGGGCTGCTGCAGCAGCTAGGAGATGGAGAGAGTACTCTTTAGTTCAGATCATTCCCTTGTGTTTTTGTTTCCTTTGCAATATATAAATTTCAAAACATGAAACTACTACTATTCAGTTCAATAGAAAAATCTTTTTACCCTTTTCAGATGTTCCAGTTTCTCAGTGTAGACCTGTTCAGTTTCATCATCACCTTCATCATAGAGCCACTCTTCAGTCTGCTGTAGTCTCTAACATATCCCATCCTCAGAATCAGAAGTGAATCTCCGATATGTGCTTAAGATCTAGCCATAGAGATCATATAAATACAAACTTTAATGATAGCATGATAGTTAATATTGACACAGCAGAACGAGTGGCAAAAGTAGGTTCGCCAGAAATTTAAATTAAGGTCTCAACCAGTTTATGACCCTTTTAGACAGATGAGAGCCAACACATTAACAAGAAAAAAACTCTTCCCCGTTAGCCAAGCACCTTCATAGCTACATTCATGGTAAAACTTTCATTAATACCTCTGCCAGAGCTACAATAAAATCAAACAAAGGAATTATAGCACACAGAATAGTACAGACCTTGAAATTTTAGTCTCTGAACAACAATACCATCTAGTAGCAGCTCTGAACTATAAACAACAGCACCTGAAAAATCAAAATTAACAATTTTACAAATCGGGGACGGGGTTGTTTTAAAAAGATAGGCACCCCTGATGATGCAATGCAAATAGAATTTAGATTAAAAGATTAATGGTGCAGCTACCCAGTTGAAGAAACAGCTTCCTCGACTCAAGCTTGTGGTGTTTGATATATATAAATCCTACTTATTAACATGAACGTGTGTAACTATCAGTTGACAATTAGTTAATGTGCTAGCTTTAATTAATGTAATACAATAGTTTTTTTAACAGGCAGCCTCTTCTTCATTTTCTCGGCAGAGATGCGGTATGGTCAAATAAAGGTTATGGAAATTATATCCAATGACCAACACCAATTACGAAGCACTTGAGAGTTTTCCTAACAGTCCAATAAGGGAAACACCACATTATCATATAATCGTCATGAATTTATCTGAATCCACAAACTATCATTACAACACTGATGATACTAAACAGGAAGCCAAACACTTCGTACATCTCGAGATTGGAAAAAAAGAAACCTAACTGTGTTGGAAGCTAAATAATATACAAGACAATTCAGGGAGGAAGAATTCACACTCTTGTTACATATGTCGCAGCAGCAAACCTGCTGTACCCGGTTGTAGTTGATCTAGCCGAATCATTAAGATAACAACTCACTATATGAGAGAACTATATAATACGAACAAAACGCCATCAAGAGCATAATAGAAGAAGAAGAATAAGAAGAATGGACATGCAGTAAATGTACCTTGGTCGACGAAGGGGCTGGAGATTTGAGAGCTATTGCAGAATTACAGTGAGTAATAGGCGCAGAGCATGGAGTTCCTTCTTTGCCAGCTAGGATTGCAAAATTACCGTAAGTGAAGAACGAAAAGAGGCATAGAGCATGTATGTGGATTCGTCATTGCTAGTATGAATTGAAAAATTATCGAGAACGAGATGTAAATCAGGCGCAGAGCATGCTGTTCCTTGTTCGCCAGTAAGGATTCCAAAATTACCGTGAGTGAAAATCGAAAAGAGGGGCAAAGCATGTATGTTACTTTATTTGCAAGCAAGAATGAAAAATTATCGTGACTGAAGATTGAAAACAACAGGCACAGAGAGTTCCTTGTTCGCCAGTTAAGATTGCAGAATAATTTAGAGAACAGTTAGGGTTTTAGAGAAGAGTCGCTGAAATTTTTTTAAAAAGAAATTACTGCAATATTGGTGCAACCAGATAAATTGCACTAGTAGATGGTGACAAATAGTGCAACAAGTTATGTTGCGCACCATTTGATCAACTATCAAATAGGCACAGTAAATCTACTATCGGAGCGAAGAAAAAAAGATGCCCTATTTAACTCTATCAATTAGTGCAAGCCTGAAAGATGCACTAACTGATTGTATCTATTAGAGGGAATTTTTATTTCGCACCTATTGATCAACATGGGAATAAGTATATATATTGGACTAATGGGGCGATGATACGGAGGTGCACTATTTGACATAACCAATAGTGCGAGCAAAAAGTTGCACCATTATATTTTCTCTATTGGGGTGAAATATTCACAATGCACCATTTTACCATTATACAAATAGGGCAACTGGAAAAAATTGCACCAACAGATAGTTTATATTGGTTCATGGTTGGTACGATTAGGTGAATGTGCATGAGGAAATATCAACAAATAGGGTGACATAAACAGTTGCACCAATTGATACTATCAATTAGTGCAATTTTTTCTGGGTGCCCCTTTTGCTATGGTCAAGTAGTGCACTATAATTGGTGCCCTATTTAATGTAACTTTTAGGTGCAACCTTTAAGATGCACTAATTGATAGTCTATAAGTTGCCCCAATAAAGCAATATTGTTGTAGTGCGTTTTGACAACTTTAAAAAAAAAATATTTTTACATGTGTATGATGATACACTAAAATGATAATATGTTTCATTAATTTTGATATTATGATTCATTAAAATTGATATTATCATTCATTAACTAATAAATGGTGAATTAGATTACAAATTTCGGAACCGATAAAAAATTATTATTGTTTTGTAGTGTATTATTATTGTTGTATGGTGTATTTTAAACCTCATATGGTGAATCATGTATTTTTCATACATACTAAATATTGTTTTCTGTTATATTATTGTTTAATTTTTTTATATGTTTATGTTGATACACTAAATAATGATATGATTCATTAAATCTGAAATTATGATTTATTAAAATTGATATTATGATTCATTAATTAATAAGTGGTGAATTACTTTAGCACTAATAAAAAAAATATTATTATTTTGTAGTGTATTATTATTGTTGTATGGTGTATTTTAAATTTTTATGGCGAATTATGTATTTTTACATATTAAATATTGTTTTTTGTTGCATTATTATTTAATTTTTTTTATTTTTATATGTTTGCGATGATACAGTAAAATGAAGATATGATTCATTAATTTTGATATCATGATTCATTAAAATTGATATTATGGTTTATTAACTAACAAGTGATGAATTATTATTGTTTTATGTTGTATTATTATCGTTTTATGATGTACTATAATTATTTTATGGTGTATTATTTTTATTCGTATGTTGCAATTTAAGTCTTTATGATGAATCATATGTTTTCTTGATGTACCAATTCAGAAACAAATACTGAATCATTATTGTCTTTTGGTGTATTATTCTTGTTGTGCGGTGTATTTTAAACTTTATACGGTGAATCATAAGTCTTATTGATATGTGCAAACATATACATCTAACTAACAAAAAATTTTAAACTTGTCAAAATATATTCATGTTTGATCTTGTTTTGAAGAGCTTGAATTTCGATGAACATTGGTGTAATTTTTTTTATTTTGGACATATATTTTAAAAGTTACAACAATTAAAAGTTAATATAACAAAAGACAACCCAGTCAGCTGCTGACTGGAACTAATATGCTGACTGGGACTGCCACATCATATGGATTGCACCATAATACGTGCGGATGGTCCGCAGCGTCTACCTACTGATTACATCATACGAGATCAAAACCATACACAACAGATCTCAATTTGTGTTTATGTAATTACGTATACAGATCATAAATATTAATAATAACTAAACCGGTAAGACTAACAAATTGAGATCCAATAAATAATAACATACAGTATTTAAATTTAACTCAACTCGATTTGAGACCGTTTCACCAAGTCTGATGATGTGACCCGTTTTATCGTACGTGCTTGGTAAATATGATACTAACTACATAGTACCACTAGTATTTCATCGTTTGTAATACTATTTGTAAGAGGATTATAGGTCATTATCGTATCCGTATGTTCATGAACAAAAACCAGGTGAGTTCTGGTCGACATTCTGCTTGAGTAGGACCAATTGTCCAGGAATCTAATTATTCGAAGAATGTAAAGAATTAAGGGGGTGTTTAATTGGTTCGAATCGGCATGTTACATCTTATATCACTTCTATTATAGAGCTGCTTGATACTTCTTTTAGGAAAGGTAGAGGTGCGTTTATATCACTTTATTGGGAGTATTTTCTCATATTTATTGTTCCACTTGAATGAATAATTATTCGGAATGAAACACTACTATACTTTAACTAATTAATGATTCCTCCTTTTTTTCCTTTTCATTTTCATGTGTTCGGCTTTTATGTCCACCGAAAAGTGTTTTCAAGTGGGGAAGTCTTACGTTCACATTATAGTAGCTTACATGCATGCAAATCAATCTACGAGATTTGATAGGGAGACATATATATATATGTTCATAATGTGCATGTACGCTATTGTTGCGCATAGCTCGGTTTTGTTTTGCTTTTGAGTATGTCAGTGTGCTGACTTTAACCTTCATCTGTTATGTGTTTGCTCGGATTTCTAATTATGTTCTAAGTACGTACTTTAGTTTGAAGATAGTGGCTCTTAATTAGGTGTGTAAACCTCGAAGTTCTAAATATGGTAGTTGGTTTTTTTTAAAAAAATATACGTATGTACGCTGTTTAATGGAGGGAGTATCGCGAGCACTCACTATCTGTCTGAAAGAAGTTCGAGACGAATCAATCATGTAACTCCAGGGGCGGCTCTTGACAAGTCTAACATGTGACTTGGAACAGGCCCCCAATTTTAGGGGGCCCCAAATTTGTGGGGACCTATTTTTTTTTAAGTATGGTCAATTATCTTATAGTGAATACCTTATTTAATAGAACAAATAAATAATAGTTTATTGAATTTAACAGTATTAAATATTTTAGAAGATAAATAAATGAATAAAATTATTAGTAAAACTATTTATATTCTAGTACAATCTATTTAAAAAAAGAAAAAGAAAAAAAGAATACAGATGTTTTCTTTTTCTATGTGGTCACTGACAACCTCTTCACCTACTTTTCTTCTATTCTTTAAATCCTAAAGTCTAGTTTTACTAAGATTTTGTTGTATAGAATGCTAGCAAAATGAGTATTTTAAAATGATTATTCAATAATGAGTAAACTTCTTCTATTTATCCATATTGTCATATTTTGACATTTTATCTCATTACATAACTTAATACAAAATTATGTTGTGACACAAGTAAATTAATATTTTTATATTTATATTTTATGTTTAAGTTTAATTTATATAGGGCCCCATAAAATATTCAGTACAGGGCCCCACAAATTACCGAGCCGCCCCTGTGTAACTCTTAATTTGCAAAGATGTCACTACCTAACTAATCAACTGCCTCTTTTGACTGATCAGGACGGAGAAATAATATACAGATTGTCTAATGTTTTTTTAACAAAAAATTGTACGTGAATTAAAGAAGCTAGCTTTGTGACGATCTTCTCATATATTCATATTTAGTTGTTCTCTTGTGGACTGAGCTATCCGTGTTTGTTTTTTGTTTAACGCGTTAATTAATTATACATTCGGTCGGGGTTAATCTTATAATAGTACAGTATATTTTGCAAAAATATATAGTAATGAAGATAATATAGAATATTATCATGGAATGGGTAAAGTGTCTTCTTCTCAATGTGCTAAAATAAGAAAAAGATAAAGTGGGGATTCGTGATTCATCATTTTAAATAGAATAACAATATAGTATAGCGACAGAGGGAGGAAGAAAAGTGCAGTAAGGTAAAGTGGATTCAAATTTTTTTATAATTTTTGGTGCTACAAAAAACTTGGAAAAGCGATCCAACCGAGATTGAGTTGGAGATCCGGTCGCAGCCAGCGGAACCGTGCTGTCTGTTCTGTCTGCACGAGCAACAGTCAGCACAGCAGCGCCTCGGGCGGGCCATAATTTGACTGGTATGGATATGGTGGCCGCTGCATGTTTAATTGCTAGCTCCCGTGGGCCGTTGGGCGATCCATTCACTCTTTTGTTCGACAAAAGCTGTTTGGACGGGACTAGTCAATCAGCGTCCATTTTATACCGTTCATCCCGTAAAATTTTGTTAACAAAAAATCATCCCGTAAAGTTAATAGCCAGTCATGAATAATGGTAGAAGCCCATAACTGGTCCAGTCCAGTTCTGTTGGTACTGGTCATATTATACTAGAATGGATAATATTGAGTTTATTTGACCCCAACTATTATTAGAGTACTTGCTAATACAAAAAATAAAGAATAAAAATAAAAACTTAATATAAAAGTTTTTTTAAGTGTCTATTGAGTATGTCTTCAGAGCTGTATCCGTTGGATGAATCGTGTGATTGAATCAGCACCTCTAAGCAATGATAAAATAAGTTGTAGTACAAAAATTCTTCAAGTCAATACTGATTGTAATGATTTCTCATGTTGTGACATCATAGACCAGGTCATCCTCCTAGAGAGAAATTAATAAAGTTAGGAATTTCATATTCTATTCAAAGATGTAAACAAGTTAATTGTGATTCTTGTCACAAGGCTCAGAGTCAACACATTACACTTTCCTAAAGAGTTCTATAAGGAGTAATGAAATTTTCGATGTGATTCATGTTGACTTATGGGACCCATACAAGATTAAAACTCATGATGTTTTTTTCCTACTTTCTAACTATAGTTGATGACAGAAGTAGAGCCACTTGGGTCACGCTTTCCCAATTTAAATAAAATTTCTTTGATCTTTTAATGGACTTCTTTAAAATGATTCAAAAATAGTTTGAAAAAGAATGAAATGTGTTCAAATTGACCATACTTTAGAATTGGGCAGTTATAATTTTGGAAAGGATTTCTTTAGAAACAATGGTATCATTCATAAAACCACATGTGTTCACACCTCACAACAAAATGTGGTTGTTGAACGCAAACATAGGCACATTCTCGAAACATCTAGATCTATTCTCTTCTATTCCTTGCCTATAGAATTTTGGGGAGAAAGTGTTATGAATGATATTTACCTTATTTAATAGAATGACTCTAACTAGCATCTCTGATATAGACTTTATTTGAAATAATTTATGGATACAAACCTGATTATAACTAGTTAAGAGTTTGGATGTTTAGCCTTTGTCAATATTAATAAGGAGCATCATGATAAATTTACCCCCAAATCCATTCAAGTTGTTTTCTTAGGCTACTATCCAACGAAGAAAGGATACAAGTGCCTTGACTTAGAAAATAAAAAGATACTTCATAGTAGAGACGTGTTCTTCCATGAGCATGTGTTTCCTTTTAGAGAATATACTGTTGTTTATGATAAAAATCAAGAGTATCTCACCGAGATTTCTATACCTTTTTTTTTATTCTGATGATGACACAAATCATACCAAAGCTGCCCCAGCTGATAACAATCAAATTTTGGAAACTTATGAAATCAATTATGACATGATTTCCTTCTTTGATGATGATATGTCTGATGTAGGTATTGATTACATGTTGATGAGGATAATAATGTTGATACTGCCGATAATCTTACTCATGATAATCCCTCTAGTCTGTCACCTGAAATATAGAAGTTAGAAGATCAGAAAGGGAAAGAAATCCGCCTAGTTATCTGCGTGATTATGTGGTTGGTAATTTCCATGTTAAAAAAGGGTTTAAGACTTTGGATGTTTTCAGTGATATACTTAGAGATATAATGATTAAGAGAAGCTCCAATCAGATTTCAACTTCCACTTTGTGTTGTGATAGTGCTCAAGATAACTCTTCTGACCTAGATGACAATTTTTGGTGCAATGATGATTCTATAATTGACCCTGGTTTATCTAGATAGGTTATATGTTCTCTGGTTTAGTGACTTTAGTCAATCACTCTTGTTTTCATAATAATTTTATTAGAGAGTCAAAACCTATACTATATATCGAGGCTATTTTTTAGACGTTAGATGAAGAATTGCTATGGATGATGAATTTAAGGCTCTACATAGGAATCAGACTTGGAGTTTAGTTATGCTACCTCCAGGGAAGAAATCCATCAAGTGAAAATGAGTATACTGATTTAAATACAAGGCTGATGGCAGTTTGGAGAGATGAAAAGCAATGTTAGTTGCTAAGGGATGCAGAAATTTGGCATTGATTATTCTGGAATCTTTTCTTCAGTTGTCAAATTCACCATCATTAAGTCTCTAGTGTTAGTTGCTGCCAAATAAAGTTGGTTCATAGGACGATATTAACAATGATTTCTTACACAGTGATTTATAAGAGGATGTTTTATGGAAGTTCCCAAGGGACATCCTGATCAGAAATCAGAAAAAGTTTGCAAGTTAAGAAATTCTTTATATGGCATGAAGCAAACTTCTAGACAATGGCACGAGAAGCTTAGTAAATTCCTAAAAGGTTTAGGTTTTGTGCAATTAATGAATGATTACTCACTATTTTCAAAGAACACCAATAGTAAGGTTTGTTTTCTTGTTGTTTATGTTGATGGTATACTAATTACTGGTGATGATCTTGAGTTAATTGAATCTGTTAAGATAGATTTTGATCACAAGTTTAAGATTAAGGATCTTAGTCTTTTGATCCAATTCTTGGGTATGCAGTTCACCCACTCCTTGGATGGTATCATTCCTTGGTAGAGAAGGTATAGTGAAGAGTTGCTTGCTGAATTTGATTGTTTAAGTTGTAAAACTGCTGCTAGTCCTGTAGATTTAACATAGAAGTTAAGGAAGGTTGAAGGAGTACCATTGGAAGATGCTTCTCTGTACATACGCCTTGTAGGAAAGATAAGTTTCCTTTCACATACTAGACCTGATTTATGCTTCTAATACAAGTTTTAAGTTAGTTTTTGGAGCATCCCACAAATGTACATTACAATGTAGTTATACTCTTACTCTACGATACTTGAAGGGTACCTTAGGTTATGGCTTGTTCTTTATCCATAAAAGGGGTTTAAAACTTCTTGCATATTGTGATGCAGATTAACCTGCATGTTCTAATACTAGGCACTCAATTAGTGGATTATTTATTTGCTTAGGCGGTGTCCCTTGTCCTGGAAGTCTAAAAAGAAAACTAGTGTTGTGCTCTCCTCATATGAGTCAGAGTATCGTGCCATGATGAAAGTGACTGCAGAGCTCTTTAATGGCTAACAAGACTTTTAAGTGAGTTCGGAGTCAGCAACATTGAGCCGGCTGATGCCTCTGAAATCTGATAGCCAAACTACTATGCACATAACCGGGAGCCCTATTTTGCACGAAAGAACAAAGCTTATCGAACTGGATTTTCATTCTGTTCGAGAGAAACTGGAAGAGGGACTGATAGCGGTAGAATATGTGAAGTATAAAGAGAAGTTAGCTGATTTATTGACCAAAGTTCTACCTGGCAAGTGTTATTCTATACTGATCAGAAGCATGGGTTTGAAACATTTGCTTAAAGCTTGAATTTATTCTGTTTTCAAGCCGTTAGGATTACCTCATATATAGATGTTATTAGAAGTCTCGGTTATCTTATTTTACTTTGTAACATAGATCACTTTTTTGTTAGTTCCTTTGTTAGAATTTAACTATTATTAGCTTATGTCTAGTGAGTGGTTAATATTAGAAAGTTTTTGTTACTTGTGTAAGTACTGGTGTACTGAAGTCTTTGATCCTTGGCTTTCGATATTCAGAAAATATACATTGCATGTTCTTCCTTCATTCCCTTTGTCTTTAAGCAGAGTTTACACAAAGAATTTTATCAATGGAACTTGTCCTAAGTGGAAGATTAATGTTCTCTACTTCACATAATATGGGTTTTTGTTTTACTTTTTACGTACTTTTTCACTACATTATTTAACATATACAAATAGTTTTATTAATCTAAAGTTTATAAAATTTATCTTATTTACAAAAATGTTATAAATTTTAGCTTAGTGGATATCTTAAATTTTATAATAAAAAAGTGTCAAAAGGTAAAATATACTTATTTAGCTTATCAATGAAAGTTTTGTTAGTGTATCGGGAAGAAACCAGTGCTACCTGACTAATGGTGTAAAAGGTTTGTCTTTGTTTCTTGCTTATAGTTATCTTTGAGGGGTTGTTAGTATTTTTGGTTGGTTGTGCGTTTTGTTTTCAAAGGTAGTGGGATATTGAACGACCGAGAGTAAAACGAACAGAGATTTGTATACACAGAGATAATATGATATTTTCATTAAATAAGGAATCAAAAGTACAGGGGAAACACACTATCAAATTGTAGATTATGTTCTAAGAGTGCTATGTAACTAAATGGCATCTTATTCGTACTATAGGCAATACACCAATAAAAAAATGTGTTATGATGTAAGTACTAATTGCAATAGGGAATGAAACATAATATATGTTGCTCTCTAGATCCTTTTATAGTTGAACATGGCTAGTAGACATCGAGTTGAACTTTGAAGGAGCAGGCATATGTATGTTTTATGAATGGTTCATGTTTCATGATCATCTTGGGCTTTATGGTTGGTTTAGGTAAGAGTGTGTATGGGCAATTGGATGTGTGTGTATGCTACAACATCATTTCATCAAGCATCGAGGGTGAGCTTTATTATCTGTTCATGGGATACTTTTGTAGATATTATTTATCGAGGGTGGAATAGCAATTGAATGTTTGTGTCTTCAATTAGAAAGGTCTGGTGTAGGCTCAAAGTCTATAGGGTTTGACCATATTTTGTCAATACCGGAAATCAGGAGCAACTGAGAACTTTAAAGGTTGTAATCTCGTGATAATACCGTGAATTATCTCAAAATGTGTATGAATTTCTCTACAATGTAGTGGATTAGGAAAGTGTATGCAAATTGATGTTTCGGAAAACGATTAAAATAATTATAAACTGAAAATGTCAATTTTATACACCTGATTTTCACTGCCAATCTTTATCAACTCGAAAAAAAAAACGCTCCCACCACATTATAGCTTGTCGATTGATCACCACAGAAAACTTCATTGCGGAGTAGTAACTACTAATTTGTGATCTTTCAAGCTAATGACGTCAGGTATTAGTTTTGGTAAAGGTAGTAAGAATTCTGCTCTAAAATTACACTACGGGAGGTTTGTTCTTAACCCATCCTATGCTTGTAAATTTTTTAATATAGTTATGGCCAAGGTCATCACCAAGTCTGTGCGTACACAATCAATAACAAATTACAATTTTCACTTACGTAAGAATAATTTAGCTAGTATTCATGAAGGATTTTACAACCAAGTACGCACATTTCTCCTTCTTAGTTTCCATCTCAAGTCTCACTAATTAAAAGGAAAAAGTAGTGCGATGAACATGGATAAAACACGTGACGTTCTGATCTTCAGTATGACGTTCTCCCAACTGAGCTATCCCTGCAATATTAGTTTATAATTGTTAAAATATCTTTTATATACCATAAACAAAAATCACTAAGCACTAACATCACCATGAAGAAGTTAACATACAAATAAGCAAGATGAATGGAGACAACAAAACTTTCAACCATTGCATCAACTTCACTAGTGAAGAAAGTTAATAACCATGGACGTACTAGACGTTCGCAATGCACATCTTTAGCAGCTTCCATCAATGTCTTTAGTTGGAGAAAAATAACAAAACATCTTACTCATATTTAAGTAATTAATATGTAACGTCTAGCCCCAATGTTCAGGTCCAATGTTATTGTTCATCTCATTAGCTCTTTAAAGGTTGTAATCTGTGATAACCCCATGAATTATCTCAAAACATGTATGAATTTCTCTTAAATGTAGTTTGATTAAGAAAAGTGTATGTAAATTCATGTTAAGGAAATCGATTCAAATAACTATAAAATGAAAATGTTAATTTACACACCTAATTTCCACCATCCGATCATTATCAACTCGAAAAAAAAAGAACCCACCACAAAAAGAACCCACCACATTATATATAGCTTGTTGATTGATCACTAGCACTATGGTAAGGTTTTTTTCCTATTATGCTTGTAACTTATATAGTTATGGCCAAGGTCATCACCAAGTTTGTAGTGCGGTGACCGTGGATCGAACATGTGACCTTCAGATCTTCAGTCTGACGCTCTCCCAACTGAGCTATCCCCGCAATATTACTTTGTAATTGTTAAAAGATTTTTTATTTACCATAAACAAAAATCACTAAGCACTAAGACATCACCACGAAGAAGCTAACATACAAATAAGCAAGATAAATGACAACAAATAAAAGTTCCAGCCATTGCATCAACTTCACTAGTGAAGAAATTTAATAACCATGGATGCGACTAGACGAGATCAATGCACATCTTTAACAGCATCCATCAAAGTTTAGTTGGTCAAAATAACAAAGCATCTTACACAAATTTAAGTAATTAATTTGTAAAGTCTGGCACCAATGTTTAGCCCCAATGTTATTGTCCATCTAATTAGCTCTTTAAAGGTTGTAATCTCGTATAACCCCATGAATTATCTCAAAACATGTATGAATTTCTCTTAAATGTAGATGGATTAAGAAAAGAGTATGTAAATTGATGTCAAGGAAACTGATTCAAATAAATATAAACTAAAAAAAGTCAATTTTATACACCTAATTTCCACTGTCCGATCTTTATCAACTTTACAAAAACTCCTACAACATTATATAGCTTGTCGAATGATCACCAGAGCAAACTCCATTGCTGAGTAGTAACTACTAATTCATGACCTTTCAAGCTAATGGCGTTAGCTAGTCTTCATTGAGGATTTTGCAACCAAGTAGGCAAAATTCTAATTCTTTGTTTCTACCTCAAGTCTCTTAATTAATAGGAAAAAGTAGTGCGGTGAACGTGGATCGAACACGTGACCTTCAGATCTTCAATCTGACGCTCTCCCAACTGAGCTATCCTCGCAATATTAATTTGCAATTGTTAAAAGATTTTTTATTTACCATAAAAAAATCACTAAGCACTAAGACGTCACCACGAAGAAGTTAGCATACAAATAAGCAAGATAAATGACAACAACAAAAGTTTCAACCATTGCAACAACTTCATTAGTGAAGAAATTTAATAACCATGGATGCGGCTAGAGGAGTGCAATGCACATCTTTAATAGCTTCGATCAATATCTTTAGTAGGTGCAAAATAAAAAAGCATCTTACTCAAATTTAAGTAATTAATTTGTAAAGTCTGGCCCCAGTGTTCAGGCCCAATGTTATTGCCCATCTCATTAGCTCTTTAAAGGCTGTAATCTGGGGAGAACCCTATGAATTATCTCAAAACACGTATGAATTTCTCTTAAATGTAGACGGAGTAAGAAAAGCGTATGTAAATTGATGTTAAGGAAACCGTTTCAAATAACTATAAACTGAAAATGTCAATTTTATAAACCTAATTTCCACTTTCCGATCTTTATCAACTTGAAAAAAAAAAAGACTCTCACAACATTATATATAGCTTGTCGATTGTTCACCGGGGCAAACTCCATTGCTGAGTTGTAACTACTAATTCGTGATCTTTCAAGCTAAAGGTGTCAGGTATTATAGTAGAAATACAACTTAAGATTTGTTTTGGTAAGGGTATTAAGAATTGTGCTCTAAAATTACGCTACGGGAAGGTTTGTTCTAAACCCATTCGTTATATTATACTTGTAACCAGGTCATCAACAAGTCTATGTATACACAATCAATAACAAATTACCATTTTTACTTAACCAAGAATAATTTAGCTAGTCGTTATTGAGGATTTTGCAACCAAGTAGGCAAAATTCTCATTCTTTGTTTCTATCTCAAGTCTCTCTAATTAAAAGGAAAAAGAGTAGTGCGGTGAACGTGAATATAAATATATTAGACAATTTCTACAATTCAACTTAATTTGACCAAACATCTTGTAGTTATAATGAAAAGCGTACTGCGTACCCCATTGCACTTTGACTTTTCACACTATTATTACCCTCTAGAAAACCTTTCCTAAGTAGTTAAAAAAAAACACAAGAATGCTACTACTATTAGACGTCTACGGTGTACATTAATTAATGATCAATGGATTTTACGCAAGATGATCCCAATACTATATTTGATTAAAAATACAATTATACAGTATAGATTATAAATCTAAGTTTTTTTTTTCGGTATGGTCCGTCCATTTCATTAATCACATATATATATTACTCCTATTCAAAATATCTTTCCTTTTTAAAAGATGAATGTCGACAACAGTGGACGGAAAGTCATTAGTTCCTTGTGCATATTCTAATCCTCTACATGTTTGACCAGGACTAGCAAGTTATTGATTAATGTTATAATATTGTGCGAAGTACACTCCTCATGGTCATCATATATCACCACACTAATTAATTAGTTCTCTAAACATATTCGCTTGGTCATATATATATTAATTATACTTTTGTTCAATATTTTTCACCATTGTATATATATAAATCCTCATTGTATTCCCTCTAGTACACGGAGAGACGATTTGCGTATCATGATAGTGATTCCCCATTAAATCAAAGAAGTAAAAAATTAAAAATAGTAGGTACACAATAATCAAACATTTAAAATGTTCATTGAGTATAAAATAAATTATCTCCATCCCAAATGTAACTAATAAAAGAGTTATAAGATAGTTGGACCATTTTAGTGATGATGAATATTGTGTAAACCAGATAACTTTAATGCACTCTATTTACTTAATTCGAAATCTCAACATATATATATATATAAGTATAGTTGATGCTAGAGTTAAGTTATGTTTGTTTGTCTATGTTATTTATTCTGGTGTTGATATTTCGGGCCGTTAATTATTTGGACCTTATGTTATGTTAACGGTATTCTGTAACGGGTAGTTTGGGTGCTGTGTTTAGTATTTAGTGGTGTACTGTAGTCTTTGGTATTATCAATTCAAAGAGACGGAGGTATTCTTTCCACGGTTGTCGTTATTCTCCATTTTTCCATCTAGCAAACCCTAGGGTTGGGTTTGGCTCCACGGCGGCGCAGCTAGTAGCTTCAGAAATCTTAACATGGTATCAGAGCACGATCTTGTGCGCCTTCCTAGTTGATTCGCCGCTATAGTTCTTCGTCATTCCAATCTTCGCTTCATCGCACCGTGCTTTTCCCGTCTCTTTCCCGGAGTCGTATTTTCAGATTTTTTTCATCTGATTCGTCCTCGGCTGATTTTTCCACCGCCGCTCCGATTCTCCACCATCGATTGTCCCCAGCAACTTCCTCCTCTACTATCTAAAAGATCCAATCTCCTCTTCCATCGCCCAGATCCGATTCTCCACTATATTTTTTTCCCAACGCCCTTCTCTTTTACCACCTCGAAGATCCCATTTCTTTCTTCTCTCTGAGTTTTCTTTTGGTTTGGCATGGCGGACGAAAAGGAACAGCCTCATCTTAATACACCACCAACCGATGAATCGCAAAAAGGAGAAGAGGCTACGACAAAGGCAGATCACGAAGATCCTCTATACATGGCAAGTTTGGAGCAACCCGGTATGATTCTTGCAAGCAAATTCGACGGAAAGGGCTTTGCATGTTGGAAAATGCAGATGACAATAGCCCTAGGAGCAAAGAACAAACTATGCTTTGTTGATGGATCTCTGGCGAAGCCCACTGACTCTGAACAGAAAGCGAAGGCCTGGACACGCTGCGATTCAATGGTCAGAGCATGGCTCCTTATGAGCCTGGAGAAAAAGATCGCCGACAACGTTCTCTTCGCTCCAACCGCCGCTGTAATCTGGAAAGAATTGTCCAAGCGCTATGAACACGCAGACGGGACAAGAATATATGATCTGGAGCAAAGGCTAGCGATGTCCAATCAGGGTGGCGACAGTGTGGTTGATTACTTCACGAGAGTGAAGTTAATCTGGAACGAGATCGATGCCAGTAACACGGTCCCTGCATGTAGCTGTGGATCTTGTGTCTGTGATGCCTCAGGCAGGTTCAAAGAGTATGTCAGAGAAAGAAGAATGATCCAATTCTTGATGGGTTTGGAAGAAAGATATGGGATCATCCGCGGAAATATTTTGATGAAATCTCCCTTGCCCGACATGGACCAAGTATTTTCACACCTTATTCAAGAGGAAAGACAGAAAAACCTAACTAAGAATGGGCCTGTAGAGGGAACTTCTTTATCCTTTGCATCAGACCAGAACAAGAGAAGTGGATTTAGGGCTCAAGGATATAATCCGAGAAGAGGAAGCCTTCAGTGTACCCACTGTGGTAAGATGGGGCATTCCGAGGATCGATGTTACCAGAAGAACGGATACCCACAAGGTTGGAGGAATCCAAAGACAAAGAAGATTGCAAATGCTGCTGGGCTGTTTGAGGGGAAGGAAGAAGACCAGAAAGGAGGAAGAATCGAAGCAAAAGATCCTTTTGGCGGAATTATTTCTCAAGAACAAATGGGAAAATTGTACGAGTACATCAGCAACAACCAAACCGGACTCAAGGGGATCATGACTGGTGACGGTCAAACATCTGGAGGTTTTGTTGGTAACTTCTCAAACCTTTCCTCATGTCTGAAACTAACTAATCACCTTAGCATGAATGTTGAAAATAACAATATATTTAATGCGTCTGATTGGATTCTTGATTCGGGTGCCTCGGATCATATGTGTGGAGATCTCAAATTATTTAATAAGTATGTTGTCCTTGATCAACCATACACAGTTGGGATGCCAGATGGGCACCCTCAATATGTCACTATTTTAGGAGAAGTTAGGGTCAATGCTCTGATTAACCTGAAAAATGTTTTATATGTCCCTGCTTTCAGATTTAATTTAGTTTCGATTAGTAAACTATCTCATGACATGAATGGCAGATTTGTTTTTGATTCCAAGTTTTGTTATTATCAGGATTATGAAAGAGATAGTCTTGTGCAAGTGGGAAAACTCTCCAGAGGTCTTTATGTGCTAAACTGTGAATTAGATGGAGAAACTAGGAAGAACTCTGATTTCTGTGGTTATAGCAAGAAAGCTTTTAGTTTAGGCTTTGATTGTAAGAATAGAGTTGTCCTATGGCACCATAGACTTGGCCACATACCAAGAAATAAAATTGTAAAGCTTGGTTTAGTTGATCAATCGGAAGGGAATAAACAATTCATATGTGAACCCTGTTCTAGATCAAAAAGCCACAGGCTCCCTTTTGTTTCAGATTCTTCTAAAACCTATGATGTGTTTGATCTTGTTCATGCTGATTTGTGGGGTCCTTACAAGACCAAGACCTTTGATGGTTTTTCATATTTTCTCACGCTGGTTGATGATAGAAGCAGGGCAACCTGGACTCATTTATGTGCCACTAAATCTGAATCCTTTGACATAATTATTCAGTTTTTCAAAATGATTCAGAATCAGTTTAATAAAAGGATTAAAATCTTGAGAACAGATAATGCTTTTGAACTTGGTAGTTCTAAATCTGCTTCTGAATTCCTTAAGAATAATGGCATAATACATCAGACCACTTGCATCCATACCCCACAACAGAATGGAATAGTAGAAAGAAAGCATAGGCATATTTTGGAAACTGCAAGGTCTTTGATGTTTCATTCCAGTCTTCCTCTCAAATTTTGGGGAGAAAGTATTTTAACTGCCACTTATCTCATAAATAGAATGCCTTTGGGTAGTGTTGATAACAAAAGTCCATATGAAATTATCTTTGGGACTAAACCTGATTATGATTCTCTAAGGTGTTTCGGATGTCTCTGTTTTGCCAATATAAATAAGCCTCAATATGATAAGTTTGCATCAAGGTCTGTGAAGGGTATATTTCTTGGGCATCCCCATGGGAAAAAGGGATACAAAATATTAGATCTGGACAACAACAAGATAATTGTTAATAGGGATGTTATTTTCCATGAAAATCTTTACCCCTTTAGAGGAACAGTGGATGAAGACCATAGGAACGTTTCTGATCAAGTAGGCACTAACCCTTTTTGTCATGAGTTTTTGAATCTTGACAATGAGACAGATGAGACTCCAAGAGCTCAAGGGAATCCAGAGGTCACCGTGAGGAATTATGAGCAGCCACCTCACTCTCAAGAAGAAGAAAGAGAGGGAACAACACTAGCAGAACCGCCAAGTTCTGAAAATACAATTGAAGAGGTAGTGCAACAATCTGGGGAAGAGGCTCAAGCTAGGAGATCCCACAGAGAGAGACATCCTCCCAGATATCTGGAGGAGTATGTGTTTGGGCAGTCCTCCAAACACAAAGATAAGCCTTTCTCTGACTGTTTTTCTGTTATCTTGGGAGATAGAATAGCAAGAACTGCCTGCACCTTATCTGATTGTGAATGTTGTGTGAATGATGATAACAATATCTGCATAAATGAAAACCAAACTATTGCCTCATCAGCTCTGATCATAAGTGCCTGTTATGTCTTTCATGCTGATAGTGGTTATTGCAACAATGTTTCTGCTGATTTGTTTGAACCATCTTTGTTTTTTGAGGCTGTCAATGATGAGAATTGGATAACTGCAATGAATGAGGAGTTTAGTGCTCTAGAACAAAATAAGACATGGGACATTGTTGATTTGCCTTTAGGAAAGAAACCCATTAAGTGTAAGTGGGTTTACAAGGTGAAACTGCATGCTGATGGTTCTTTGGAAAGATATAAGGCTAGGTTGGTTGCTAAAGGATATACACAGAAATATGGGATAGATTACCAAGAAACTTTTTCCCCGGTTGTAAAATTCACTACTATTAAGGCTTTGATTTCTGTTGCTGTAAAAAGGGGTTGGCACATTGGGCAGTTAGATATTAATAATGCTTTTCTTCACGGGGATTTGCATGAAGATGTTTTTATGGAAATTCCTGAGGGACATAGATTAGAGAAATCTGGAAAGGTTTGCAAATTTAAAAAGTCTTTATATGGCTTGAAGCAGGCTTCTAGGCAGTGGCATGAGAAGCTCGGCAGTTTTCTTGTTTCTTTAGGGTTCAAGCAGTCTATGAATGATTATTCTCTGTTTACAAAGAAGTCTAGTAACAAAGTATGTTTCTTGATTGTGTATGTGGACGATATTTTGGTCACAGGGGATGATGATGTCTTGATCAGGGACATAAAGCTTGAACTTGATAAGAGGTTTAAAATTAAAGATTTGGGTGTTCTTAACTATTTCCTAGGAATGCAATTTGTTCACTGTTCTGATGGAATTCTGATGTTACAGAAGAGGTACTGTGATGGTTTGGTTAGGGAGTTTGGATGTGAAAGGCAAAAATCTGCTGTGAATCCTTTGGATGTTAACTATAAGCTTAGGAGAGATGAAGGAAAATTGATGGAGAATCCTACTGTTTATAGAAAATTGGTGGGCAAATTGGCTTTTCTTTCACACAGTAGGCCAGATCTTTGCTATGCTATTCAAGTTTTAAGTCAGTTTTTGGATAATCCTTGTGTTACACATTACCAAGCTGCTTTGCACACACTTAGATATGTTAAGGGTACTGCTGGATATGGTTTGCTGTTTAATAATAGTAAGGTGTTTGATTTGGTGTGTTTTTGCGATGCTGACTGGGCAGGTTGCCCAAATACTAGAAGATCTATAAGTGGGTATTTTATCTGTTTTGAAGGTAGTCCTTTGTCTTGGAAGTCTAAGAAACAAACTTCAGTTGCTTTGTCTTCTGCAGAGTCTGAATATAGGGCTATGAGGCAAGTGACAGTTGAACTCAGTTGGCTTACAAGGCTCTTGAACGAATTGGGAGTGGAGAATATAACACCAGTCCCGGTTAAATCAGATAGTCAGTCAGCGATTCACATCGCGAGGAATCCTGTGCTGCATGAGAGGACGAAACACATCGAATTAGATGTGCATTTTGTAAGGGAAAAGCTTTAGGATGGACTCATAACCGTGGAATTTGTGTCTTCTAAGGATAAGCTTGCGGATCTCCTAACTAAACCCTTGGCTGGCAAGCAGTACCCGGTATTGGTGAAGAAGCTGGGCATGAGGAGTGCTCCAGATCATGGGTAGTTTCAGTTTTTGTTTCAAATCTCACACTCCCTGTGTGATTTGAGGGGGGGTGCTAGAGTTAAGTTATGTTTGTTTGTCTATGTTATTTATTCTGGTGTTGATATTTCGGGCCGTTAATTATTTGGACCTTATGTTATGTTAACGGTATTCTGTAACGGGTAGTTTGGGTGCTGTGTTTAGTATTTAGTGGTGTACTGTAGTCTTTGGTATTATCAATTCAAAGAGACGGAGGTATTCTTTCCACGGTTGTCGTTATTCTCCATTTTTCCATCTAGCAAACCCTAGGGTTGGGTTTGGCTCCACGGCGGCGCAGCTAGTAGCTTCAGAAATCTCAACAATGACATGTAATATGATTAATTTAACAAATTATATAGTTATTCTATTTAAATATTTGTGTACGTATAGGTTGAGCTGGTTCACGCGATTATATTTATCTATCCTTGTTATAGAAAACATATATATTAAAATAAGAATTAACTAATAAGTATTGAGTTTAGTAAATTAAATATATATATTTTAAAAATCTATACTTTTACTAAAAATAAAAAGTATTACAATTTTTAGTAAACACATGTTAAATTTGTGTTTATGTTCTTTTTTATCATGGGCTCTAAGTAACGATACAAGTATTTCCGACATAGGTTTCCCTAGTCTAAGTATTACATCATACCAGATCAAAACCATACACAACAGATCTCAATTTGTGTTTATGTAATGTAATTACGTATACAGTTCATAAATATTAATAATAACTAAACCGGTAAGACTAACAAATTGAGATCCAATAAATAATAACATACAGTATTTAAATCTAACTCAACTCGATTTGAGACTCGTTTCACCAAGTCTACGATGTGATGTGACCCGTTTTATCGTACGTGCTTGGTAAATGTATGATACTACTACATAGTACTACTAGTATTTCATCGTTATTAATATTTATTGTAAGAGGAGTATAGGTCATTATCGTATCCGTATGTTCATGAACAAAAACCAGGTGAGTTCTGGTCGACATTCTGCTTGAGTAGGACCAATTGTCTAGGAATCTAATTATTCGAAGAATGTAAAGAATTTATTAGGGGGTGTTTGGTTTGAATCCGCATGTTACATCTTAGTTATATCACTTCTATTATAGAGCTGCTCGATACTTCTTTTTTTTTTCCTTTTTTTTGAGTGCGTTTATATCACTTTATTCGCAGTATTTTCTCATATTTATTGTTCCACTTGAATTAATAATTATTCTCGGAATGAAACACTACTTTAACTAATTAATGATTCCTCGTTTTTTCCTTTTCTTTTTCATGGGTTTGGCTTTATGTCCACCGAAAAGTGTTTTCAAGTGGGGAAGTCTTATGTTCACATTATAGTAGCTTACATGCATGCAAATCAATCTACGAGATTTGATAGGCAGACAGATATATGTTCATAATGTGCATGTACGTACGCTATTGTTGCGCATAGCTCGGTTTTGTTTTGCTTTTGAGTATGTCAGTGTGCTGACTTTAACCTTCATCTGTTATGTGTTTGCTCGGATTTCTAATTATGTTCTAAGTACGAACTTTAGTTTGAAGATAGTGGCTCTTAATTAGGTGTGTACGTAAACCTCGAAGTTCTAAATATGATTGTTGTTTTTTTTTTAAAAAAAAAATACTATGTATGTACGCTGTTTAATGGAGGGAGTATCGCGCGCGAGCACTCACTATCTGTCTGAAAGAAGTTCGAGACGAATCAATCATGTAACTCTTAATTTGCCAAGATGTCACTACCTAACTAATCAACTGCCTCTTTTGACTGATCACGACGGAGAAATAATATACAGATTGTGCAATATAAAGTGGGGATTCGTGATTCATCATTTTAAATAGAATAACAATATAGTATAGCGACAGAGGGAGGAAGAAAAGTGCAGTAAGGTAAAGTGGATTCAAATTATTTTATACTCCCTCCGTCCTGAATTGACCGTCTTGTTTGCTTTATGGCACGTTTTTCCACTTTAATATTAAGCATATAAGATAAAATAATTTTATAAAACTAAATTTTGTAACATATAGTTTATCATGTAAGGAATCATATGCAAACCTTAAATTTTCAAAATTAATTTATCTTATATGTTAAAAATTGAAGTCAAACGACATATCCAAATAGTAAACAGGACGGTCAATTCAGGACGGAGGGAGTAATTTTTGGTGCTACAAAAAACTTAGAAAAGCGATCCAACCGAGATTGAGTTGGAGATCCGGTTGCAGCCAGCGGAACCGTGCTGTCTGTTCTGTCTGCACGAGCAACAGTCAGCACAGCAGCGCCCCGGGCGGGCCATAATTTGACTGGTATGGATATGGTGGCCGCTGCATGTTTAATTGCTAGCTCCCGTGGGCCGTGGCGATCCAGTAACTCTTTGTTCGATAGGAGCAGTTTGGACGGGACTAGTCAATCAGCGTCCATTTTGTACCGTTCATCCCGTAAAATTGTGTTAACAAAAAATCATCCCGTAAGTTATTAGCGAGTCATGAATAATGGTAGAAGCCGCTATTTGGTCCGTAAGTTATTAGCGAGTCATGAATAATGGTAGAAGCCGCTATTTGGTCCAGTCCAGTTCTGTTGGTACTGTTCTTATTGTACTAGAATGGATGATATTGAGTTTATTTGATCATAACTATTAGAGTATTTGTTAATACAAAAAGTAAAATAAAAACTTATTATAATAGTTTTTTTTGAAGTGCCTATTGAGTATGTCTTCAAGGGTGGGTCTGTATTTGTTGGATGAATCTTGTGATTGATCTACACCTCTGGTCCATGATAAAATAAGTTGTAATACAAAAATTCTTCACGTCAATATTGATTGTAATGATTCCTATGTTCTGACATCATAGACCAGGTCATACTCCGTGAGAGAAATTAATAAAATTAGGAATTTCATATTCTATTCAAAGATGTAAACACGTTGTTTGTGATTCCAGTCATAAGATCAAGAGTCAACACATTACACTTTCCCAAGAGTTCTATAAGGAGTAATGATATTTTTGATGTGATTCATGTTGACTTATGGGGTCCATACAAGATTAAAATTTATGATGGTTTTCCTACTTTCTAACTATAGTTGATGACTGATGAGTGAATAAATGAGCATGTTTTAGAGGTATATTCATGTGCTTTATCAATGTTTTATAACACTTTTCATGCTCATTTCTTCACTGTAGCTAGTTTTCCTCTAGTTTTGTGTTTATTGGTGTTTTACAAAACTATTGTTGAAACATCAAGAATAATATAGCTAGAAACAAAGTAGATGAAAAGACAAACACGTGGGCGCAAACGGATCCAAAATCGGAGTTATAACAAGGAAGGTAGAACATTTGTTTTGCTTCTGATCCGAACCTCACCAGGCGGACCGCCCCTATGGGGCGGTCGGTCAATTTTGTTCACGTATTTTTGCCTCTGGTCCGGACCGTCCCAAGCCAACTGCTTCTGCGGGGCGGTCCAAACAGAAATTTGCCCAGATTTCAGATTTTAAAAGCAGAAAAAGAGAGGAGAGAGAGGGAGTCCAGGAGGAGGACTCTAGGCAACGCAAAAGAAGAGAAAAGAAGAGAAAATGAGGAGAAGAATGGGAAGACGAAGAGGAAGGAGAAGAAGAGAAGCTCACCTCCCTCCAAGCTCCATTAATGGCTTCCTCGTATCCCTTTTCTCTTGTTTTCTTCTCCAAGTTTGTGTGAACTCTTGTATACCTTGGGACGGGGTTTCTCCCCAAAATCCCCAAATTGCGCTTATAAACCTAACTAATCTTTTGTAGTTGTTTTATCCTCATCAATGCTTAATTAATGCTTTAGATTTGATCTTCTATTGCATTTATTGTGATTCCTTGCAAAATTATGTCTTGAGCTTGGGATTAGACAAATTAGGGATAAACCCTAACTTTTACACTCTTGATTTGGGGGTAAAATCCTAGGGCTATTATTTAAGAGCTTATGCTTAATGCTACCTAGTGACTTAGACCTTCTTTGATTAAGAGGTTTGGCTAATTAGGTAAGAATTGGTTGTTCCATGATTTGGAGAATCTTTACATTAGCTATAATAGACAACTTAATGAGACAAAAATGAGAGCATATTTGGGTGATTTAGGAGATCCCCACTATCCTAAGGTACACACCTCTCTTAGATTAGCTAGTTTAGTTTTATCGTTTTCTTTGTTTCCCATCTATCAAACTAAAATCCCAAAAGCCCCAATTTACATTTAGGCACTTTCATATATATTTTCTTGCACATTTACTAAGCTTATAATTAACTAGATAGTTACGAAGTCTCTGTGGATACGACCTTGTTAAACTACAACGACTGGGTTCACTGCCCATTAGTTAGCAATGTAGTTTAATCACTATTTTGCACAACAAGTTTTTAGCGCCATTGCTGGGGACTTTGGTCCAACTATCTGATTAATTATCTTTTTAGTTTTTGTGCACATTTTTCATTTTTTATTTGCCCTTTTGTGTATAAATATTTTCTTTTCTTTGTAGGAACTTTAAATCGATTGATGGTTATTATGATCCAGCTGGATGTTGGAATGGCTACTCTTATGGCCAAGAAAGCTATAATCAATGGTTTGTGTGTGAAAGATGCGAAGGAAACCATGACAGTTCTCAATGTTAGGTTGGAAGCTCTAGGTTGAAGGACATAATGGCAGATTTTATCTCAAGATAACAACCAGATGGGAGTAGACCAACCGGATTGGAAGACTATCATGAGTTTACACAAGTCACCAACCCATGGATTGTATGCTAAGAATGTGGAGGAGACCATGTGCGTTCTCAATGTCCGGTTGTAATGTCAAGATTGGAGGCACACATGGAGGCACCCATGGAGGATTTCACCACTTCCATCAAGTTTGCGCACCAAGCAGTAGAGTCAATGTTAGCTGAGCAAAGCACCATCAACATAAACGTTCAAGCTTGACTAGATCAAATTGTGCAACAACTTGAGAGCGAAACAATTCAAAAGGTGGAGCAACCTTCTAAAGACTTGATTTGCCCTCTCTTTCCGCCCTTGAGTAAATCAGAAACTTCACTGCCAAACAACCATCAGCTTGATTATGAAGATAAATCATCATAATAGAGTTTTTACTCTGACCTCATGGAGTTTCCTCCCTCTGAAGTCAACCACCAATTTGTCTCCCCCTCCCTTGTTCATCAATACAATGAGGATGATCACATCCTTAACTTTGAGAAGGAGAAGACACCGCCTCCCTCTAAGTTACCAGAGGAGAGCGCCACCATCTACTTCAAGGAGCCACCTCCCTTGAAGTTGATGTCCATCAAGGCTCTTCCTATGAGCCTCCCCCTCCCTTGTTCACCCCAGTTGTAGTTTGGTTGCTTCTAGTGTTTTATACAGGTGCAACTTAAAGTCCACACCGCAACCAAGCTACGCTAATAGAGGCTAAAGCTTAAGTGTGGGGGAGTTCCTTCAATGAAAGCAAGCACAATCTCAGAGGAGTACTAGTTTCTTTTATTTTTCTAATCTCACTTCTTTTCCTTCATTTTTGACCTTGCTTGTTTTTGTCAATGGACATAGCTTATGTGCTATAATGTTGTTTATGTCCCTTGCATTTTCTCTCTGTCTGCTTCCTGAAAAAGTCTTCTGGAACCTTCCCCGGTTTGTTTGGTGAACAATAAGGACATTGTTCAAATTAAGTGTGGGGGAGTGACCTTTTCGGTGAATTTTGTGCTTAAATGTTTAATCCCTATGCTTATCTTGCGTTTGTCCAAAATCAAAAACCTAGACCCTTATAATATAAGTTGTTCTCATTAAGAACAAATACTGTTATGAATTGTGGGATAAATGCTCAAATTTTTCTTTTTGATTTCTTTTGAGGAGCATTTTTCATGCGGTGTGACCAAATGATCTTATATGGTTGGATTTTCATTGCTTAGGGGTTCTTTTGTCTTCTCTGTTAGGGATTGCTAAGGGGTGCTCCTTTAAAAAATCCTTTAAGGGACTTGTGAGACGTCATTGGTAACTAACAATGAGAGTTAAGTGTTCTTAAATGCAAAGGCTTGATGCCAAAATTTTATCTTCTCATCTCTTGTGCAAAAGTGAAACAAATGCATAAATCTATTTTTCCTTTTGTTTTCTTCTCAATGTCCATTCTTGAGAGAAGTTGGCCATGGTAATAGCTCTCCAAGTTACCTAATCTTTAGAACTTTGAAGAAATCCGGATCATACCCCGAAACTCTAGATTTTGTTTTGCACTAAGCACACCCATGCCATCACTAAGAGATGGTTCACACTTCTCAAAGTTTTTAATCACTTTTTGTTTCTTCTCTTATCATAGAATTCATGTTAGTATTTGTTAGTCTTGAGCATTCCTTACTTGCTTGGGTGCTTGGTTTTGATTGAGGACAAGCAAAAAGATAAGTGTGGGGGGTGTGATGAGTGAATAAATTTGCATGTTTTAGAGGTATATTCATGTGCTTTATCAATGTTTTATAACACTTTTCATGCTCAATTCTCCACTCTAGCTAGTTTTCCTCTAGTTTTGTGTTTATTGGTGTTTTACAAAACTATTGTTGAAACAGCAGGAATAACATAGCTATAAATAAAGTAGATGAAAAGACAAACGCGTGGGCGCAAACGGATCCAAAATCGGAGCTATAACGAAGAAGATAAAGCATTTGTTTTGCTTCTGGTCCGGACCTCTCCAAGCGCACCGCCCCTGTGGGGCGGTCGGGTCAATTTTATTCGCGTATTTTTACCTCCCTCCAAGCTCCATTAATGGCTTCCTCTTATCCCTTTTCTCTTGTTTTCTTCTCCATGTTTGTGTGAACTCTTGAATACCTTGGGATGAGGTTTCTCCCCAAAATCCTTAAATTGCTCTTGTAAACCTAACTCATCTTTTGTAGTTGTTTTATCCTCATCAATGCTTAATTAATGCTTTAGATTTGATCTCCTATTGCATTTATTGTGATTCCTTGCAAAATTATGTCTTGAGCTTGGGATTAGACAAATTAAGGATAAACCCTTACTTTTACACTCTTGATTTGGGGGTAAAATCCTAGGGCTATTATTTAAGAGCTTATGCCTAATGCTTCCTAGTGACTTAGACCTTCTTTGATTAAGAGGTTTTAAAATACCCCGGATAATTATCATTTCAAATTAGTGAAGTCTAAATTAAATTATGTGCAACAATTACCATAAAACATCATGGTATTTAAAATATAGACCCAACCGGATACCTATACCGCATTTACATATCGGTACGTAAAATAAATACCACTGGTGCGCCCCAATAAACTGTATGAATATCCTATATATCCTAGGCAAATTATAAACGTAAACTCGCATATGTACACATCTTTAAACCAAAGATGTTATAAATAATAATGCGGCGCAAAAACGAGCTTGTATATACGAATGCACACTTTTAAACCGGAAACACGAATATAGTCGCACATGTATATATATGTATACGGATATATATGTACATATATACAGCCAGCGTTACATATGTAAATGACAACGTGACATAATAAAATAGTCGCGTAGGTAACTAACAACGTGGCGTAAAAATATAGTCGCATATATATATATATATATATATATATATATATATATATAGATATATATATATATATATATATATATATATAGCTAATAACGCGAAATAATAATATAGTTGTATACATGTATACGTATACCAAAAATGACATGTATATTACATATACAAGTAACAACGCGACTCGATAAAAATAGTCGCGTATATATATATAACTGATAACGCGACATAATAACATAGTTGTATATATATATATATATATATGCATGTACGAAGATAGACAAGTATATAAAATGGTACAAAAAAAAAGAGAGATGGAGCGAAAGGCGCTCTTGCTAGGATTTGAACCTGGTACCTTCGGCATCACTAGTGAACATCTTGACCGGGTGAGCTATGCTCATATTCATTGATAAACTACACATTTAGACACAAGAGTAATAAGTCAAACCATCAGATAACATACTCGGCTCAACTACCTGCTAAAGTAACCGACTGCCCACCATGTTTTTCCTATTCTCCATGATTGACATATTTTCCTCTGCCCAAATCGTGTATAGCAGCGCAAGTGCAGTAGCACTTCTGCTCGTTTTTTTTCTCTTTTTCTTTATCGGTACAGAGCACCAAATTGCTCACCATGCTCTCCTTGTCTCCACTTTCGTTTTCTCCTGTTAGCAGTGTGAACAAGTTGTTGTTTCTTTATTGTGAGCAGTACACAACACTAGTACCCATTCACGTGCGTTCCAAATTCTCAACAGTGATATCCCCTCTTTGTTCCCTGCCGGTAACTAGCAACAGAGCCGTGCCTTGCAATGTCTCAAAACAAGCTTTCTTACCATTCTCGAAAACAGACCACAAAACAGCACACTCCTCCTCTGACCAAGGTTTCGAACAGCACCAGACAGGGGACAACAGGTCAGCTTTAACTTCTTTCCATTCTTGCACAAACTCTCTCAACCCCATTTCCCAGGAGCGTGAAACCATCTGGAACCTCTCCATCGCATTGTCCTTCTTGGTACCAAACTTCGAGCAGTAACAGAGGACCACTCCTCAAGATGTAGTTTCCTCCATTCGCAAGCTGCAACTAGGAGCTGGGTAACTCAGAACCCACGAGAACTAAGTCTAGCCACCACCTAAACGTCCATAAACAGCAACACCAAAGTGCAGAGGAATAGCCACCTACTCCTTCCTTCTCGAGCCAACAACAGGAAGTAAACAAAAAAAAAGGAGAAGACAGCCTTGACCATAGAGTAAAACAGGAAGAAAAAAAAAACAGCAAGTAGTAACTTGCTTCTTCCTCTACGGTTCCCACTCCAGACCCAACATGAGACTGATCCAGGCATGCGCGAGTTACCTTTCTTCTTCCCGTACCTGCTCGACAGCTACAGGAGAACACCACCTACAATTCACATCTTTTTACTCTGGCACCTGAACTAAACACTTCCTTATTCCCTGCTCAAGTTACGAACAGCAACAGACTCTAACTCCTCCTTCTTTCCACATGCGGGCACAAACCTCCTCAAGCCCGTTCCCATGAACTACTGAAACATCCATATGATACCCGCACTGCGATCTTCCTTTCCATTTCCTTGGGCGGAGAACAACAAGAACGATAGCAATAAACACAGAGTGCAGCAAACAGAAACTGGGATAGCTCCATCTTTTTATTTCTGTTCTCTTCTTTTCACTTGCAGTAAACCCACAGCAACCAGCAATAATATCAGACCTTCCTTCCTCCGTTCAGACCACACGACTGCAGCCGTTTCTCCTTCATTCCCGCAACTACAGAAGACAACAGCAAACTAGCTTGGACTCACCTGTCTCGGTAACGAGCGAGGAAAGGAGTAAACCGACGGTGATATGTAGTCCAAAACGGACAACGATGAGCGTACCACTTGCGCCCCTCTTTCTGGTGCGGTAAACAACAACAAAACCATCGCCTGAGCTTCCCTTTTGTCTTCACACTTGCCGGACTAAAAACAAAACCAACTACCTTTCCCTTCCTTTCCTGTCGCAGTATATACCAACCACCTCCAAGCCCGATCACGGTGGACGTGCAAGCAGCAACAGCAACACCGGTGAGCACTGCCATCTTCTTTATCTTCCTCTCCTTCTTCTGGGCAATGCAACCCGTGCTCACTACCCCTTCTGTCTTATTTTGAATTGACAACGAAGCCACACCTTGAGCTCCCTTCTCGTTCCAGCTCGGCAACAGCAAACAGAGACCAACTAGTCTCGGAAGATAGTGAGCGTGCTGCCCTGCTGAGTAGTTGCGGTTGGAGCTCTGCAAACAACAACCAAACCGTGAGGATGGAGAGAAGTTCTTTGACGAGCTGACCAAGGTAATCGAGTTCTATACTCTCCCCCTTAAGATCTCAGAAACTTGTCAATCAAATGCTACACAATAAAACCGAGGAGGATAGGTATTGTTGAGTATATATATAAACATGCGGATGGCTAGACATATCAGAGCAAGGCGTCATGGACATGCATGCACGTATATCATTTTGAGTCGGAAATAGGTAAGGAACGGTGGTTATAAGGCGTGTATATAGATGTAGGTGCATGATATGAGTATTAACATGTAAAAGAAGGCACGTGTGTGCCAAGCTGAATTCACAATACGGAATAACTATGTGGAGTTAATAAGCATGACATTGAGGAGTATGTGCATGCGTAAGTGTATTAGAGTTTTCAAAAAAAATGCTAACATATAACCGGGAAGAGGCTCAAGCCTTGGGAAGTAACTGAATCTCATGTAAACTCTTAAAATTATAAACTTAGTGAGATAGAGATGATGCATATACATGCTTACGAGGCTGGGAAGAAATATATGCGAGATTACAACGCGTAACGTTGTATACATATATATATGTATATATGTGTTACATTCGTTCTGTAGTGCGTAACCAGTAATGAGCCTATATTGGGTAATGTTGAGCCATAATTCATATACAAATTATGGGGTACGTATATGTATATATATATGCACTAGGGTGAATTGATAATAACCAGAGAGAGTTATAAACTAGGATGAAATATATATATATATATAATATAAGGATTAATTAAGTGTACACGAGTATTTAGTATAAGAATATGTGAGGAAATAGTTTAAAAGACAAAAGGGGAAAATGGGGTATAAGCCGTGAACTTGGGTTGAATTTGGAGACATTATAATGCCCATATAAAAATGTATTTTTGTGCTATTTTTAAGGCCATATATGTACACCATGTGAGAATAAGTGTTTTGCGATTTAAATGGTCATTAGCAATTTATGGAGTGATGTATGAGGATATATGAATTCTGATGCAAAACTATCATATATTGAAAATACAATACATAATATTGTATTATGGTACTATAGTGTATTATGTATTTTCCTTCTTTATATCTGTATCGGCTCTGTTGGCCCTTTAGTCACCACCAGAGTATATAAACTCTCGGTTAGATAGAATGTTTGTGTACTGTAGAGAACTCTCGCTACATTCTTCAAGATTTACTAAATGAAATGTTCTTCTCCTTCCTCTCTCGATCTTTCGCAATGGAGACTTCCGCCATTTTCTAAATGGTATCAGAGCAGAAATTCGATCTGTCTTATCTTCAACTAGCTGATTCTTAATCCTTCTTGCCTTCTTCAATCATGAGCGATGACAAAGGGAAAGGTACCGAGACGGGAGCAGCAGAAACCAAGGTCGACCAGAACGACCCATTCTACCTCCACGCCAGCGATCATCCAGGGTTAGTGCTGGGATATGTCTACAATGACGGCGAAGGTTTCACGGGGTGGAAGCAAAAGATGCTTGTTGCCCTCACGGCTAAAAACAAAATAGGGTTTCTCGATCGGTCAATCACTGCTCCGGGCAAGGATGACCCGAAATTTCAGTCTTGGCGCCGATGCAACAGCATGATTATATCATGGTTGACCCAGTGCCTGGAGAAGAGTATAGGAGACAGCCATCTTTTACACTTCCGCGGCGGATGCTTGGGAGAATCTGTGTTCGACATACGAACAATCAAATTCGGCGCAGATATACTCCTTGAAGAAGGACCTCAGCAAAATCGAACAGAATGGGGAAACAGTCGCAGCGTTTTACACAAGGATCAAGAGAATCTGGGATCAATTGGAAGCGATGGATGAAAAACCGCAGTGTACCTGTGACGCCAAGAAGGAGTATGCGAAGAAGGCCCAGAAAGAAAAGCTAATGCAGTTCCTCATGGGGCTAGACGATACCTACTCGAATGTCAAGTCCAACATCCTTCTGCGGGAGAAATTGCCCTCTGTAGAGGAATCGTTCGCAATAGTCAGCCATGAAGAAAGGCGAAGACAAGTGGGTTTGAAAGGCGAACAAGGGCAGGAAACCCTAGCTTTCTTCGCCGAAAAGAATAAGCCTCACCCTCTACAATCTGTGAGAAAACCTACTAAAGACCAAAGCAAGCAGTGTACAAAATGCCAAAAGAAAGGGCATACAAGAGAAACATGCTTCGAAGTCGTAGGTTATCCAGATTGGTGGAAAAAGAAACCGAAACTTCTAGCTGGGACAGTCACTCTTGAGGAAGATAAAGCTGGGTTTGAATATTCGCGACATTAACTAGAGGCTAGCTTGACAACTCAAGAATTGAGTCAACTAAGAAGTCTCCTAGCCAAGAACCAAACAGAAGCACACCAGGCAGGAGACTATTGCAGTTTCGCAGGTAAGTATGACCATAAACCTTACTGTTCAGTCTGTTTAACTAGTCATCAACAAGATGTTCAGTCACATTCTTGGATTGTTGACTCAGGAGCTTCTGAACATATGTGTGGGAATAGGGGTCTCTTTGTTGATCTAGCTTATTTGCCTGAAATTCGTGATATTACCATGCCTGATGGACATATACAGAAAGTGCACCAACATGGTAGAGTAAGGCTGGGAAAGAAATTCATTCTGGAAAATGTATTGTTCGTAGAAGCTTTTGGGTTTAATCTGGTTTCTGTTACTAGATTAATCTCGCAAATTAAACTGCCCCTTATATTCCATGAAAACTCATGCTCTGTGCAGGACCATGAGAGCAAAGATGCTTGGGTTATAGGGAAGACTGAAAATGGACTGTATTTTTTTTCCAGAATGACAGCCTTGATCGCTTGTATGATAAGAATGATATTCGACAATGTGTTCAATTTTCTTGTCATAATACAGAGAGCAAAAATTCACCCAGGTTATGGCATACTAGGTTGGGACATGTCCCTTATCCCAAATTGTTTCAGCTAGGATTAATAAAGAAGGATAGTGTTCAGGGAAGTGTTTCTTGTGATGTTTGCCACAAGGCTAGGGCTGTAAGAAAACCTTTTCCTGATTCTTCTATAAAAACGAAAAGGAGTTTTGAACTTGTGCATGTGGATGTATGGGGACCTTTTAAGGTTCCCACTCATGATGGAAAAAGATATTTTTTAACTCTTGTTGATGACTATACCAGGTGTACTTGGGTTCACCTCCTTGTTAACAAATTGATGCTTTTTATTTTCTTAGCTGTTTTATTAAGCTCATAGAAAGGCAGTTCGAAACCAAAATTAAAACTGTTAGAAGTGACAATGCCTATGAGCTTGGAAACAGTAACGAAGGTGCTAAATTCTTCAGAGAGAATGGCATAGTGCATCAGACTACTTGTGCTCACTCTCCACAACAAAATGGAGTTGTGGAGAGGAAACACAGATATTTGTTAGAAACAGCCCGAGCCCTGTTTTATCAGTCCAATCTTGATCTTAGTTTCTGGGGGGAGTGTATTCTGTATGCTACTCACCTAATTAATAGATTACCATCAAGAGTGATAAATGGGTTAACTCCTTTTGAGCTGTTATACAGTAAGAAACTTGATTATGAATCCATGAAAACTTTTGGTTGTCTATGCTACAAGACTGATGTGAGAAAAATTAAGGGAAAGTTTGACAGCAGAGGGTCTGCTTGTGTATATCTAGGCATAGCAGAAAATAAGAAAGGATATAAGGTCCTATGCTTGGAAGATAAATCTGTCACCGTTAGCAGGGATCTAACCTTCTTTGAAACAGAATTCCCTCTGCATACTACTGAGACCATTAGTCACCAACCTACCTCTCTCACTGACCAAGGAAACATATGGTATGACAGTGATACAGAACCCTACCCCACAGAAAACACAAACATCAGCAACATCACTCCCACAGATACCCAAACAGACACACCTGATGACACCACTACAACTTTAAGGAGATCCAGTAGAGAAACTCACCCCCCAGCCTACCTTGGAGACTACTTTCTAGGAGAAGCCAAGATAGGAACCGAAACAGATGATTACTTTAGTCAAATTCTGTGTGACAGACTGCATAGAATAGAGAGTAACACCAGCAGCACCAATGAAAGTCTTATTAATCTGAAGCCCAATAAAACTGTCCCCTTTACAGCCATAAGCGCCCAATCCTCTTCTGTCTACAAACAGCTCCAAATTATAAAGGAACCAAAATCATACAAAACTGCTGTCAAACACACTGCTTGGGTCCAAGCTATGAAAGAGGAGTTCAAAGCTTTAAAAGACAACAACACATGGAGCATTGTTGACTTGCCACCAGGTAGACATGTAGTAGGAAACAAATGGGTTTTCAAACTGAAACTGAGATCTAATGGGGAAATAGAAAGGTATAAGGCACGGTTAGTTGCCAAGGGATACACCCAAAAGTTCGGTGAAGACTATTGGGAGACTTTCTCCCCCGTAGTCAAAATGACTACCATTAGAGTCCTTGTTTGTGTTGCTGTGAAAAAAGGCTGGAATATCAGTCAATTGGACATAAATAACGCTTTCTTACATGGAGATTTGCAGGAAGAAGTATATATGGAAATACCGGAGGGAATGAAAGATGTCTACAAAGGTAAAGTGTGCAAATTGCACAAATCTTTATATGGGCTGAAGCAAGCTTCACGCCAGTGGTATGACAAGCTTTCTGTTTTCCTTAAATTACATGGGTATGTTCAATCTGGTAATGACTACTCACTTTTTATAAAGTTTAATGGGACATCAAGAACCTTTTTAGGTGTATATGTAGATGATATCATTGCCACAGGAAATGACATTGCAGAGGTGGACAGAATCAAAAAGGCTCTCAATAAACAGTTCAGAATCAAAGATCTGGGTAGTTTAAGCTACTTTCTTGGCATGGAATTTCTGTACACTCCACAGGGGGTTATTCTAAACCAATCTAAATATGCTCAAGAAATATTAGATGACTACTTAGCTCCTAACTCCAAAACTGCAGTTGTTCCTTTGCCCACAGGAAAGAAAGGTCATATTCACACAGATACACCACAGCAGCAGTCCCGATTGGAGGATCCTACCAGCTACAGGCGCCTAGTTGGAAGGCTTAACTTCCTCACTACAACCAGACCAGACTTGACGTATCCAGTGCACTACCTCAGCCAGTTCCTTAAAGACCCTTCTGAGGAACATATGCAAGCTGCACTTCATCTCCTCTGTTATGTCAAAGGAACAAAAACCCAAGGTATATTCTTTAATAATCTTCCTGATTTAACTCTATCTGCCTTCTGCGATGCAGATTGGGCAAGTTGCCCTTTGACTCGCAGATCAACCAGCGGATACATCATACTCCTATGAGGGACAGTAGTCAGCTGGAAATCCAACAAGCAGCACACTGTCGCCTTGTCCACTGCAGAATCAGAATATCGGTCGATCAGGAGAGTCACCACTGAGTTAACCTGGCTCTCTCGCATCCTCCATGAGCTGGGAGTTGAAGAAATAACTCCAATCACGGTCAACTGCGACAACAAAGCTGCAATGTACATAGCCCGCAACCCGGTTTTCCATGAACGAACGAAACATATCGAGCTTGATTGCCACCTCGTCCGTGAGAAGATCAAAGAAGGTCTGATAACCCTCCAATATATTCCTAGCGGGGAACAACTCGCAGACATCTTGACCAAACAAGGAACAGCTAGAGACTACAGAAGCTTCCTGGACCGAACCGGTCATCAGGACACAGACACAGACCAAGTTCATAATCGTGACTAAAGCTATTCTGCAACAAGATTTGATCAGTTTATTTCCAACTGCCCTTCATCTTGAGGGGGAGTATTGAAAATACAATACATAATATTGTATTATGGTACTATAGTGTATTATGTATTTTCCTTCTTTATATCTGTATCGGCTCTGTTGGCCCTTTAGTCACCACCAGAGTATATAAACTCTCGGTTAGATAGAATGTTTGTGTACTGTAGAGAACTCTCGCTACATTCTTCAAGATTTACTAAATGAAATGTTCTTCTCCTTCCTCTCTCGATCTTTCGCAATGGAGACTTCCGCCATTTTCTAAATCATACCAGTGATTTGGGTACATCTTAGAAAAAAATCTAGACATAGTTATAAACTTGTTTACGGCTCAAACGAATTATTAAAACCGTATATATACACTTTATATAAATAAACAAATCAAAAATGAGGTCAAGGTGTGATAAAAGGAATATAAGGTATAAATAGTAACGATGACTGAAAGAAATAGTCCCTGGATTTTTATAAGTATAAATTACGAACTTTGTGAAATAAAAAGAGTAAATTGGAAACTAGGAAAACATGGGGTATTTCATAAATACCATCAAATTGGTCAAATAATAATCTAAGTAGTCAACCTTGACCACCTATGGAGGTTGACCAAAATGAAGTAATAAGGGTAATTACTCTAAGTATTTAAATTGATATTAAGTCAAAAAGAATAACAAAAATTATTATTACGGGAGTATATGTAATTATCGAAAAATTAGGGCATAAATGGAGATTTTAATAGTTGAAGGGATTAGTATATAATCCTAGAAAGGTTTTGGAAATTTAAGTGATAATATAAATTAACTCAGGAGTATAATATGAGGGTTTAAATAATTAAAGTATTGGGTATAAAATAAAAGGGGGAAACGGTGCAATTATGAGGAAAATATGGGAGAATGGTCAACTTGAATAAATTTGTTACTTGTTAGTGCTCATAATACTCTGAGGCATTAGCTGGAGCAAAGAACTTAGTTAACGTATGAGCTGACAATGTAAATGTCCAAGGAGCTGATAAAGTCTAAGGTAAATACTTGGAAGGTTTCTAAGGGACTAATACGGGTCGAACACCTAAAAATATACCCAAGGAAAAACCCCGATAAAATGGGATAGACTATGGAAAAGTTACAAGTGTCGTCACATAAAAATTGTGAACTGGTAAATTATTTTTAATTAACTTTAGGGCTGTAACGAACGCCAACCAGGACCCGGTGTGTGAGATAACACTTCCGTCTGAATAAGGTATGGACATCTGTGGTTCGTATGTTGCCGTGTTACACGGCTTGTTTACTGTGTGCTCTGTGTGAAAATGACCATAAGATCAAAGCATGAAAATTGGATGGTTGCTTATCTTGCCTATATGATTGCTATATCTCTGTTGCATATTATTTGCGCGCACACAGTAGTTTAGTCCCTTTCTCGTCTATGGAACTTGAAATGAACCACAACGAACTATGAAAACAAAGAAAACTCTATAAAGGGAAACTCCTCTCTAACCATGGAGGACGTACCATGACACCCACTATGGTGTCTATTCATGAATAATAATGAAGAGCAAACCTCAATTGGTGGAACATGAGAATAACCCGGGAAGACGACATCTCGGGCCGCGTGGTATGGAATACTCGGGAGTTGGTATCTGCATCAGATCCTTTGCCCTTCTATGTGGAGCACATCCTGGAGTCCAGAGGCGACTCCGCTTTCTCGGCGCATGACGTCGGGAATGGGGGACTAGCTATGGAGGAGACGTCCTCCAACGTGCGGTGACAAGAGAACTCACAATTAATCCATAAAGAAGCAAAGAAAGATGGGCACCTATACTATAGTCACGGGAACTAACCTACATCCCAGACCTGGTGCAAGATGAAAAAGAGAAATACACATGATGGAAACAAAGAAAAAGAATCGATACGGACACGGGATCTAACTATATCCCCAGACCTGGTGCAAGGGAAGAGAAAGTAAATACACATTATGAGAACAAGAGAAAAGAAATAAAATCACACAACGCTCGAATGATCCCATAGTGAGGATCAGGAGTATAACGTACATATGCACACGTTTTATTACATACCTGGTTGTTGTTGTGATACTAGAAGCTTATTGTACTTGGTTGTGTGTTTGATGTTGCTATGACACCAACATGTTATGTTTGGTTGCTTGTTGTTAATGTCTTGCTATCGTGTGTATGAAACCATGATGTATGGTGGCCTGCTTTACTGCTTTATTATAGCATGTAAATTGACTTAATAATATTCGACCAAGTAGTCGTGTGGCCCGGCAACATACGGGCTACACACGTTCATACTCAGCTTAGTTTGCTGAGTCCTTTACAACCAAATTTTTACAGGTATTGAATCGGACGATAACGGAGCGTAGGCGGGATGGCTACCATGGGGGTAGTCCATCAGAGCATAATTCTTGAGTTGTAGCAGTATGCTTGATGTATGAGTTGTTACTACCCTGGGATGTAATTTTCAGTTTACGATTTGGTAATATTGTTGTAGACACTCGGTATTCGGGATTGTACTATGTGTTGTATATGAGTTTGGATAGAGGGCTGTTTCCAGTCATGCAGACCGTAACTTGATGTTGATAGTATGGTTGTGTTAACCACGTGGGTGGTTGGCGTCTGTGACACTCGGATGATGTTAAGAATCCGCTGCGTAGTTGTCTTGTATTAAGGCTAGGAGCTTGATGGAGTTTATACCGCTGCGTAGTTAACCGTGATATTGTTACGCGCGACGTTTGTATTATTGGATGTTTTATTCGGGGGTGTTACAGGTTTGGCTAATTAGGTAAGAATTGGTTGTTCCATAATTTGAAGAATTTTTACATTAGCTCTAATAAACAACTTAATGAGGCAAAAATGAGAGCATATTTGAGTGATTTAAGAGACCCCCACTATCCCAAGGTACACACCTATCTTAGATTAGCTAGTTTAGTTTTATCGTTTTCTTTGTTTCCCCTCTATCAAACTAAAATCCCAAAAACCTCAATTTACATTTAGGCACTTTCATATATATATCTTCTTGCACATTTACTAAGCTTATAATTAACTATATAGTTACGAAGTCCCTATGGATACGACCTTGTTGGACTACAATGACTGGGTTCACTGCCCATTAGTTAGCAAAGTTTTTTAATCACTATTTTGCACAACAATGACAGAAGGAGAGCCACTTTGGGTCAAGCTTTCGCAATATAAATCGGATTTCTTTGATCTTTTAATGGACTTCTTTAAAATGATTCAAAAACAGTTTTAAAAAGAATTAAATGTGTTCAAATTGACCATGCTTTAGAATTGGGCAGTTGTAATCTTGGAAAGGATTTCTTTAGAAACAATGGTATCATTCATAAAACCACATGTGTTCACACCCCATAGCAAAATGGGGTTGTTGAACACAAACATAGGCACATTCTCGAAACAGCGAGATCTATTCTCTTCTACTCCTCTTTGCCTATAGAATTTTGAGGAGAAAGTGTTATGAATGATATTTACCTTAATTAATAGAATGACTCTAACTAGCATCTCTGGTACAGACTCTGTTTGAAATAATTTATGGATACAAGCCTGATTATAACTAGTTAAGAGTTTGGATGTTTAGCCTTTGTCTATATTAATAAGGAGCATTATGATAAATTTTCCTCAAAATCCATTAAGGTTGTTTTCTTAGGCTACTATCCAACGAAGAAAGGATACAAGTGCCTTGACTTAGAAAATAAAAAGATAATTTATAGTTGAGATGTGTGCTTCCATGAGCATGTGTTTCCTTTTAGAGAATATACTGTTGTTTATGATAAGAATCAAGAGTATCTCACTGAGATTTCTATACTTTTATTATTTTGATGATGACAAAAATCATATGATAGCTGCCCCTGATGATAACAATCAAATTTCGGAAACTTATGAAATCAATTATGACATTATTTCCTTCTTTGATGAAACACCCCTAACAACTACAACATGTAAAATCATGAATACATATGAGGAGTGTGTAAATAAACTTGACACGTTAATATAATCATGCTATAAATTATAACCTATGTTACTAGGGGACATACATATACCCGTGAATGTGATAGCAAGTCACATTGTAATATAAGCATAGGTGCTCCGCGGTTTCGGAGTTAGTAAACACAATTGAGTAAATTAAATTAGTCCATGTTAGGACCTTTGTACATGAAACAAGTGTAATGCATTATGCAACCTGAAACATACGAAGTACTCGTCGACATATAACGTTGTACTAAATGACATATGTTACGAGGGTATGATATATGAACTACGTTATCGGATACAAACATATGCTAGTACCATTACAACATAAAGACTCATGGAGTCACATAAATAAAAGTCTAGTGGAGTACTACGACATATGTATAATAAAATTGGACTAACAATAAATCAACCCCACTCTTGTGACCTCCTAAAATACTGCAAGTCCCACTAACACTCATTTAAATTACCCACACAACTAATTAAAACCCACTTGCCTACCATGCCCGATTATCTGGCAAGTTTCACAAATCTCCATTTAACTAATAACTCAGCCATACACTACCACCACTTCTGATTACCGAGACACTCCATACCCTCTCAATTTCCCTATACGTATTATTCCCACTGATTGAAACCAGTGCCCTTCCTTCTCGCCAGTATGGGCGCCTGCAACTAGTGAAATCCCACTCAATTCCTTCACATCCTCCCATTGCCTCACGCCTGGTGCAAGTACAGGGAAACGAGTTTCCATGTTCGTAACTTCTGAGCATGCTCGATGTTTGCATGTCCCGAAAATCCTAAATTTCCTATGTCCATTAACGCAAGGTAATTCCCCGATGTCCCACTGTCGCTCTTTGATTTTCTCCTCGCAATCTCGGTAATGGATGCACCTTTGTTGTTCATCAACCTCTTACTTGTTATTTGAAAAGTAAAGCCCTCCATTTCTCCTCGTGCATGCCCGAGTCTTGGATTCTTCGCCGGTCTTGAGAATCTGGAACATCCCAACCTAACACCAAGTCTTCTTGCATGCAAACCTACTGGTGGGATGTTGGAAGTTCTGGAGCCGGAATCCACCCCATTCCTGCTCACGTTCCTGCTCAAGGTAAATACTACGGTTATCCCCTTTACCTCTGGTTCTCTTCCTTGTTCTTTGCTCTCCGAAAGAAATATTTTCTCAATCCCTCTAATCCCCTTCATTGTCCTTCGCATGAACCCTGCATGCAAGCCTACGGGTAGTTCCTGAGCATCAGTCAAGGTAAGGACCGAAGATAAGCTTGTTTTAGCTTCAACTCCTGGATTTTTTTTGCTTCTGATGTTTGAACAATACTGAGACACACACTCAGTTCCTCCTTCCTTCACTTCATCCCAATCCAAATTTCAGAAACACTAATTCCTCTTCTGTTGAGAAAAAAAAAACCGAAGGTAAGCTCTACTCCTCGGTCCCATCCTTTCTCTAATCTATTTTCGAATTTCTTGCTTCCACCGCCATGCATGGATCTGTAATAAAGCTCCAAACCCAGCTGATTTTCATGGTGTCGAATAACAAATTGAGGCCACGAACGGAAGAAACAAAAGGAAATTTCTAACCCAAAAGATGTGGTAAGTGTTTTGGCATTCTCTGCAGTTCTTGCAAGTTTCTGGATTCTCCCAACCTTAATTCTACTCTAATTTCTCTCTTCTCCTCTATATGATTAAATAAGAGCCAGCATCAGTGAGTTACGTCCATAGATTGTAGAAGACCGAACAAAAAAAAAGGATGAGAACCGAAAACAAATCGGTAAAGCCTTGTTCTTCTCTGCAATTTCACATATGGGGTTTTCTTGAGTAGATCCATTTCTAACTTTGCTTCTTTTTACTTTGCAAGTCCTGAATCCACCAGAGAGGGTGTGAATTCGACCAGGGGTACAAACCGCAAAGAAAAAAAACAGAGAAACCTTAACTGATTTGAGGGTCTCTTTGAGTGGTAAGTGAATACTTAACTGGTTGTTGATTTTGAGTTTAAACTCTATGTTATTAACCAAAAATTGTTGTTGAGTTGAACCTCTGAACCATCGGTTGAATGTGAATAAAACCATAATTGGAAGCAAATAGAGGTTTTGGTATTATAAAGTAATCTAGAGCAAAAGAAGATATATTAATGGTTTAATAGCTAGCCGTGAATATTGTTTTGTGTGGATGCGTGGCATAGAAATGGTTTTATGTGCCTTGGGTTGGAACAACACCATACGGTAGGTTGAGTATTAATTTGGTCAGTTTGGCGTTAATTTGGGGAGGGTGCTGATTTAAGTATATAAGACATACTTGATATGATTTGTCAGATTAATATAATGCTTTCCTAAGTTTTGGGATTAGTATATGTTGACCATTGATTTTGGAAACTGCCTTAGATAAAAAGGAGAGAAATTTTAAATATTAGATCACGCTCCTGAATAGTGTTAAAGTCTTAAGGGGAATGATATATATTGTAATCTATGAGAAGAAAATAGTCCAATCGTAATTACTAATATTGTTAGGTTAATTGTGGCATAATCGACAATGATTTTAAATGTGTGAGTTGGTAGCTTTTAAGTTAAATGTGAGAGGGAATTGATTTAAAAGATTTTTGGTAAAATTCCGTATGAAACAACTAATGAAACCGGTGCAGAAATGCGTTAAACTCTACAATTTCTCTTCTTGGTAAAATCCGATGCAGAAACATATTGTAGATTGTGGTAGCTGAATGGTAGGCTTAGAAACTAACGGGGTGTAAAGCAGTAGTAACTAGGATGATAAATTAGCAAAGAGTATTTAATAATATATATCACTGTTAAAGTTAATAATTTAGTGTATTTCGGTTGAATTGGGATATTTGGTCTTATAGTGGTGGTTAGTGGATTTTAACGTCAGTTTGGGTATAATTTACATAATCTGTGCATATAAGTTTGATTAGATGAATTAATAAATTGATACCCTCCTTGTCTAAAAATAAATAGATTTGTTAAAAATAACCTTTAAGTGCTACAATTATTAATTGGTAATTTAAGTTACACAAGTTACACTAGTTACACAGTTGTTGTATTTCAAAGATGGCAAAGCTAATCTTGCTTACGAGTGATAGTCTGGAGGTGGTTGATTTTGTACATGTCGTAGTGTTGGGAAAGTTTTAAAACGAGTTGAAGCCGCTGTTAGTAATTTGCTGTTTTTTTATTTGTAAACATGTCCGTAGGGATTGCAACACTAAAACACATGTATTAGCTAATGCAGCTCGTAGATCCGATGATAGAAATTGTGATATTTTGTGGGAGGGTAAAGTATCAAACTGGAAATAGATTAGAGATTAGAAAAGTAGACAAGGGAAAGAAATATAACAATTTCATGTTTACCCGAGAACTTGGTTTCTGTATAACTTTGTGACAGAGGGTGTGTAACTCCTTGCTAATTCAAGTCAAAATTTGAGAGCAAAGAAAAGGAATAGAAGCGGGGATATAAGATCGGATGTTTCAGTTTTCTGAGACTTGTGTCTCTGTTTGGTCAATATCCAGAGGTGTTAAAAGTGTGGAGTTGGTTTAATAATGAACCCAAAATAGTACTAATACATCTAACTAAGTTTATGAAACATTTTGGGAAGAGTAAACATCAGTTGATACATTGAAGGAGAGTGAGGTTAAACACCGAAATTATGTTGCAGTTCCATAAACTTGGAGGCTTCTTTATAGGTGAGCTTTAGGAGTATTTAAATAGACCTGGCAATTTTGACCCAACCCGAAACCCAACCCGAACCCAACCCATATTTTTGCGGGTTAGGGTCTTGATTATTGACCCATCTATTTTTTGGGTTGGGTTAGGGTTAAGCTAAATTTGTGGGTTGGGTTAGGGTAGAGATCATAACCCATGACCCAACCCGAAACCCGAAAATATATTTTTTAATAATTAATTCACATTATATATATAGAATATATATATATATTATTTCCAGATGAAACTGTACCTTAGCCTTAAGCCCAAGTGTATTGGACTATCCCATCTTTAATATATCACATACTTTTAACTAAACAAACGGCCTAACCAGCTTCATATCAAACAAAGGGCCCAACCAGACCTTAACATAATGTTGAAAACTCAAATACTCTCGACTTGTAGACTGACATCCATTTTTCTTCTCTACGTCATTGTTCATGTCTATGTCACCCTTCGTCTCTGCCCAAGGTTTGTTTTTCTTATTCTCACTGCCATAGTTGTTCTTGAGAACATATGTATGTTTATATTATCTAGAATGGTGACAAAAGTAGGTGATATGTATTTTTTGTAAGTAGGATCTTGATTATAGACCTCTTAGTGATTTCTGAAGCCAACAATACGGATATCGTGCTGCATAGAAGTTCCTCAACTGTTGGTAACGATTAGTGATTGTGATTTTACTTTTCTCAGCATGAGCACTCATTTTAAACAGTGTAATTATTTTTAAAACTATTAGTCATAGTTTGAGACTTTGAGCTCTCAGTTTAAAATTATTTCTAACTTTAGAAATTTGTCTTTAGTATATTTCTCTAATGTATAATGAAGATTTTCATTTTTGTTCCCTCTTTATTAAGGGAACTAGATCATGTGCATATCTAGATAGGATTCCTCCCAACAGTGGTAGAGTTTTATGCTCAGATTGATAAATATAAACTTATGGAAAAAGTACGTGTTATTCTATTCATGGGAAATTGGTGTAGTACTTTTACATTCTTTGCATAACATGAAATTTGTTTAAAGTTGGGTCGATCAAGCAAGATTACTTCTCTTCCTTTTGTTTCATCCTAATTAGTTAGCACTGGATGTTTTTTTTTTATTAAAGTCTACTCCTAATCCGTCTAAATTATTGTATGCTTAAAAAAACGGGTTGGGTGGGTTGGGTTAGGGTTGAAGGATTTTAAACGGGTTGGGTTAGGGTCATGACTTTCTGACCCATCCATTTTTGGGTTGGGCATGGGTTGATGATATTTTAAATGGGTTGGGTTAGGGTTGATATCAACCCGACCCAGCGACCCAAATTGCCAGGTCTAATTTTAAAGAATCTATTTCGGGATAATGGATTTAACACATTGCTAATCTACCGATATAAGGGAGAAATACATTCTAGGGAATAATGATAAGTGTGAAACATATAGGCTTTTTAGGGTTTAAACACCTTATAATTTGTAACAATTCAAGCAATGTTTCCCACTTATTATGTGTTATTCCTAAGATTGATGTTTTGATATGAACTGATGCATTTTATATGCTAAATATAGGAAAAACCCAGAGAAATGAAGATTTTACATCCTAAGGATTGCAACACAACAAACGGGGAACAAATCCGGAAAAAGAGGCAAAAATTGGTCACGTCCGGACCAATAGAGCCGGACGCAAATCCGGACATCACATGTCCGGATCCGGACACAGGTCGGACGTGACCCAAATCCAGATCCGAGAGTCCTCTACCTTGTCCGGACCCGGACAGTGATCCGGACATATTTCGAGTTTCAGATCTAGAGGTTCTGTGTCACGTCTGCATCCGGACACAGATCCGGACGTCACACAGAGAAGAAAAATAAAAATGCAACCGCGCTGATAATCAGGCTTTCGGCGCAATTATCAGTCGAGCGGCCGTCTAACCCATACTTCAGCATATATTAATAGACGCCCATACTCAATTAATCACTCACTTACCAGATTTCCACTAAGCTTTGTTTCATTTGTAAGCCTATATAAACCCAGCTTCAGCAGTCATTTCAATTCGTCCCAGACTCTCAGAGTCTAAGCAGTACACAATCCTCTCTTCCCCATCTCTACATAAACCTCTCATCCACGACTCGTTCCATCTCCAGTCATAAAATTTCCTCCGTAACTCTTCTCCCTCACTCACAGACATAACCCTGCTCACTGTGCTCCGTTTAGCCTAGTCCGGATCTGTGTCCGGATCCGGATACAACCAGAACAACGAGTCCTGATCTGCGTCCGACCCAAGACAGCCGGACAAGAGTGGAACTTGCAGAATCGTCTCGACGGCCTCTAAAATCAGTTTTTCTGCTAAATCCCTCTATCCTTATGCTGTTTATATTGAGCATTGTTATTTTGTCTATGGTTGAGTAGTCGCTTTTAATTTCGGTTTACTATGTATCTCTAGAATAATTATTTCTGAACCTTTGTGATTTTCTGCAGTACAATAGAATGAAGTTCTTTTCCCTTATGAATTCCTAGACTTATTAATCTGATCAATTAAATAAGTTTATCAGTTTGTTAGCTTATAAGTGAGAACTGCGGCTATCAATTGACTACAGGGAAAGAACCAGTTAGTATAGAGATGGTAATTCCTCTAAACGCTAGCCGACCATTAATCTAGACTACACTTAAAGCAATTAGTAAACAGTGGATTCATAACGAGAGTTAGGATTCGGTCTTTGCTAATTAGAATTCGTGGAGCGGGAGACCGAATACGAGTTATCCTTATTCTAGGGTTTTATTCAGAATACTCTAGAAATCACTTAGGGGAAGAAATTGCAATCTAGAGAGAAGTAGTAAACCGGAATTTCCTTTATCAAACAAACCAAAAACAATCATCTACCTGTTATTTATTACTTTTTGAACTCTTTTACAACATTCATCATCACATACAAAAACCCCCAATTTCCTGTTATTATTCTTGTTTTGTGTGTAATTAGAAATTAAACTAGCCACTGCCTCCTTGGATTCGATACTCAGGGAATACTCCGAGATTTAAACTTGCTATAATCGACCGGTACACTTGCCGTTAGGATAAACCCCCAGCACAATTTACCGTTAGGTTTTACCCCAAAAAATAACAGTCCACCTTAGATAAGTTTGTTACATGTTAGTGCTTAGAATACCTTAATACATTAGCTAGAGGATGGACTTAGTTAACGTGTGAATTGACTATGTAAATGTTCTAGGAGTGAGATAAAGCCTAAAGGTTTTTACTTGGAAAATTTCTAAGGGCTAATATAAGTTTAACAATCAAAAGTTCACCTAGGGAATAACACCCGATATAAATGCGATAAACTAGAAAAGTGTCATCACCTGGAATCATGAACTGACACGTTATTTTTAATCACACGTTAGGATCGTAACGAACACCAACCGGGAACCCGTGTGTGAGACGACAATTGCTTCTGATCCAGGTATGGACATGTGTGGTTCGTATGTTGCCGTGTTGCACGACTTGTGTGTTGTGTGCCTTGTTTGCCAATGACCTCAAGACTAAAGCATGAAAACGGATTGTTTGTTTATCTTGCTTATTTGCTTGTGGTGTGCTTGTGTGAAGCATGAAAACGGATTGCTTATTTAAATTGCGGTATTGGTTGCTCTATACCTGTTACACCTTACTTGCGTGCACACAGTAATTTAGTCACTCCCCGTTTATGTAAAACTACGGGACGAAACGTAATGAATAATACAAACGAATAAGGAAACTACTTATATAAAGGAAAACTCCTCTCTAACCATGGAGGACTCCCAAGGGCGCCCACTATGGTGTCAAATTATTTATGATAAGTGAATGCCCTATTGAGGACTGCAATCGACACCCACAATGGTGTCGAGCGGAACAAAAACAAAAGACACATAATAAGTAAATCAACTGGCGGAACATGAAAATAACCCGGGAAGACAACATCTCGGGCCGCGCGGTATGGATGAGCGGGAGTTGGTATCCGCATCAGATCCTTCGACCGACTATTGTGGAACTCATCTTGGGGTCTAAAGATGACCCCTCTCTCTCGACGTACGACGCCGGGACTGGAAGATTGGCAACTTGGGAAGCATGACCTGGGGTCTAGAGATGACCCCTCTTTCTCGACATGATGTCGGGATTGGAGGATCAGCTAATTGGAGAGCATAACCTGGGGTCTAAAGATGACCCCTCTTTCTCAACGGATGACGCCGAGAATGGAGGATTTTGCTATGGAGGAGACGTCCTCCAACGTGCGGTAATAAAAGAATTCACAAATAATCCTTAAAGAAACAAGGAAAGGTTGACACCTACATGATATGGTCACGGGATCTAACTATATCCCCAGACCGGGTGCATGGAAGGAGAAAGAGAATATATATTATGGGAACAAGAGAAAAGAAATGAAAACACACAAAACTCTAATGATCCCATAGTGAGGATCATGGGTATAACATACCTACGCACACATTTTATTATTACATGATTGTTGTTGCTATACTGGCAGCTTGTTGTGCTTGGTTGCGTGTTTGATGTCACTATGACGCCAGCATGTTATGCTTGGTTGCCTGTCGTTAATGCCTTGCTACCTTTGAGTGTGTATGAAACCATGATGTATTGTGGCCTGCTTTACTGCTTAATTATAGCATGTAAATTAACTTAATAATATTCGACCAAGTAGTCGTGTGGCCCAGCAACATGCGGGCTACACACGTTCATACTCAGCGTTTGCTGAGTCCTTTACAACCCAATTTTTACAGGTATTGAGCTGGATGATAACGGAGCGTAGGCGGGATGACTATCATGGGGGTAGGCTATCTGGGCATAACGTTTGAGTTTGGAATTGTACGTTAGTTTATGGGTTGTTACTAATCCCGGGTTGTACCTTTTGATTTATGATTTAGTAATTATATTGTAGACGCTCGGTATTTGGAATTGTATATTATATTGTATATGAGTTTTGGTTAAGGGCTGCTTCCAGTCATGCAGACCGTAACTTGGTGTTGGTAGTTTGGTTGTGTCAACCACGTGGGTGGTTGACGTCTGTGACACCCGGATGGAGTTTATACCGATGCGTAGTTAACCGTGATATTGTTTAGGCGCGACGTTTGTATTACTGGATGTTTTATTCGGAGGTGTTACATTTGATGATGATATGCCTGATGTAGGCATTGATTACATGTTGAAGAGGATAAGAATGTTAATACTACTGATAATCTTACTCATGTTAATCCCTCTAGTCTGTCACCTGAAATACAGAAGTTAGAAGATCAGAAAGGGAAAGAAATCCGCCTAGTTATCTGCTTGATTGTGTGGTTGGTAATTTCCATGTGAAAAAAGGGTTTAAAACTTTGGATGTTTTCAGTGATACACTTAGAGATATAATGATTAAGAGAAGCTCCAATCCGATATCAACTTCCACTTTGTGTTGTGATTGTGCTCAAGATAACTCTTCTAACCAAGATGACAATTTTTGGTGCAACGATGATTCCATAATTGACTATGGTTTTTCTAGATAGGTTATATGCTCTCTGGTTTAGTGACTTTAGTCAATCACCCTTGTTTTCATAATAATGTTGTTAGAGAGTCAAAACCTATTCCATTGATTGAGAGAAAGATCAACAGAGAGTCGAATTAGGTTTAAAAGATTGGGGAAGATAATTAACAGTAACCAAGTGAAGTAAGTGTAACACCTTATATGAGTAACTATCCAACAACCTAGCACCCAAGCCATCCGGACTTGAAAACTAGCCATTTTAGGCCCATAGTTCTCACTTGGGCTTAAAAGTGGAAGATCTTGTTGTTGTAGTCAACTCATATGTATCCTTTTAAACCACTTACATTAAAACTTATATCCTGATGTGGGATGCGGGTATTACATACTCCCCCTCTCAAAGAATGTGACATCCTCGTCACAAGCCTAACATCCAAGTCCCATGGACCACCTCGGTAGGTGTTGGGTTTCCAGTCCCGACACGGTCCCGATGTGGCTCTGATACCATTTGTAACACCTCATATGAGTAACTATCCAACAACCTAGCACCCTAGCCATCCAGACTTGAAAACTAGCCATTTTAGGCCCATAATCCTCACTTGGGCTTAAAAGTGGAAGGCCTTGTTGTTGTAGTCAACTCATATGTATCCTTTTAAACCACTCACATTACAACTTATATCCCGATGTGGGATAGGGGTATTACAGTAAGCGAGAAAGATAAAAGAACCCGGTCCAAGTAATCTAAACAATATGTGACTGGAATGGTTCTCTAATTACAAGGCTTTGGTTCCTAGTTACATCAAACTATACAGGACAATTACAGGTGTTATACATCCTAGATACATACTAGAAATCTAACACCCCCCTCAAAAGTACAATATGTACTATGTAAAGTTATACTTTTGCCTTGCTTCAGATTCAGCCGGGATCACTTTGTTCCTGCATGCCAAGAGAGTTAAACATATCTTGACAATATTTACCTGCCAGAGGCTTAGTCATAACATCAGCTAATTATTGCTTGTTGGACACATGTTGCACATGTATCAGTCCTTCTTGTAACTTCTCGCGCACAAAATGGCTATCTAATTCGATGTGCTTTGTGCGCTCATGGGAAACTGGATTCTTGCTATATGAACAACAGCAAGATTATCACAGTTTAAAGGTATGAGAGTGATGTTTGTGAGACCTACCTCATGAAGTAATCTGCTTAACCTACTTAGCTCATTGGTGACTTGTCTCATTGCTCTGTATTCCGTTTCAGTAGAAGACAGTGGGACTGACACTTGTTTCTTTGATTTCTAGCTTAAGAGTGACTTACCAAGGAAATTGTAGTAACCAAATATAGATTTTCTAGTGATTGGGCAGGAAGCCCAATCAGAATCACAGTAGGCTACCAGATTGAAATTGTTCTTTTTATTAAAAAAGAGGCCAAAACATGAAGTACCCTTTACGTATGACAAGGTGTGGTATGCGGCCTTAAGATGGTCTGTAGTGGGGGATTGTAAAAACTGACTAAGGTATTGAACTGCATATGAGATGTCTGGTCTTGTATTTGTGAGGAAGCTAAGTTTACCTACTAGACATCTATAATGTATAGGGTTCTCAAGTTTTGGTCTAGAATCTTTGAGTAGTCTTAGGTTTATTGGGAGAGGAGAAGTTATTGCTTTGGAATGTTCCATCTCAAAGTCTTTTATTATTTGTTTTGTGTACTTTTGTTGTGACATTATCATTCCCTCACTCGTCTTGAGAAACTCTATTCCAAGAATGTAATGGAGTTTTCCTAGGTCTTTTATTCTAAACTTCTTATTAAGTTGTCATTTCAGATACTTTATTTCCATTATATCATTCCCAATGACAAGGATACCATCCACATAAATCCCTAGGGAAATGGTGATGTTTTTATTTGTTTTTATGAAAAGTGAATAATCATTTTTAGAATGGTGAAAACCTAAGTTTTTCAAAAACTTTGCTAGCCTCTCATACCATTGGTGAGAGGCTTGTTTGAGTCCATAAATAGATTTGTGCAGTCTACACACCTTGTTCTCCCTATGGACCTTAAGGCCTTCAGGTATGGTCATGTATACTTCCTTATGGAGATCTCCATGGAGGAAAGCATTATTTACATCTAGCTGGTCAAGGATCCATCCTTTTTTTATTGCAATCATAATTAGGACTCAAATTGTGATGTGTCTAATCACTGGGGAAAAAGTTTCTTCATAGTTTAGGCCATGTTTTTATGTGTAAACCCCCTTGCCACTAGTCTTGCCTTGAATCTCTCAAGGCTACCATCTGCTTGAAGCTTTGTTTTGTATTCCCACTTGATCTTATGGGACGTTTTTCTTTGGGAAGGTCAACTATGGACCATGTTTTGTTTAATTTAAGGGCTTCAAACTCATCACTTATAGCTTTGACCCACCTAGGGTCTTCACTAGCATTCTTGTAGTTTGAGGGTTCCTCTAGGCTGTGTATTTGATCAAGGAAAGTGCTGGAATTTTGAAGGAGAGAACATGAGAAGATAGTTTGATTGGGTATCTGATCTGTGAGATTTGGTAAAGAAGACTCTTCGTAATTGTTTGATTCCCTTGATCTAAGAAGAACAGATGTAGTCCTCATATTTTGAGGGTGGTTTGTGGACACGTGTGGACCTTCTTAAGGTTATGTTTTCACTGGACTGATCTGTTTGATTAGAGGGTTGCTCTTCACTATGTGTTTGTGATTCCTCTTCATTTGCTTCCTCTCTGGTTTGGGTATCAGTTTATGGTTGGGGATCATCTTCAGGAAAGTATATTTGACTAGGAAAAAGATCATCAGTTTCATGTTGGTTTTCATTGAGAATATTTTTCCATTATTTTCTTTTAATGGGTAGATGTTCTCAAAAAAGGTTAAGTCTCGACTGATCTTACTGACATTTTCTTCCAAAGATAGACTCTAGCTCCCTTGGTGTTTTTACAATGCCCAAGATAAATGCAGGGAAAAGACCTTGAATCTAGCTTTCCTCTGTTGGGATCTATGTTTGTAATATAGCAGAGGCATCCAAAACTTCTTAGATCCATGTAGTTAGGTCTGTATTCATAGAGTTTTTCGAATGCGGTTTTGTTTTCTATGGCTTTGCTTGGAATTCTGTTTATTATACAAGTAGCCTACTCAACACAAAAACCCCAAAAACTCTTATCCAAACCGGATTGGAAAAGGAGAGCTCTTGCAACTTCCATGATGTGTCTTTACTTACAGAGTCTAAAATCCACAAATCTATCAATTTGTTCAGTATAAATTCACAATCAAAAATTAAACATGGCAAGAAGTTTATTCTAGGTTTAGGCATACCTGAAAATTCTTCAAAGTTAAACTAGTTTATCGAGGGTTTATGGTTCGGCAGGTAATTCAACAATTGTTCCAGTTGATCTGTGCTAAAACCTTGAACCGGAGAGTCTTCTTTACTTGTGCTATATCCTTTATTTTTTTCTTTTATACCTGAGCTGACTCTTTGTTTTCTGGTTTTTCTGTTGTCGTCTCCTGGAAAACCAACTAGAAACCAGCACTCATTTTTTGTATGTCCAATTTTTCCGCAATTCACGCATTTCGGAGAATCCCTCTTTCCCGAAGTAGTGAATCTGTTTGAATTTTTCTTGGCTCCAGTTTTAGGGTTTCCCATAGTAGATACCCATCTCTGTTTACTGCCCAAGAAATTCTGGCTTGTGTCTCTGCAAAATTAGAGCAACCGATTGCTCTTCTTTTTCCTTCCCATCCGGATTTTTGCGTTGGTCCTCTTCTTGAATTATCAGAGAGAACGCATCTTCTAACGTCAGTGTTTCCTTCATCGCCAGTATTTGGCCGCGGATGTGGACGTAAGACTTAAACAAGCCCATCAAGAAATGGATCAACTCCTCCTCTTCCTTTATTTTCCTTTGATTTTCCTTCGTTTTGCACGCCGAACAGCAAGAACAAGCCTCTACCGGGAGAGCGAGCTCATATTCAGCCCAAGTTTCTCGCAGCCTCATGAAGTAATCTGTCACGGATTCTCCCCCTTGTTTTAGGTTTGTGAACTGAATTTTGATGCTATTGAGAGTGGTGAGGTTCTTTTTTTCAAATCTTTGACATAACCAGTCCCAGATCTCCTTGGGATCATCGCAATACATTATATTTCTTCCGATATTCAGTGCAAGGGAAGCAATTATCCATGAGCATACAAGAGAATTTGCCCATTCCCAGGCCGCCATTCACGTTGGATCTTGAGGGTTTGGACGCTTCACAGTGCCATCTATGAAACTGAGTTTATTTTTCGCTCGAAGTGCCCGTCGTATGCTCCATTTCTAACTGAGAAAGCCTGCTCCGGTGAACTTGGTGGTTAGAACTTATCCCGGTAGCTCAGTTGCATGTACATACAACTGATCACTTGCGTCGATAGTTGTCGAGATATGATCTACGACTCCCTTTCCTTTCGATCCTCTCGATCCATCTCCAGAATCTTTGTCACTCATGATTCACGATGAAAGAGTCTAAGCTCTGATACCATGCTAGATTTCGACAGAATAATGAAAAGAAAATGTAGCTTCCATTGATTGAGAGAAAGATCGACAGAGAGTTGAATTAGGTTTACAAAATTGGGGAAGAGAATTAATAGTAACCGAGTGAAGTAAGTGAGAAAGATAAAAGAATATGGAACCCGGTCCAAGTAATCTGAACAATATATGATTGGACCGGTTCTCTAATTACAAGGCTTTGGTTCCTAGTTACATCAAACTATATGGGACAATTACAGGTGTTTTACATCCTAGATACAAACTAGAAATCCAACAAGAATTGCTATGGATGATTTCTTTAATGCTCTAGATAGGAATCAGACTTGGGATTTAGTTATGCTACCTCCAGGGAAGAAATCCATCAAGTGCAAATGGGTATACTGATTTAGATACAAGGCTGATGGCAGTTTGAAGAGATGAAAAGCATTGTTAGTTGCTAAGGGATATACGTAGAAATTTGCATAGATTATTCTGGAATCTTTTTTCCGGTTGTCAAATTCACCACCATTAAGGCTCTAGTGTTAGATGCTTCCAAATAAAGTTGGTTCATAGGACGATATTAACAATGCTTTCTTACACAGTGATTTAAAAGAGGATGTTTTATGGAAGTTCCGGAGGGAAATCCTGATCAGAAATCAGGAAAATTTTGCAAGTTAAGAAAATCTTTATATGGCATGAAGCAAACTTCTAGACAATGGCACAAGAAGATTAGTAAATTCCTAAAAGGTTTAGGTTTTATGTAGTCAATGAATGATTACTCACTATTTTCAATAAACTCCAATGGTAAGGTTTGTTTTCTTGTTGTTTATGTTGATGGGATACTAATTACTGGTGATGATCTTGAGTTAATTGAATCTGTTAAGATAGATCTTGATCACAAGTTTAAGATTAAGGATCTTGGTCTTTTGAACCAATTCTTAGGTATGCAGTTCACCCACTCCTTGGATGGTATCATTCCTTGGTAGAGAAGGTATTGTGAAGAGTTGCTTGCTGAATTTGATTGTTTAAGTTGTAAATCTGCTGTTAGTCCTTTAGATTTAACATAGAAGTTAAGGAAGGTTGAAGGAGTACCATTGGAAGATGCTTCTTTGTACAGACGCCTTGTAAGAAAGATAAGTTTCCTTTCACATATTAGACCTCACTTATGCTTCTAATACAAGTTTTAAGTTAGTTTTTGGAGCATCCCACAAATGTACATTACAATGTAGTTATATTCTTACTCTACGATACTTGAAGGTTACCTTAGGTTATGGCTTGTTCTTTAACCACAAAAAGGATTTAAAACTTCTTGCCTATTATGATGCAGATTAATCTACATGTTCTAATTCTAGGCACTCAAGCAGTGGATTATTTATCTGCTTAGGCGGTGTCCCTTGTCCTGGAAGTCTAAAAAGAAAACTAGCATTGTGCTGTCCTCATATGAGTCAGAGTATCATGCCATGATGCAAGTGACTGTAGAGCTCTTTAATAGTTAACAAGACTTTTTAGTGAGCTCGGAGTCTGTTGAGAGAGTTAAAACTCTGCGTTTTAGTTAGTGAGTGTTTTATCTCTAGGGTTATTACTTAAGTTCTTAGGTTGTGTCTTCTGTTTTCTAATCTGTTTTTCCTTTCCTCTCGGTCTTTCTCCCGTAAGCCCTGCACGGCATCCCTTTCTCTTACCTTTCCTTTCTCAAGCATTCCACGTCTGTTCTTCGTGTTGAACTCTGAATCTTCTTCTTCAATCAAAGCTTTGAGGTATTGTTTTATGGTATCAGAGCAGGGGCTTTGACGAAGGGAAGTGTTTAGTTCGATTTTTAGCTTTCTTTTCTGTTCTCGGGTAAGAGAGATTTCAAGAGGGTGAGTCTTTCGACGATGTCGGCCGACGAAAGCTTGAAGGAAAAGGGGGCGACGGGATCTGGAAACGAGATGACGGGACCCGACATGAAGAGCTTGTTGCAAGAAGTTCTCCCTGGCAACAATTCAGACCCTCTTTTCTTGTCGAATTCTGAAAATCCCGGAATGCTACTGGTTGCGAAATTCCAAGACAAAGGAGGGTTTAGAGCGTGGAAACAAGGGATGACCATAGCGTTGAGAGCAAAGAACAAGCTCTGCTACGTTGAAGGAACCCTACCTAGACCCACGGACTCAGAAGAAAAAGGGAAGGCGTGGGATCGTTCAAACTCCATGGTCATCTCCTGGCTCTTAACCGCACTAGATAAGGACATCGCAGACACGGTCCTGTACTGTAAGACCGCGGCATCAATTTGGGAAGAACTCTCGGGAAGGTTCGAAGAGTCGAACGCAGCCCAGATATACTCCTTGCATTAGAAATTGATAGAGACGAAGCAAGGAGATGACACTATCAGATCTTACTACACCAGAATCAAGAAGATCTGGGATGAATTGGACTCTTCAGAGGAAGTCCCAATTTGCAGTTGCGAAGCAGATGCCGGGTATAAAGAGATCTTCAGGCGACAACGTGTTGTTCAGTTCCTGATGGGGCTCTCAGAGAAATTCTCCATCGTTCGAGGCAATATCCTCCTGATGACACCACTACCCAAGATTGCACAAGTCTACTCCCTTCTTACCCATGAAGAGCGACAGAGAAATGTTTGCAGCTCAACCTCAACTGCAAAGGATGAAACATCACTGTCTTTTGCGGTGGAATCAAACAAGAAGACAGCAAGAAGCCCACAATTTAGAGAAGGCAGACGAGGCAATTTGCATTGCACACACTGCGACAAAGATGGACACACGGTGGATAAATGTTACCAGATTCACGGATTTCCACCGTCTTGGAGGAAAGGAAAGAAAGGGTTCACTGCTGGAACAGCAGCTAGCGTTGAAACAAATCAGCCACCTTCTGGAAATGGAGGAGGCAACCCCATGTTTACTCTTGATCAGGTGAACCAACTGTTAGCCCACGTTGCAAGAACCCAAACAACAGAAAGGGAACAGGGAAGTACAACTTGTGGGTTTGTCGGTACAATTCTCAACTCTAGACCTAACTTACATCTTCCTGTGCCTGATTTTATTGATACAAAACATGCCATGCCTAGATCAGTAAATAATTGCTTGAAGTATGTATGTGCAAGACCTAGATATGTTTCCCATATCTGTTCACATTGTGGCTTTACTGATTCTGGGGGAGGTTTCTGTCATGATAATCTTATGATTAATGCCACTGATGATGATGCCAAATTCAGTTCTTGTGAGTGCAGACGTTTTAAATCCAAACAGGAGTATTGCCATGATGATTTAAAATTCAATAGTTCCACTAAGATAAGGAAACCACCTGTCTTACACAGAAATGAAAAACCTTCTCATGATTGCCTGAGTTTATATGATAGATCCAGTGAAAAGGAATTGTGTTGCTTGCATGATTTAAACACACAGAAATTAGCTATGAGCATGACATCTAATAAAACAGAGCAAACAAAGCAATGGATATTAGATAGTGGTGCTACAGAGCATATGTGCTGTGAACTAGAGAAATTCTTTGAGTATAAATCTCTTGACAGAACACAAAATGTAGGGATGCCTGATGGTCATCCTCAAGCAGTAAACATTATAGGTTCTGTTAGAATAAACCAATGGTTAACTCAGAAATGTCTTATTTGTGCCCAGTTTTAAGTTCAACTTGATTTCTATCAGTAAACTGTCTAAACAACTGAAAGGAAAGTTTTGTTTTGATGGTGCCTGTTGTATTTTCCAGGAATGTAAGTCTCTCTCTGAACATGAGATTGGCAGAATGTCAGGAGGTCTGTACTGGTTAGATGAAAAGTTTGCTTGTGAAGAGAATCATGCTCAAGTTTCAGTTTCTTCTGCTGTTTGTAATCCTAGGAGGTTGATAGATTCCTTTGATTGTAAAGATAGTGTGAGTCTTTGGCATCATCGGCTAGGGCACTTACCCATAGCCAAATTAAAGAAATTACATCTGTTTGACAGAAGCTTAGCTAACAGACAATTTTTGTGTGAATCATGCTGTAAGGCTAAAAGCCATAGATTGCCCTTTCCCATTAGTTCAATCAAAACAAAGGAGATTTTTGAGATTGTTCACATAGATTTATGGGGACCCTATGGGAACAAAACCCATGATGATTTTTCCTACTTTCTTACCTTTGTTGATGACATATCCCGTGCTACTTGGATACATCTCATTCTACATAAATCTGATTGTTTCAGTGTAATTAAGAACTTTATTGAGATGGTCGAACTACAGTTTAAAAAGAAGATAAAATGCATAAGAACAGATAATGCATATGAATTAGGGAGCTCAAAACTGGGAATGGAATATCTAAAAGGGAAGGGCATTCAGCACCAAATGTCTTGTGCCCACACACCCCAACAGAATGGGGTGGTGGAAAGGAAGCACAGGCATATACTAGAAACAGCAAGGGGTCTGATGTTTCACTCACAATTGCCCATAAAATTTTGGGGGGAAAGTGTTTTGACAGCTGTCTACTTAATAAATAGGATGCCTTTAGATGTATTAGAAGGAAAGAGTCCTTACAGCATCTTGTATGGTAAAGCCCCTGATTATGATGTTTTAAGATGTTTTGGTTGCCTTGTTTTTGCTCACATTAATGCCCCATTGCATGATAAGTTCTCACCTAAAGCAGTAAAGTGCATCTTTATCGGTTATCCAGCAAATAAAAAGGGGTACAAACTATATGATTTGGATAACAAAAGAGTTATCATTAGTAGAGATGTGCAGTTTTATGAAAATATCTTTCCATATAGAACAAATGATAAAACTGTCCCTGAACCTAATGATTCTTTGTACCCAGAAAACTACTGCAATGAGGAACACCCTCTGTTCTTACCTGCTGATAATAATATGATGAATTATACTGATAACTTTGATGAGATTCTTAGACCAGTAAATCAGAACAATGAGGAAAATGCAGAGGAAAGGACAGAAGAAGAGGTTGAGCAGACAGAGCAAATCCTGGAGCCAGAGGTAGAGCAAAATGGTGATGAGCAGAGTGAGACTGACCAGACAAGAGCAGAACCTCGAAGATCCACAAGAGTAAGACAAATGCCAAAACACCTAGAAGATTATCAGCTGGGAAATGTCACCACACAAGCTCAAGGGAAGTCATATGACCCTTTTACTGATTTACTTTGCAGTAGACTCACTTTACAGCAATCACAACTGCATGATCATGTTTGCAATACTGCTGCTTTTAATCCTGAGCAAATATACTTAGTTCTGTCTAAAACTACTACTTGCCAAGAATCTGAATACAGTTCTTGCTTAGTTAGGAAAGAAACTGAGATAGAACCTAGAGATTACTTTGAGGCAGTAGAAAACCAGAACTGGATTAGAGCCATGGAAGAGGAAATTTCTGCACTAGAAAGAAATAATACATGGGTAGTTGTTGATCAACCAAAAAGAAACCAATAGGCTCAAAGTGGGTATACAAAATTAAGTACAAGGCTGACGGGACTCTTGAGAGATATAAAGCTAGGCTGGTAGCTAAGGGCTATAATCAGAGACATGGAATAGATTATTTAGAGACTTTCTCCCCCGTGGTGAAATTCACCACCATCAGAGCAATAATTATTCTTGCTGTAAAAAGGAAATGGGATATAAAACAATTGGACATTAATAATGCCTTCTTACATGGGGATTTACATGAGGATGTTTATATGGAATTGCCCCTAGGATACAAATCAGAGACTAAAGGGAAAGTATGTAAACTGCAGAAATCTCTTTATGGGTTGAAACAGGCCTCAAGGCAATGGCATGAAAATTAAGCAATTTTCTCATCTCCCTTGGTTTTAAGCAATCTATGAATGATTATTCTTTGTTCACTAAAAGATGTAATCAGAAAATCACTATCTTGGCTGTTTATGTTGATGATATTTTATTGACTGGTAATGATGCTGTTATGATTAAGCGTGTAAGGGATTGTTTGCATCAGAAATTTAAAATCAAGGATTTAGGTTGTCTGGGTAGATTCCTTGGGATGGAATTTCATAGAACAGAAAAAGGAATGATCTTGATGCAAAAGAATTACTCTGAACAGTTGGTAAGAGAATTTGGTTGTGAAAATTTGAGAAGTGCAGCAGGCCCACTAGAGCTGAATATTAAATTGTTGCAGGAAGATGGTGTTCCCTTAGAGGACCCTATGATTTATAGGAGATTGATTGGGAAAATGAATTTCTTGACACATACTAGGCCTGATTTGTCTTTTGCTGTTCAGTTGTTGAGTCAATTCTTGCAGAAACCCACAAATGTTCATATGAAGTCTGCTTTGCACACTCTTAGATACATAAAGGGTACCTTGAATTATGGTTTGATGTTTAATATCTCTGAAAATCTTGAACTGAAAGCCTATTGTGATGCTGATTGGGCTGGGTGCCCGAATACAAGAAAGTCTATAAGTGGCTTTTATATAGAGTTAGGAGGTTGTGCTCTGTCTTGGAAATCCAAGAAACAATCTAATGTTGCTCTCTCTTCTGCAGAAGCAGAATACAGGGCACTAAGGCAAGCAGTGGCTGAGGTTAGCTGGCTAACAAGGCTGCTGTACGAGTTGGGAGTGCAGGGAATACAACCGATACCTCTTAGGTCAGATAGCCAGGCAGCAGTGCACATCGCAAGGAATCCGGTTTTCCACGAGAGGACCAAGCACATAGAGGTCGATTGTCACTTTGTCAGGCAAAAGATACTAGATGGGCTCGTAAAAGTGGAGTTTGTGCCTTCTGCTCAACAATTGGCAGATGTTTTAACCAAGGTGTTACCTGGGCAGTCTTACCCAGTGATTCTACAGCAGCTTGGGATAAGAGGGGTTGCAGGCTAGCTTTCTGTTTGAGACTGTTTTTGTTGTCTGTTATTTTGGTGAGCGTTTTAACTCTCTAGTCTAGCAAAACAGAACAAGGAGGTTGTTTGTTTTGAGAGGGGGTGTTGAGAGAGTTAAAACTCTGCGTTTTAGTTAGTGAGTGTTTTATCTCTAGGGTTATTACTTAAGTTCTTAGGTTGTGTCTTCTGTTTTCTAATCTGTTTTTCCTTTCCTCTCGGTCTTTCTCCCGTAAGCCCTGCGCGGCATCCCTTTCTCTTACCTTTCCTTTCTCAAGCATTCCACGTCTGTTCTTCGTGTTGAACTCTGAATCTTCTTCTTCAATCAAAGCTTTGAGGTATTGTTTTAGAGTCAGCAACATTGAGCTGGCCGATGTCTCTGAAATCTGATAGCCAAACTACCGTACACATAGCTGGGAACCCTATTTTGTACGACAGAACAAAGCTTATCGAACTGGATTTTTATTTTGTTTGAGAGAAACTACAAGAGGGACTGATAGCTGTAGAATATGTGAAGTATGAAGAGAAGTTAGCTGATCAGAATCATGGGTTTGAAACATTTGCTTAAAGCTTGAATTTATTCTATTTTCAAGCCGTTAGGATTATCTCATATATATAGGTGTTATTAGAAGTCTCAGTTATCTTATTTTACTTTGTAACATAGATTACTTTTCTGTTAGTTCCTTTGTTAGAATTTAACTATTATTAGCTTATGTCTAATGAGTGGTTAATATTAGAAAGTTTTTGTTACTTGTGTAAGTACTGGTGTACCGAAGTCTTTGATCCTTGGCTTTCGATATACATAAAATATACAATGCATGTTCTTCATTTATTCCCTTTGTCTTTAAGCAAAGTTTAGAAATTCTTCCTGACTAAGACACAAAGAATTTTATCAGTGGAACATGTCCTAAGTGGAAGAATAATGTTCTCTACTTCACATAATTTGGGTTTTGTTTTACTTTTTACGTACTTTTTCACTACATTATTTAACATATACAAATAGTTTTATTAATCTAAAGTTTATAAAATATATCTTATTTACAAAAATGTTATAAATTTTAGCTTAGTGGATATCTTAAATTTTATAATAAAAAAGTGTCAAAAGGTATAATATACTTATTGGGCTTATCAATGAAAGTTTTGTTAGTGTATCGGGAAGAAATCAGTGCTACCTGACTAATGGTGTAAAAGGTTTGTCTTAGTTTCTTGTTTATAGTTATCTTTTAGGGGTTGTTAGTATTTTTGGTTGGTTGTGCGTTTTGTTTTCAAAGGTGGTAGGATATTGAACAACCGAGAGTAAAAAGAACAGAGATTTGTATACAAAGGGATAATATATTTTCATTAAACAAGGAATCAAAAGTATAGGGGAAACACACTATCAAATTAAAGATTATGTTCTAAGAGTGCTATGTAACTAAATGGCATTTTATCCGTACTACATGCAATACACCTATACAAAAATGTGTTGTGATGTAAGTACTGATTGCAACAGGGAATGAAAACATAAGATATGTTGCTCTCTAGATCCTTTTATAGTTGAACATGGCTAGTAGACACCGAGTTGAATTTTGAAGGAGAATGCATATGTATGTTTTATGAATGGTTCATGTTTCATGATCATCTTGGGCTCTATAGTTGTAAGTTTAGGTAAGAGTGTGTATGGGCAATGGATGTGTGTGTATGCTACAATATCATTTCATCAAGCATCGAGGGTTGAGCTTTACTATCTGTTCATGGGATACTTGTGTAGATATTCTTTATCGAGGGTGGAATAGCCATCGAGTGTTTATGTCTTCAATTAGAAAGGTCTGGTGTAGGCTCAAAGTCTATAGGGTCTGACCATATTTTGTCAATACCGGAAATCAGGAGCAAGTGGGAACTTTAAAGGTTGTAATCTCGTGATAATACCATGAATTATCTCAAAACGTGTATGAATTTCTCTATAATGTAGCGGATTAGGAAAAGTGTATGTAAATTGATGTTTAGAAAAACGATTAAAATAGCTGTATACTGAAAATGTCAATTTTATACACCTGATTTTCATTGTCTGATCTTTATAAACTCGAACAAAAACACTCCCACCTCATTATAGCTTGTCGATTGATCACTAGGGAAAACTTCATTGCTGAGTAGTAACTACTAATTCGTGATCTTTCAAGCTAATGGCGTCAGGTATTAGTTTTGGTAAAGGTAGTAAGAATTCTACTCTAAAATAAAGGCTTGTTCTTAGCCCATCCTATGCTTGTAAAATTTTTAATATAGTTATGGCCAAGGTCATCATCAGGCCTATGCGTACACAATCAATTACTATTTTTACTTAAGCAAGAATAATTTAGCTAGTCTTCATGGAGGATTTTACAACCAAGTAGGCACAATTATCGTTCTTAGTTACCATCTCAAGTCTCATTAATTAAAAGGAAAAGTAGTGTGGTGAACATGGATCAAACACGTGATGTTCTGATCTTCAACCTGACGTTCTCCCAACTGAGCTATCCCCGCAATATTAGTTTTATAATTGTTAAAAGATCTTTTATATACCATAAACAAAAATCACTAAGCACTAACATCACCAAGAATAAGTTAACATACAAATAAGCAAGATGTAGGAGGCAACAAAACTTTCAACCATTGCAGCTAGGCAAAAGCAATGGCGGCACGTATTATAGTAGAAATATAACTTAAGATTTTGTTTTGGTGAAGGTAGTAAGGAATTTCGCTCTAAAATTACGCTACGGGAAGGTTTGTAGTGCGGTGAATGTGGATCGAACACGTGACCTTCAGATCTTCAGTCTGATGCTCTCCCGACTGAGCTATCCCCACAATATTAGTTTGTAATTGTAAAAATATTTTTTATTTACCATAAACAAAAATCACTAAGCACTACAACATCACCACGAAGAAGTTAACATACAAATAAGCAAGAAAAATGACAACAACAAAAGTTTCAGCCATTGCATCAACTTCACTAGTGAAGAAATTTAATAACCATGGATGTGGCTAGACAAGATCAGTTCACATCTTTAACAGCATCCTTCAAAGTCTTTAGTTGGTGCAAAATAACAAAGCATCTTACACAAATTTAATTAATTAATTTGTAAAGTATGGCACCAATGTTTAGGCCCTATGTTATTGGCCATCTAATTATCTCTTTAAAGAATGTAATCTGGGGATAACCCCATGAATTATCTCAAAACATGTATGAATTTCTCTTAAATGTAAATGGATTAAGAAAAGTGTATGTAAATTGATGTTAAGGAAACCGATTCAAATAACTATAAACTGAAAATGTTAATTTTATACACCTAGTTTCCACTGTCCGATCCTTATCAACTTGAAAAAAAGACTCTTAAAACATTATATATAGCTTGTCGATTGATCACCAAAGCAAACTCCATTGCTGAGTAGTTAATACTAATTCATGATCCTTCACGCTTATGGCGTTAGGTATTATAATAGAAATATAACTTAAGATTTTGTTTTGGTAAAGGTAGTAAGAATCCTACTCTAAAATTACGCTACATGAAGGTTTGTTCTAAGCCCATTTGTTATCCTACGCTTGTAACTTTTTTATTATAGGTGCGGTGCGACCAAGGTCATCCCCAGGTCTATGTGTATACAATCAATAACAAATTACCATTTTTACTTAAGAAAGAATAATTTAGCTAGTCTTCATTGAGAATTTGCAACCAAGTAGGCAAAATTTTCTCATTCTTTGTTACTACCTCAAGTCTCTTAGTTAATAGGAAAAAATAATACGGTGAACATGGATCAAACACGTGACCTTCAGGTCTTCAGTCTGACACTCTCCCAACTGAGCTTTCCCCGCAATATTAGTATGTAATTGTTAAAAGATTTTTTATTTACCATAAACAAAATTCACTAAACACTAAGACATCACCACTAAGAAGTTAATAGACAAATAAGCAAGAAAAATGACAACAACAAAAGTTTGAGCCATTGCATCAACTTCACTAGTGAAGACATTTAATAACCATGGATGTGGCTAGACGAGATCAGTTCACATCTTTAACAACATCCTTCAAAGTCTTTAATTGGTGCAAAATAACAAAGCATCTTACACAAATTTAAGTAATTAATTTGTAAAGTCTGGCACCAGTGTTTAGGCCCAACGTTATTGTCCATCTAATTAGCTCTTTAAAGAATGTAATCTGGGCATAACCCCATGAATTATCTCAAAACATGTATGAATTTCTCTTAAATGTAGATGGAATAAGAAAAGTGTATGTAAATTGATGTTAAGGAAACCGATTCAAATAACTATAAACTGAAAATGTCAATTTTATACACCTAGTTTCCACTGTCCGATCCTTATCAACTTGAAAAAAAAAAGACTCTTACAACATTATATATAGCTTGTCGATTGATCCAGAGCAAACTCCATTGCTGAGTAATAACTACTAATTCATGATCCTTCAAGCTTATGACCTTAGGTATTATAATAGAAATATAACTTAAGATTTTGTTTTGGTAAAGGTAGTAAGAATTATGCTCTAAAATTACGCTACAAGAAGGTTTGTTCCAAGCCCATTCGTTATCTTACGCTTGTAACTTTTTTATTATAGGTGTGGTGCGGCCAAGGTCATCACCAGGTCTATGTGTACACAATCAATAACAAATTACCATTTTTACTTAACAAAGAATAATTTAGCTAGTCTTCATTGAGAATTTTGCAACCAAGTAGGCAAAACTTTCTCATTCTTTGTTACTACCTCAAGTCTCTTAATTAATAGAAAAAAATAATGCGGTGAACGTGGATCGAACACGTGACCTTCAGATCTTCAGTCTGACGCTCTCCCACTGAGCTATCCCCGCAATATTAGTTTATAATTGTTAAAAGATTATTTATTTACCATAAACAAAATTCACTAAACATAAAGACATCACCACTAAGAAGTTAACATACAAATAAGCAAGATAAATGACAATAACAAAAGTTTTAGCCATTGCATCAACTTCACTAGTGAAGAAATTTAATAACCATGGATGCGACTAGACGAGATCAGTTCACATCTTTAACAACATCTTCAAAGTCTTTAGTTGGTGCAAAATAACAAAGCATCTTACACAAATTTAACTAATTAATTTGTAAAGTCTGGCACCAATGTTTAGGCCCAATATTATTGTCCATCTAATTAGCTCTTTAAAGAATGTAATCTGGGGATAACCCCATGAATTATCTCAAAACATGTATGAATTTCTCTTAAATGTAGATTGATTAAGAAAAGTGTATGTAAATTGATGTTAAGGAAACCGATTCAGATAACTATAAACTGAAAATGTCAATTTTATACACATAATTTCCACTGTCCGATCCTTATTAACTTGAAAAAAAGACTCCTACAACATTATAGATAGCTTGTCGATTGATCACCAGAGCAAACTCCATTACTGAGTAGTAACTACTAATTCATGATCCTTCAAGCTTATGACGTTAGGTATTATAATAGAAATATAACTTAAGATTTTGTTTTGGTATAGGTAGTCAGAATTATGCTCTAAAATTACGCTACGGGAAGGTTTGTTCTAAGCCCATTTGTTATCCTACGCTTGTAACTTTTTTATTATAGATGCGGTGCGGCCAAGGTCATCACCAGGTCTATGTGTATACAATCAATAGCAAATTACCATTTTTACTTAAGAAAGAATAATTTAGCTAGTCTTTATTGAGGACTTTGCAACCAAGTAGGCAAAATTCTCAACTAGGTCTTTGTGTACACAATCAATAACAAATTACCATTTTTACTTAAGAAAGAATAATTTAGCTAGTATTCATTGAGGATTTTGCAACCAAGTACGCAAAATTTTCTCATTCTTTGTTACTACCTCAAGTCTCTTAATTAATAGGAAAAAATAATGCGATGAAACATGGATCAAACACTTGACCTTCAGATCTTCAGTCTGACACTCTCCCAACTGAGCTATCCCCATAATATTAGTTTGTAATTGTTAAAAGATTTTTTATTTAACATAAACAAAATTCACTAAACACTAAGAAATCACCACTAAGAAGTTAACATACAAATAAGCAAGATAAATGACAACAACAAAAGTTTCAATCATTGCATCAACTTCACTAGTGAAGAAATTTAATAACCATGGATGCCGTTAGAGGAGATCAATGCACATCTTTAATAGGTTCCATCAATGTTTTTAGTTGGTGCAAAATAACAAAGAATCTTACTCAAATTTAAGTAATTAATTTGTAAAGTCTGGTCGCAATGTTCAGGCCTAATGTTATTGTCCATCTCATTAGCTCTTTAAAGGCTGTAATCTGAGGATAACCCCATGAATTATCTCAAAACATGTATAATTTTCTCTTAAATGTAGATGGATTAAGAAAAGTGTATGTAAATTGATGTTAAAGAAACCGATTCAAATAACTATAAACTGAAAATGTCAATTTTATACACCTAATTTTCACTATCCAATCTTTATCAACTTGAAAAAAAAAGACTCTCACAACATTATATATAGCTTGTCAATTGTTCACCAGGCCAAACTCCATTGCTGAGTTGTAACTACTAATTCATGATCTGGAGAATTTAGTGTGGTGAACGTGAATCGAACACGTGACCTTAAGATCTTTAGTCTGACACTCTCCCAACTGAGTTATCCCCGTAATATTAGTTTGCAATGGTTAAAAGATTTTTTATTTACCATAAACTAAAATCACTAAGCACTAAGACATCACCACGAAGAAGTTAACATACAAATAAGCAAGATAAATGGAAACAACAAAACTTTTAGCCATTGCATCAACTTCAGTAGTGAAGAAAATTAATAACCATAGATGGGCTAGACGATAGCAATGCACATCTTTAACAGCTTCCATCAATGTCTTTACTTGGAGCAAAATAACAAAGCATCTTTCTCAAATTTAAGTAATTAATTTGTAAAGTCTAACCCCGATGTTCAGGCCCAATGTTATTGTCCATCTCATTAACTCTTTAAAGGCTGTAATCTGGGGATAACCCCATGAAGTATCTCAAAACATGTATGAATTTCTCTTGAATGTTGATGGATTAAGAAAAATGTATGTAAATTGATGTTAAGGAAACCGATTCAAGTAACTATAAACTGAAAGTGTCAATTTTATACACCTAATTTCCACTGTCTGATCTTTATCAACTCAAAAAAAGGACTCCCGCCACATTATATATAGCTTGTCGATTAATCACTAGGGCAAACTCCATTGCTAGGGGTGAGCATTCAGTTTGGATACTTTGGATTTATCCAAAAACTAAATTAACCGATTTTATTTTTTGGATTTTTAACCGAATTTTCTAACCAAATTAAAATTTTCGGTTAACCAAATTATCCTAATTATAATTTAGTTTGGATTTGGTTTTGACTTTGTCTAATTCGGTTAACCTAATTATCCAAATTTTCTTTACAAAGAATATCCTATTTTCTAATTCTAGTCTTTAGTGACAAATAATCAAACATAAACCCTAAATTTTGGTAAGTTGAAATCCAAACTAGCTAAAATTTGGATTTCAGTTTGGATTTCGGATTTCACTTTTAAATTTTTTTGGATTTTGGATAATTTAGATAATGGTTAATACGGTGTTGGTCTTAATTTGGATAATTGGATTTTTAAATCCAATTTATTTTTTACAATTTGGATTTCAGTTAACCGAATTATCCAAATGATCACCTCTATCCATTGCTGAGTAATAACTACTAATTTGTGATCTTTCAAACTAATGGCGTTAGGTATTATAGTTGAAATATAACTTAAGATTTTATTTTGGAAAAGGTAGTAACGATTCTGCTCTAAAATTACACTATGGTAAGTTTTGTTCTTTGCCCGTTCGTTATCCTATGCTTGTAACTTTTTTTATTCTAGGTATGGCCAAGGTCATCACCAGGTCTATGTGTACATAATCAACAATCGAACACGTGGCCTTCAGATCTTTAGTCTGACGCTCTCCCAACTGAGCTATCCCCACAATATCAATTTATAATTTCTAAAAGATTTTTTATTTACCATAAACAAAAATCACTAAGCACTAAGACATCACCACGAAGAAGTTAACATACAAATAAGCAAGATGAATGACAACAACAAAACTTTCAACTATTGCATCAACCTCACTAGTGAAAAAATTTAATAACCATGGATGCAGCTAGATGAAAGCACTGCACATCTTTAAACAGCTTCCAACAATGTCTGTAGTTGGTGCAAAATAACAAAGCACCTTACTCAAATTGAAGTAATTACGGGTCGTTTGGCTATTGGAATGTTAATTCCTACAATAAGATTACTGGAATGGAAAACTAAGAATAGAATATGACCTCATTTATTTGTTATGATGCGAATACTTGGAATTTGATGTTTTTTTTTGATTGGTTGGTAGAATAATGACAGGAATAGACTTGGAATAAAGTATGCAGTTAAAAATCTATATTGATAAGTAACACATTATTATTAATTTTGTATGATAACATAAAACTTTTAATTATATATATTAACTTGAAAATATGTTTAAAAAATATATTTATTATTGAATAATTAATAAATTTTAATTTTCATAATAACAAGAACCCACAAAATAAGTCAATAAATACTTTTTTAACAAAAGTTACTATTTACATTTTCTTTATAATATTAGATTGATACTATGAATATAAACTTGTAATTATTGAGTATATAGAACATAAAATAAAAGATTATACTAGCATGGAATATGAATGTGATTTATATAACTTGAACATCATATTGCTTTCATATGCAGATAAATAGTCTTTTAAAACTACTACTAATTATTTAATTTAATAAAACATTCTACAAGGAAAGAAACAAACTAATAAAATTACAATGTAAACTTTTAATATACTAATATTATTATAGTACAAAATATTTGTAGTATGTTCCAGAAGGGATAATTATAAGTATTGCACTTGTTAAGTAATGATTAATTATAAAATTATTTCTACAAACTATTAGGTTTCAACTATATATCAAAGTTATTATAGAATTCATACCATGCTTAATAATTAAAGGACAACTTTATATGCTAATATAATTTATTTTTCATTTCTTGGCATATACAATATTATTTATATTTTGAATTTCCTTAAGTAATATTTAGTTTAATAGAATATTTTTTAACTATAAATGTATGTTTAGAAGAAAATAAACTAATTATTTTATCAAAAAATGAACATTATGTAATATTGAAACAGTAAGTGATAACTATGTACATATATATTTGCTTATAGTCAATTATTTTATTATCAGTAAGAATTGTTTTTTATTTCAGTGGTATTACTTATTCCATTTAAAATTAAAATAACCTTATTTTAAGTATTAACATATTTGATTTATTATATTAGAAAATAATATATAATATTTTATTTTAAGATATATTTATAGTATATTTTAATAAAATGGTTTATTTCTTTATTGTTTGAATATGTAAAAAATAATTTATTTATAAATTAATATGTATATATATTATAAACTAAAATATTAATAAAGAATAATAAATAAAGTTTATAATTGAATATCTACATATATTTTAACTTTATCAAGTATTTAGATAAACGGGTCACTCACTTGGAATAACAATTCTTAGCGTTTCAACTTAGAATACTAGGAATAGTGAGTTACTAGCAAATTAGAAATAATCTAAAATTATGGAATTGGTTTTCTTCGCACCAAACATGGGAATAGCTCGAATTTCATGAATTATAATGCTATTCCTTGATACCAAATGACCCGCTAATTTATAAAGTCTAGCCCCAATGTTCAGGCCCAATGTTATTGTCCATCTAGTTAGCTCTTTAAATGCTGTAATCTGGGGATAGCCCCATTATTTTAAACATGTATGGATTTCTCTTAAATGTAGATGGATTAAGAAAAGTGCATGTAAATTGATGTTAAGGAAACCGATTCAAATAACTATAAGCTGAAAATGTCAAATTTATATACCTAATTTCCATTGTTCGATCTTTACCGACTCGAAAAAAAAAGACTCCCACCACATTATATATAGCTTGTCGATTAATCATCAGAGTAAACTCCATTGCTGAGTAGTAACTACTGATTCTTGATCTTTCAAGCTAATATCGTCAGGTATTATAGTTGAAATATAACTTAAAATTTTATTTTGGTAAATTAGTAAGAATTATGCTCTAAAATTACATTATGGCAAGGTTTGTTCTTAGCTCATTCGTTATCCTATGATTGTAACTTTATTAAGTTGTGTGTACACAATCAATAACAAATTACCATTTTCACCTAAGCAAGAATAATTTAGCTAGTCTTCATGGATTATCCTTCTTAGTTTCTATCATAAGTCTCTCTAATTAAAAGGGAAAATTTGTGCAGCAAGAATAATTTAGCTAGTATTCATGGATTATCCTTCTTAGTTTATATCATAAGTCTCTCTAATTAAAAGGGTAAAATTATGCGCTGAACATGGATTGAACACATGACCTTCAGATCTTCAGTCTGACGCTCTCCCAACTAAGCTATCCCCACAATTTGATTTATATGTTATTTACCATTAACAAAAATCACCCATCATTAAGACATCACCATGATTGTAACACCCCTACTAAACCGGTTCCTAGTAATCCTATAGAAGTCGCGCACAATAATATCTCGCAGCGGTAAATAATAAACTATCGCCCTACTGGTGTCACTGTTATCACTCGCCCATACGGGTGATAACGATTTACCTGATAATCAACTTGCGAAACGTATTCCCGCAGTGACCACAAGAGATAGATAGTAGAACTTAAACAACTTAAAACAAATCTAACATCAAAATTATTACAGACCGTGAGCATCTAAACCAAATACACCTCGGTTAAACAACCCGAGTCCAAAAACAACCTGAGTATCACACCGTACCAAGTCTAAACCAATGTAATATCACAATGGTCACGTCTCGCTGCGACCCACCAGCTAATCACCTGAAATAAAGATGGTTTGTGGTATGGAATCAGCCCTTGCTGAATATGTCATCACATGCCCGTCATGCCCCCAAAGACCCCTCAATTATTTGGTCGAGAGCATGAGGTTCATTACATGCAATACCATTTTAATATATAAACTGTAAAATAAACAACAGTAACTCATACAACAACACAACCATCAACACATAATATACCACAAGTATAACCAATGAACAAAAGCGAAACAACGAGAGTAACAAAAGATTAATTCTCGTCCATGGTGTAGAAGCCAATATTGTTCGCCACTGTATAATTCTCAAATGTATTATTGTTCAGTTATACCTAGTGACATTGTCTATTAAAACGACATGTCTCTAGTTACCCATATATTATGGCGGGTCACCCACGGCAGTAGCCACTCCAACGGTAGATAGAGTCTCCGACCAACGAGCCATTCTAGCTCACGGGAAATTTTCTGAACAGCGGACCTACGCGGACATCCTGGTATCGTTTTGTGATCACAGCGCGCACCAAGAGCCACATCCTCTTGGCTTTACTTCCATTCATTAATTACTTAATTATACCATCGCATCGCATTACCAAATTTTCTAACACAGCAGACCAAGATCATTAGTCCAATCCGGAGTCTGTAAACTCGGGATCCAGTGTTAGATAGAGAGCGGCGTATAGAAAGGCCAATGCTCCGTATGAAAGTCTTGGATAATATATATGTATTATCCTAGTGCTACAACGTTTTTCTGACGTTCCTTATTTTTCGTATAAGATAGCACCATAGCCGCTAGTTCGTTTTATATATAGTTCTTATATACGAACCAATACTATTAACTCAACAACAGTAAATAATGAGCAGCTATAAATACACAATTCATGCATATTAATTATCACATTCAGACAACAAACAATCTTATCACAGATCACAAGAAGTCTGAACTGAGGAAGCCCTCAGAGACAATCAGAGACACATAACAACATACCGTTCACCCTGATGTATTACGGTGGAGTATGAATCAGCAAGATCCTATGCTCCTTGTGTAGTCTCTAACGAACTAAACAATACACAATGCTACTGATTAGCATACTGTATAACAACACAATCCTACGGTACCCCGTACCGTCACTAACACCTCCCGGTTAACCCCCCCGTTATTAACTATCAATGTTGTCGGATTTTAGGTTTAACTCGAGATTGGGAAAAGGTGTTATATTACACGCGTAGTCTTGTTTGTATATTAGTATAGCTGTTGTTAAACTTGTTATCGCATGTAACTTAATGTTTGTTTATACATCATACAGTTTGTTTCATTATTGTATGTGTGATCCTTTGTCATGCACTATGCATCTTACCTTAGTATTTATTTTTCTAAGGTTTGTCTCTTTTTTTTATATTTCATGTGGTATAATTCATCTGTAAACTATACTCTTAATATCTAGGATCCTTATTATCCCACGAATACTCTTAACTTTAGAATTTCCATATCTAATGTTTATAATTCTTTTCTCCTTAACTATTATCATTTTAATTATGATAATTTATGATTATTGAACCATATCACATTTTCTACACTATTACATATATTTATTATATGTGTGTATTATGGAACTATTTATATATGGTAAGTCTCATAATCTATATTCATTCTTTTTAATGAATATCTCTTATATATAATGTTATAACTCTTAGAACATTAAAAACCATATATAAATTCCATTTAAATGTTATTATTTTCGAACAGCACCTATGTTCTTAAATATTTATAAAATCCACCTCTAATTAAGATAATGTCATCTATAGTATATAACATATCTTATGACATTTAAATCATTTAAAACAATTATAACCTATAGTATATTTGTTTTTAAATACTAAAACAGCCTTAGGATTTCGGTTTTCACTTATAACCATTAAACTTCTATAAACTCACAATTCAATTCCAATTTATAATACATAGTTTTTCTAACCCCATTAAAACTATATATTATACATATATCTTTATAAAACCTTATATACCATTCCAAAAATTACCAAACTATACCAAAAGGTTATAAACTTATTCCTAACCTTATACTTCTTTTAATTCACGGTTTTTATACATTTGTACCTATTTATACAATGTCATAAAATACCATATATTATACTTATATAATTCACATGACTCCAAATTTAACAAATAAACTTCTAAAAAAATTCTAATAACTTAGGGACTTTACTAACTCCATTTACTACCCTAAATTCTCGGAATTACTTTACCACCCCAAACCTTATAAATCTTTTACAATTTAATAAGTATCTCATTATAAGGTAGTATTTAATTTCTTAAATTTTCAACTTGGTCAAAGTCTCCTATATAGTCAACTTTGACTCCTAACACCAAATGGGAAACCAATTTTTCGGTAATTACAAACATGACCTATACTTTTCTATTTTTACAATTTTGACCCAAAACTTTATAAAGTGTTATAATTTTTATTAAATTCATTTAAAAACCCTAAATTGCTCTAAATTACCCACGGCTTTTCTAATTCCTAATAATATGAATTGGCCCCCAACTTAATCATAAGCATAAATTATAATAAATAAGCTTATAAACTTAAATAAATGGCCTAATGACATGGCCTTATTACAACCTTGATCTTGCAAAATAAATACACAATAAATGTCTCAAATATAGCATATATATTCGGCCTCTCCATGGTTTATTTTTTTCCACATAATGTCATAATTTGACCATTATGTTAATAAATCTCTTAAATACTAGCTTAATTATCTTAGCCATTTTTTTTACATTTTTAGGTCAATATGACCTATATGTGTATGTTCACTCTCGGCCATACATATATATATATACTTAAAGATTGCAAAAATCATAAGTTTAAGGTGTTTATACCTTGATTTATCCTTGTATAGGCTCGGTCACTTGTAGGAAAATTCACCACTTGATTTAGACATGTTTACACAAAAATAAGATATGGTTACACTCCAAGCTTGAGCTTAACCATAAGGAATAATTAATGTAAGATTTAAGGCAAAAATCACCTTAAAAATGCAAGGGAAGTTCTAGGTATTTTCGACCTGAATCAAACACACCACAAGGTGTTAGATCTACCATATTAACATAGGGAATAGTTAGATCTCGAAATCCTACCTTGTTATTAGGTTTTACCTTGGAAAAATGCCTTAAAAGAGAGTATTTCTCTTGGATCTCGGTCACCCTTGCTCCAAATGGCTAACCAACAGATCCCACATGAAAAGGAGATGAAGATGAGTCTATGACCAAAATTTCACAGCCAAACTCGAAGGGAATCAAAAGTTATGAGCTTAAAGCACATTTTTACCTTAAAATGTAGATTTGGACAACCTTGGTCCCTCTACTGGTCTCAACCGAGTTTAGCTCTTGTTCTAACCTTAGAACACTGAGAATAAGCCATAGGAATAGATGAGCCACGAATTTTAGGTGTTGGTGGTGAAAAGATGAAGAAAAAGAGCTAAAAATGACATTAAAACACTTACATTAGGAGCTTAGGAGCTAGACTTGCCTTCCATGGCCAAGAACAAGCTTGGAGAGCTTGAGAGGAAGGAGAGGGCTCGGCTGGGATGAGAGGAATCGGACAAGGAGGAAGGAGAAGATGGGAAAGGTAAGTAAAGTTTGAAAATAATGTAAAAAGTAACATTATTTTGAAAAAGTCTTACATTAGGTAGCATTATTGTCAATCAAGGAAATTAAGCAGCCTCCTCTCTTATTGCAGCCGGCCACCATGATTCAAATGAGTCAATTAATTGACCATTGACCATGCTTGGTCAATGTTGACTCATGCGGGCCCCACTTTAGGGTTTATTAATATTTTTAATATTAAATTTGTAAAAATTCGTAAATTTCTGGAATTAAATTCCTAATATGATATAATATGATTATATCATATTTTAGGATATTTATAATTTTTAAGCCTATTAAAATCAATTTAAAAGGCAATCTCACAAAAACGTGCTTTAAGGAGTTTTAGCGCACATTTTTGTGTCACAGGATGTTCCTGAGCTTAGTTCTCTTTGAGAATGGTTGTATTGTGTTCCTTGATTCATTATAATACTTAGGAATCCACTTTGGATCCTACTTGGGGTCATACAACCATCATGGCGTCTTAAAGCACATTTTTGGCTTTACCGATCTTAAGGCGTGTTTTGCCTTGTTGAGATCTTATAGATTGTTCCCCAATAATATTTAGATGTTTAATAATCATCTTAGATCATTAATAGATCATTTAATTATATTTTAAAGATTAGGGGTATTTCAATGATGAAGTTAACAAATAAGCAAGATTAAAGATAACACCAAAACTTTCAACAAGTGCATCAACTTCACTTGTGATGAAAGATAATAACCGTGGATGGACCTATACGAGAGCAATGCACATCCTTAACAGATTCCATCATTATCTTTAGTTTGTGCTATTTAACGAACCATCTTATTCAAATTTAAGTAATGTGTGTAAAGTCTAACCTCAATGTTCAGGCCCACTGTTATTATCCATATCAATAACTATCTTCTAGCTAGCTCTTTTTGTATATGTCACATACATATACATATATACTTTAAATCTAAGATCAATACCGCAATGAAGCAATGACTATTTTGTCCATGCATCATATATATATATGGATTTACTCAAAAAACATGATTGTTTTTTTAGTTTTGTTATGTTCTTTACTAATTTTGTAAATGCAGATGTTGATGAATTAGATAACATTTCAAACAACTAAAGAGTTCATTAGTACCCTGACAAACTTAAATGTCATGTTAGATCACCACTTAATTTAGTTTAGTGTTTACTAATGGGGCGTACATTCTTCTGCTTCACTCGACAATAAACTTATGTCCATCTCCAACGGTCCCATGGCGGACCACATGAATGCAGGCTTAGACGGTGGAACATGTGGCAGAGTCAACAACCCAGACAGCGCCTGCACAATCACTTGTGTCTTCGGCCTCTCAGATGGCACAGAGTGTGAGCAAGCCAAACCTGGCAACAACACTCTCTCAACCTACTCATACAGGTAATTGGTTCCAAGCCTCCGATCCACCGCCTCACGTATCCCTTTTTCACTGTGCATCGACCACGGCCAGTCGACGAGACAACTATACCCACCCAACTTGGCCCAAGGGTGGTGTCTAGTGGTAGCTTCCAAGATGACAACTCCAAGTGCATATATGTCTGACTCTCTAGTAGCCTTGCTAGTATGAAAGCACTCTAGGGCAATGTAAGCCATAGTCACATGGATGTCCTCTAGCTCAGCATAGGAGGTCTTCTGCTGATCGAGTGCGCGCGCTAGACCGAAGTTACCAAGATGGATGTTGAAGTTATTGTCCAACATTAGATCATGAATGCTTTTTCCCTGACTAACTACGAGAATGTTCTGTCCCAACAGTGTAATTAAGAACACACTTAATTACCATCACTTTTCTAGAAAGCTAAATGATTACCTAGCAATTTGAGAAGGTGTCTATGGCGAAGGCGAGTTATAATGGTGAGCTCAGCGTGGAACTAATCTTTGCTTTTGAGATCACCTCTTGAAAATCTTTTTAGACTCAGGCAGACTCATTTTGAGACAAATGATAGACCCGGAAGCTTTGATGCACAAGAGTACAAGAATATAAAACTTATATTGAGAATTCAATGATGAATTTACAACCTAGTATTCTACTCTTAGGGTTTGACAAAATGACTCTGTCTAACTCTTACATTACTCAAACATTCAAAAAATAGATCAATACAACATATGGAGTGTTTGAGTACAATAGCTCTACAAGCTAGATGAATCTATGTGAGCATAGAACAAACTTACTCTCAAAAATAATCTCTCAAAGTGAAAGCTCTCTCTCAGTGTGCCTCTCTCTAGAAATGTGCAAGTGAAAAGCCCCAAAAAGTACAAATGACTTCTAACTGGTTAAATAGTGATAAAAGTCAAAGTATCTGCTCCAATGAAGTGTAAATTGATGTTTCCATGACCTTCCACCAAGCATTGGGTAGGAAAAATCTTAAAATATTGTGGATTGACTTGTTTTAACTTAAATGTTACAGATTGACTCACTCTAACGTGCCTCAACTGGAATCCACTTTGTTGGTTGACCTTGAGAGTGATAAACGGTTATTTCTTTTAACTTCTCCACATTTTAGAAAGGTTTAGACCAGCCACCACTTCATATTAATAAATCTTGACTCGTAGTAACCGTTAACTCCTCAATTACTTATGAATTTATCTTTAGTGAGAGTTACTCCCACGTCTGGTGTGGGCCAAGGTAGTCCACTCAGTCTAACCATTATGTCTTTTGTTTTACAGTTGGACTCTGTCTAACAGACCTACTCAGTCTTTGCAGTGGGAATCGTTTTGGCCTTCTTCAACCTTTATTTCCTTGATTATGTTGCAACACAAATCCTTCACTCAGTAAGAATCCTTCTGTCATCTAGACTTACTTTGATGTCATTATCAGCAAAACCTAGGGTTCCAACAAATAACCCTTTAAAAACTACACCGTATCCACCTTGCCCAAGCTTATTGTTCTTTTTGTCAAAGTTTCCAATAGCCTTCTTTAAATCCTTGAACTTAAACTCCCTTGATGTTCCCGGTAATCTCTTGAGCGCTCCTAATATGGTGGGGTCTGCATCCCTTGAAGCTCCCCTTTTCTAGCACAACCAACCAATCGTTGGACCAACCACTAATGTCGCTACTACAACCGCGGCCACTACTATCACCACCACCACTTCTGTTGCCACCCCGTGATCAGCTCGTATGCCTTGCTCCTTGATCATGATCACCTCGACTGTCAAGCCCCAGCTTAGCACGACATGCAGTTGCTGAGATTTCTCCCCAGTGGGTACTGAGAATCCAAAGTATGATCTCTAACTAACGACTAAGCTCAGATCCAATGAGTCCATCTTTAGCACAGGCCAGGGAGGCATGGAAGCACTCTTGTATCTGTCAATGACAATATTTTCAACGTAAACGGCTAGGGTATTGTTCTTCCCGTTGTAATATATCCACACCTTGTAAACAATAGTAGCCTCCAAGGAGAGTGTTATGTATAACGGTGTTAGGGAAGTTGTTTTGTTGGATATTATGCTATTGACGTTGATTCCGACATGGTTGTCGTCGGGATCCTTGAATTGGGCTTGCTTGTGGTTGTCAAACTCAACGGCAATGAACAGATCGGATTCACTATCGCCGTAGAAGGAGTTAGTAAGGCTGAGGAAACTAATTTCACTGAATAGGGGTGTGCCACAAGGATTGGGTGCAATGAGAAAGGTGAGGCCCTCACCGTTGATGGATGATTGGTTATGATAGAAGGCTCAGAAAACTAGGTTAAATGATTGAGCCATGTGTAAAGGCCTTGTTTTATTTCACCGTGTCAATGTACATATATATACTGAATTGTAAGTGCCTATTGCTATGCTAGTTACATTAGACGTAAAAGGTTATTTATTTTATGTGGTTTGAGCTTGTTCTGGCTTGGGCCTGTGGGCTTCATTATCCTCCCTTACTCCAACACTGTTGAGTTAGAGATGAGAGCACAACTTCAGAAATCGATTTGGTGCTAAGGGTTTTGTGGGCAAGTCGGCCTGTTGATCCTCTCCACTAATGAAGGCAACCGTGAGAGATTTGTTTTGAACTTGTTTGGGGGCGAAGTGGAAGTCGATTGTGATATGTTTTGCTCGAGCATGCAGCACGGGGTTAGTGGTGAGATATGTGGTGCCCAGATTATTGCACCAGATTGTAGGAGATCAATGAAGAAGGATGCACAAATCACAGAAAAGTTGCTGATCCAGAGAACTTCACAGGTAGTATTTGCTAAAGCCTTTCTCTGCCATTATTGTTGACTGAGAAACTGGTTGTTTTTTACTGCCATGAGATTTGGGTAGAGCCAAGATAAATGCAGTAGGGTGTAGTGATCATATCTGCTCTCCTTGCTAGGGGTGTTCACGGTACGGTTAACCGCATATGCGGTAACCGAATAAATGAGGTTATCCGGATAATACGGTTTTACAAAATTTAATACAGTTACCATTCCATTTACATCGGTTAACCACATTTAGGTTAACCATCTAAGACGGTATGATAATTTAGGTTAACTGTTACCATTCCATTAACATTGTCTAAGAATATAAGGCAAAATCAACTCACTTAGATGCGAACAACATAATTTACAACCTGTTTTCTCAACCGAGTGATAACAAAATACATCTCAAAAGATCTACCAAACATAATTACACTGTACACTATATTGTTTACCTTGTTCTTCACTGCACATAATACATTACCTTGTTAACCATCTCGAGCTTGTGAATGAATTCTGTTTGCTTATTCTCGTGTGGAATGTGTATATTCTTCTTTGTAATTTGATGCAGCTTCCGGATTACCACAAAGTCATTGAGCATCCTGTGGATTTTAATACCATAAGGAACAATCTTGAGAATGGAGTTTATAAGAATTTGAAACAGTTTGAGGTTAGTTCTAGAATACTTTTCTCCAAAGATTACTTCTGCTAGTGGTGATTATACGCGACATAGTATGTATTGTCCTTATTAGAAACTATTAATCATGGGCCTGGCCTTTCTTTATAGTTATGGGCAGCAACCAAGAACATGTAGATTAGCTAAGAGAAATCACTTCTGAGGTCTAAATCAAATGAGTTTTAATAGTAGCATTTGTATGAGTTTAATTGACATCGTACTTTCTACTATTCTTTTTTTTCTTTTCTTTTTTTGCAGTATTGGAAGTTAATTGCAGATACCATGCTACTTTATATGAGGAATTAATTGAACTGGAACTCATCTATGGGAATTGTGGATACTATGCTAATTTATCTTCTAGAATTTTTTTTCAATGTTGCTGCTTGGGGCTTCAAGTTTTTGTGAATCAGAGCCTTGCTAATGGTTTTAACTGTTAGGGTAAACATGTGTATGTACCTAAATCTTATTAATTGGAGAAAGAACTCACATATTAGTTTTTATTTTTTTCTCTTTCATCTATGTAGTAAAATGATTTGATTTTACAAATCCTTTTTCTGCAATAATAATGCAACACAATTGGTATATGAATTTAGTATTTTTTAAAATAAAAGATCAATGGGGGCAACATTCCAATTGCCTCGCTTGTTGGTCATCAACAGAGGCGAGGAGAAGAAGGTTGCCTCTGTTGTTTTATCTCTTCACAAAGCAACGGAGGTGAATAAAAGAAGGTTGCCTCGCTTGTTGGATATCAACGAGGGTGAGTAGCAGAAGGCTGCCTTTGTTGTTTATTCTACACACAAAGCAACGGAGGAGAGTTGGAAGTCTTGCCTCGTTTGTAAGACGTCAATAGAAGTGACCCGCTTTGGTTGTCTCTGTTGCTTATAGCTCAACGGAGGCGAGCTAACCTAGTTGCCTCAGTAGTTTAAGAGCAATAGAGGCGAGATAACGCTTGCCTCAATAGGTTATGATCAATGGATAGCGATTGAAGTTGCCTCAATAGGTGTCAACTGAGGAGGCTGAGGCGACCCTTTAGTGGCAACAGTTTTGTCGCCTCTAAATATTTGCAGAGGCAATGTTTTGATTTTCTGAGGCAATAAAAGTTGTCTCCATAGACCTTATATGTTGTAGTGATAAGCACACCCCTTCATATAAGGTGGTGCCAATTTAATATATCTAAGAGCATGATTATCAATGGTTCTTAGTTAGTTAAATAAAATAAAGTAAAAATATGAGGTGAAAATAAGATGGAGGAGAGAGATTAAGAACCCGTGAGAGAGGGGTATTCCACAAGAACCGTTAAGAACTCAAATATGGGCCCTACAACTATTATTATTCCAATTACAATGCTCCACATAGATGAAGAGAAAAAATAAAAACTAATATGTGAGTTTTGTGATATTGTTAAAAATTAGACGTGGTTCTTAAAATGATGTGGAAGAAAGAGAAATAAGTTAGAGAATGTTAAGAACTCATTTTTTTAGTTCTTTGATAATCATGGTTTAGGAGCTTATAGAGATGGACCCAGAGAGTGAAAGTTATGGGGTCATTGATAAATGAAAATTTCTATACTTAATTTTTTCTAAAATTTATAAAGGGTCACTTACATGTAGACCTGGCAATTTGGGTCGTTGGGTCGGGTTGATATCAACCCTAACCCAACCCATTTAAAATATCATCAACCCCAACCCAACCCAAAAATTGATGGGTCAGAAAATCATGACCCTAACCCAACCCGTTTAAAATCCTTCAACCCTAACCCAACCCACCCAACCCATTTTTTTCAAGCATACAATAATTTAGATGGATTAGAGTAGAAATTAATAAAAAAAATCCAAAAACATCTAGTGCTAGCTGACACACTAATTAGGATGAAACAAAAGGGAGAGAAGTAATCTTGCTTGATCCACCAAACTTTAAACGAATTCCATGTTATGCAAAGAATGTAAAAGTACTGCACCAATTTCCCATGAATAGAATAACACGTACTTTTTTCATAAGTTAATATTTATCAATCTAAGCCTAAAGCTCTACCACTGTTGGGGAGGAATCGTATCTATATATGCACATGTTCCTAGTGCCCTTAATAAAAAGAGGAACGAAGATGAAAATCTTCACTATGCATTAGAGAAATATACTAAAGAAAAATCTTCAAAAGTTAGAAATAATTTATAAACTGAGTGTTCAAAGCCTCAAACTACGACTGATAGCTTTAAAATAATTACACCTATTTAAACTGAGTGGTCATGCCTAGAAAAGTACAATCACAATCACTTAATCGTTACCAATAGTTGAGGAACTTTTATGCAGCACGTTATCCGCATTGTTGACTTCAGAATTCACTAAGAGATTTATAATCAAGATTCTACTTACAAAAAAATACATATCACCTACATTTGTTCACCCTTCTAGATTATCTGAACATACCTATGTTCTCAAGAACAACTATGGCAGTGAGAATACGAAAACCAAACATTGGTCAGACATGAAGAGCGACATATACATAAACAACGACGTAGAGAATTAATATTTTTGTGCCCTTTGTTTGATATGCAGCAGGTTGGACCGTTTATTAGTTAAGATTATGTGATATTATTAAAGGGGGAAAGCCCAAGTACACTTTGGCTTTAGGCTAAGATATAGTTTGATCTGAAAATAATATATATATATATGTGAATTAATATTTTTATTTTTTATTATTAACATATATATTTTCGGGTTTTGGGTTGGGTCATGGGTTAAGATCTCTACCCTAACCCAACCCACAAAATTAGCTTATTACCCTAACCCAACCCAAAAAATAGATGGGTCAATAATCAAGACCCTAACCCGCAAAATTATGGGTTGGGTTCGGGTTGGATTTCGGGTTGGGTCAAAATTGCCAGGTCTACTTACATGTAATAAAAAACTACCGTAAAACTTACTATAATTAATCTTTTCTAACAAAACTCATGAGTCGATGACCCGTTTTGCCCCTCGGGTCTGTCGCTTATAAGCACGATCGATCAGAGCAAAATTACATTTTTGTCAGATGAGAATTATTTTAAGCTTTGATGGATTTCATCAATTCATCCAGCGGTGGCATGTAGTAAAAATAAACATGTTACCTGAATTAATGGTATATTAGTACCTGAACTAATACTGTATCACCTTTAGTAAAAAAAAACTTATATAATATCACAGCGCACGTATCTCGTAATTAGCTAGATATTTAACAAAGTAATGCATTGTAGTCGGATTCCTATATATAGAGATGTAGTTAATATAGGGCTTGTGCGTGGTGGTGCGGTCATTTGTAGCATCGTGATAATGGTGTGGTTTGTACGATCAGGATTGTGATTTAATAGCTAGATTTGGTCTAAGAATTTAGGGTAGCTCTCTCTCTCTCTCTCTTTCTGTAAAGAAGAGAACAGATACGGTCTAACCCAACAAACTCTCTGGCTGTGAATTTTAGAGGTAAAACACATAATATGACCGGTGATCATATCGGTCGAGATTGATGACAAGTTTTACGATATAAAGTGTAAACTAAAATTAAATCAATAAAAAAAAAGTGAATATATATTGGTATGAGATGTCAAATATTGCTTTATATACTAGCTTCAAAATACATATTTGGTTATTAACCAAACCAATTGCTGGAGACAGTAAGTATATATACTAATTAATAAGTTAATAACGCAATTATATTTAATTTCATGAATCTATGTATAATCAAAGAAACAAATGTGCAAGTGCAACTAATTAACGAACTACTCAGGACATATTAATTAGAATTATCAAACCCAAGCACATTAGGCGCAAGATCCAGCAATGGCTTCAACGCAGAACCCGCAAACTTTCTCGCAAAAAGATAACAATTATGGGTAATCTCACCGTTATAGCTACAATTTTTCCCGTACCTCATTTTTTTAACTAATTCCTCACTCACTTCCGGTCCACCAAACCTCCACGGATGCGGACTTGGAACAGACCAATCAGCCCAAGTCACTGTCCGGTTAGCAGTCACCCAAGGGCTCACGATATTAGTCAACGTAGGTATATAATGTTCATCACTGAAACACGGTTTATGACAGTGCTGCTTGAAGATGGAGTAGTATTTCTGATCAGGGACGACTGTGAGTGCAAGCTGGCGATTAATGACAAACCATTGAGAGCCTTTGCGCCACTGAGATGATACAATTGTGGGATACATGGTACGGTTGTAGCGCCATAAATTTCCTTTCGAGTTCTGGTACACGGAATCAAGGAAGATTAGTGGTGTGCCGATGAGGTAAGTGTGGATTGTGGTGAAGTTGTATAGCGGGATGCATGATTCAGAGAGGAGAACGAAGCGTTGGTTTGATCGGTCGTCGAGTAAGGCGTTTGATAATAGGCGTTTCTCAGCGTCGATCATGGACATGGTGCCCCAGTTCACTACCTGACTTGGAATGTTTCTTTGGTAAAATGGAGAAGATGAGGGGAAATTAGGGTTGGTGTAAGAAGGGTGAGCATGGATGTATATGGAGTAATACCCTTCATTTCCTTTGAAAAACTCCTCCCATAAAGGGGCTAATGGCAAAGGCCCTTTCACCAAGAACATAAACGCTACTTTGGATACTCGGTCGACTTCGTCGCTATCGATAGTGCTGTTGTTGGGTAGGGTTGATGATGATACTCTTGAAAAGAGCTCCTCATCTGTCATGTTATGCTTCAAGCCAGGGTACTCATCTGTCATGTTATGCTTCAAGCCAGCGTAGTACCCTCCATGATTGGAAACTTGTAATTCTGCTGGTTGAGCCAATGACGGTGGAGGTGGCGGTGGAGTGAGAGTTGAAGGTGTAAATGGAGGTGAGGAAGACGATGGTGGATGCAGCAGGAGCAAGGAGTCGTTAATAATGGGGAAGGAGAATTTAGGGGGAGTAACAACAGAATAAGAACTTAAGGATAGTAGGTTCCCTATACCAATGACTAAACCAAGGGAGAACCCGAGAGCGAAGAGAAAAAGACCACAGAAACGATGATAATTAGCAGAGCCCGCCGGTTTAGACCTCAATAGAGACCAGAATATTGATTTGCGAGGCGACATATATACAAAATAAAGGACAGCAAACTGGTAATACTGCACCACACCAGCACCAAACTATATACACTGTCTGCTCTCTCGATTCGTATGTCTTTTATAGCCATCCAACGTTTCTTAATAATTTCTTTTTGAAAACAAAAGCCAACTTCATTGTACTATTAGCATATATAGAATCACATAACACACACGTGTCGAGTCGAGTCACGTACCGTCTTGATTAGCCTGGTGGGAACCCTATAGCTAGCTAGCTAGCTAGCTAAGTAGACGGAGTAAAAGCTCATGGTGTGCTGTGGGTAGACTTTAAACGCAAATTAAGGGTGTATCTACTATAAATACGGACTATAAGTATGAGTTTAATGCAAGGAACAACAGTAATATTACATATTACGTTACCAGCATTAAGCTCAATACGACACATACATATTTGATTACTCCCCCTAGCTAGCTGGAGGAGCACGTTGCAAATATTACTTAAAGCGTGTAAATTGTTACTCAATAAAGATCCGAATCCGAAACCCGACTTGAAACCGACCCGTAAAAAACGGGGTTTGGGTTGAGATTTTTGACCTGAAAAGATTTTTCGGGTTAGATTCGACCGTTCGGGTTGGGTCATTGAAACCCGCTTCGGGTTCGGGTTGAACCTGCCAATCTGTAAACCGGAAAAAATTTAATAAAAAATATGTTATATTTAATGACTTTAAATTAGTGTTTAATGAATAAGTTATACTAAAATAAATACGATTAAATAGAGTACATAATTATTAATATTAAAGTATTATATTATTTATTAAAGAATCTAAAATTTGAAAAATAAAATAAATTTTTGAAAAAATGGGCCAAATACGGGTCAACCTGCTCCGAGTTCAAATTGAAAAATTATATCCCGTTTCGGGTTTAGGTCGAGTTCAGGTTGAGCTCAACCCGACTCAAAACCCATTTTGACATCCCTAATTATTAGTATGTAGGATTGGAGGATACTGAAATAGTATATATGGATTGTTATACTCGAATAGACTAGCTCTCTTTGACAAAGAATACAAGAATAGAAAAGTTGTATTGAAAATACAAAGAGAATTACAATCTAGTCTTCTATGATTCGGGTCAGATGAAAGAACCATGTCCTAGTAAATAGACTTTGTTTTCCTGTTCACTAATATTTTGAAGTTGGTTACTTGTGGACGCTGCTTGCGACAGTTTACAAGATTTTGGGCACGTTTTATCTTCTCTACGCGTCTTTCTTCATTGCTACTTCCAAAGTCGGAGGCAGAAAACTTTTTTAAAGACGGTTGAAAATTTTTTAATATTAATTTTTATTTTTTAAAATTAATACATATTTTCAATATTTATAATTATATTTTAAAAATGATATTGAATATTAGGTTTTTCATAAAAATTAAATTAAAATTCTAATATATAAAGAAGCTTGTTTTATATTTTTATTTCTAAGTTTTAAACAATTGGTATACTAAATTATAGTATGTTAATACCAATAACATAGAACAATAGTTTTAAACTATTAGTTTTTTTAAAAGTTACTTCTAAAAGTTATATTGAGTAATTATAATATTGTTTTAATTTACAAAATTTGTAATAAAAAACTAAAAACACTTGTATTACGGATCCAAGAGGTACATGATTACTAAGAATGATATAATAATTAAGTTTATTTTAGACTATATTACTAAAATACAAATATGTAGTTTTCTTATTTAATTACAATATAATTCTAAAACAAATATTACGTATTATTATAAACCCCACCCACGAAGTTTCGAAAATTACTTTGCCCACCCATGTGGTTTCCTTTATTTTACATCCAACAACTTTTCTAATATTTGATTAATTTAAAAGATGCCTAAATGTTGTCCAAAATTGATAAAATTTTACATGGATGATGCTAAGGTGTTATATTTTTGTCCAATGTCAAATTCAAAGTTTTTAAAGCTCATATATGACTTGTGGGATCCAATAAAAATATGTTGACATGTCACATATTTCGTTGGGTCCCACGGATCACATATGAGGTTTAAAAACTTTGGATCTCATGCTAGACCAAAGTATAACAACTTAGCAGCGTTCATGTAAAGTTTCATCAAATTTGGACAACATTTAAATATCTTTTAAGTTGATCAAATATTAAAAAAGTTACCGGATGTAAAATAGAACAAACCACAAGGATTGACAAAGTAATTTTTGAAACCTCGTGGATGAGATATGTAGTTTCACCAAACATCATGGGTGAGGATGTAATTTCCCTATATAATACACTATGATTAGAAGGTTTTGAGTTGAGATATCTGATGTCACTTTACTAGAGACGACTAGACTTCCTTTTTTAAAAAAATAATAATAAGCGACTTGACTTCCTAATTTTAAAAATACAATAGTGCGCTCAAGTAGACAATTACGAAAAAAGAGGGCTAATTAATTAACTAAAGTCACCGATCACGGGCCAGATGCGTATGTGCGTACATGAATTACTATCTACGTTGCCTTATGAGAAATTAATAGAAAAAAAAGAATGTGTTTGTTACCCATGAGATCTGACCAGGGGTCATGGTCAGTATAGTTATTCACTGTTATATGTATGTTTGTTTTGCTATGTACAATTTGCTTGTATATAGTCTCTATTTTTTTTTTAGTTTACAGTGATGTCATTTATCTATATTGAAAAAAATAAATAAAAAGAAAAACATGAAAGAAATAAAAAATAAATATAATTTTATATATAGAAAATGCAATTTAATAAAATAAACTTATCCTATGATCCTCTAAATGGTTTATGAAACTAAAATAAATAAAGAGTACACTTGTGAAAAAAAGTCAATATCACAATTAATTTGTGTTAGTAAAGGTAAGATTAACTTGTTTTCTATTTTCTTACCCATAATGTTCTACTCCCTTCGTCCGTTTTTTCACCTCAATATTAAGCATATAAAATAAAATAATTTTATAAAACTAAAATTTGTAATATATAGTTTATCATGTAAGAAATCATATGAAAATTTTAAATTTTGAAAATTATTATATCTTATATGTTAAATATTGAAGTCAAAAGATATGTCCAAATAGTTAACAAGACGGTCAATTCAGGACGGAGGGAGTACATCTTTTGATGCCGATAATTAACCATTTTTTGTACCACAGTAGGTGGAACTCACATCAGAGAGACGAGGAGAAAAAATAAGGGAAATTTGATCAAAGATCATTGAGTTTTGGTTGATTCACCATAGATCACTCCATTTTTAAAATCATCCTGATTACATTGAGTTTTTATTTATTTCACCTGATGTAATAGCGATTTGTTATATTGATGAATTGATATCACTTTTCAATTAATTAATTAACTAAAGGGGTGGTTTAGTCTTTTTTCAAGAATAGTAATAAAGTAATTAATAAAATAAGTGAGGAGATGTTATGTGGTGCAATAAGTAAAAATTCGATATTATCCTTCATAATTTTAAAAACATAATAGTATATCTTGAATTAAGCAAAAAATTATGTAGTATTTGGTGAATATGCATCTAATGAAGGATAATATCGAATTTTTACTTATTATAAGACCGATCTTTCATAGGTATACCACCATACTAAAATACATGAAGGAATCTACCGAAAAATTAAGTGACTCACATTGAAAAGTAGAAGGTCGAGCAACTACCCATAGCTACTTAAAAACCCGCCATATCCTGGGAGCATGAGTCGGGAGAAGAGTGAGGGTCGTGAGAAGAGGGAAAAAGGTAGCGATAGTTATTGGAGAGATCGAGGAAGTCGAAGGAACCATGTGCAGAGTGTAAGACGAAGCGCTAGGCTGAGATGCCATGGTTGTCGGGATTCGAGTTGCGGCCGAGATAGGCAAGGAAGTAAACGTTTCAGCCGTGAGAGTCAGAGGAGTTGAGGCCAGCTGCGGGGGAGGAGAAGACTTCGTTCGAGAAGCCTTGGCTGTCGGGATTCGAGGAGCGGCCGAGATAGTCAAAGATGTAGGCGATCCAGTCGTGAGAACCAGAGGAGACGCGAGCCGTCGCGGAGGAGAAGAAGTTTTTTTTCGCGCCGGTCGAGGCGGTGGCCTTTCTAGTCGGATAGGAGACGACGCTCTAGAGGTGAGTTCACTGGTAGATTTGTTCGACGGGTTTCCAGGGTTGATTCAAGGAGGCTGAGAAGTAAGGGGAAGGCGAATTGGAAGTCTCGCGAGTTTTCACGTGCTCCTCTACGGTCTTTAGGGAGGTCGATCGACTTGTCCTTCTGGGATTGAGAATACGATAGTTGCAGGGGAACCTGAAAGGGAAGGTCAAGGGTCAACAATCTTCATCGACAACTTGAACAGATCAGTAGACGTCAAAGCCTTGCGTTCGCTTTTCCGGTTGAAGGGACCTATTGGTCGTATTTTCATTGCACGTATACGGCGGCCAAATAACCCACTGGCGTTTGCATTTGTTTTGTTGTCTTCGGCGACACAAGTGCAGCAGGCGGTGGAGAGGATCAATGGCCGATTCTTCATGGGTCGTCAGATTTTTGTTCGTCGGGTCAGATACGAGGCGAAAGGGGGTTTTGGTCATGCTGAGCCTTCGTCTTCTCAGCAAGGAACAAAAGTTGGTCATGGTGTTGCTAGCAATGTTACGGTGGATGCCCAGTCGACGGATGGTGGTAAGGAGAATGATGGAACCGGTAATTGTGGTGGTGAGGCGGGAAAAGCGCCGTTGGACGGTGCAAAGTATTTAGGCGGTGGTTTGCGACCGCAAATGGGCGGTGGATGCGCCGATCCACTTGAGAACTCCAACGGTCAGCCACATGTTCAAGTCCTGGTCAATTGCTGTTGTCGGGACCAGGTCCCCATGCACGAGGAGAATTTTGTGCCTAAGGAAGGAGGAGTGTCAATTGCTATATCCAAGGAAGGGGATGGTGCTTTTAATGTAGGGGGTAATGCTGCCGGGAATGTTGCACAGAATGGTGGGTGGAGCGTTGTGCCCACTAATTTTTTGGGGTGGGTGTATCCGTGGGTTCCGATGCAAAGTTATGATCAGCTCGGGTGGTGGGGCTATTCGCCAAACTGGGGAGGTGGTTATTTGTGGCCATATGTCTCTGGGATGAACTGGTACCCTGCAGGGTTTGCCCATTCTTACCAACCGTTCGCTCAAACGGGTTTGTCTGGAGGCTTGCACGGTGTTTCTAACCAAGGGATAATTGGATCTGGTGCTCGTGAGCCCATCTCTATTCGGAACCCGCCCAGTATAAGGGTTGCGGATCGGGATCCGATTGTTGATGACATTGTGAGTAATGAGAGGAGAAGGGCGGAAGACGATTCCGCGTGGTTTGCTAAGATTGGTAATGTTGGTCTTTTCGAGGCTGGTGGGGATTTGAGTAGGCCGAGCGATGTGCCGACGGTTCCCCATATGCGAGTGGTGGAGGAAGAGGATGATGTGGATAGTGGTCTGAGGAACCTCTTTGAGGATCCTGAGTTCCCCCTAGGTTTTGAGCCGGCTGGAGGATCCACTGGACCAGATGCCGACCCGGACGAGGCTTATGTGCAGGAGGAAGCAAAACAAACGCTTATACTTGCGAAGGAGCTTGGGTGCTCTGTACCGGATGAAGAGCGCACTCTTGGTAACCTGGCTGAGATCATTCGTGAGCAGAGAGTGGCGTATCGGCGAAGGAAGCAGGATGAAAGTGAAGGGTCAAAGAACGATTCTGAAAGATGCTCAAAGAATTCCTCTAAAGACGGGTCCAGAAAGGTGGCCGGTTCTAGGCCTATAGGTTTTAGCAAGTTTTCCCGCATAAGTAAGGTTGCTAGGAGGGGTAATAGAAGGGTACCGGGAAAGTGAGGTGTTGTAAGGTAAGGCTAGGAAGGATGATTAGGATTTGAGTCCTTATGTTTTACTTTGCCCTTGTGGCACATTTGGGCTTTGCCCCCAATTATCAAAAAAAATCTACTATAAATACGGACTATAAGTATGAGTTTAATGCAAGGAACGACAATAATATTACATATTACGTTACCAGCATTAAGCTCGATACGACACATAGAGGTCGTTGGATCTCGGCGAGCAAAAATTTCAAACGCAGCTTTTGCTGCTTTACAAATAATCTCAATGTGGTTAACCAGAACGTGTATTTGAACTTGGAGGTGGTGTCACCTTGTAATATGACATCTATTTTGTCTATTTGTGGTTTATCATTTTGTAAAATTTTAAAATATTGAATTTTATTATATATAAGTCCAAATAACATAAATTTTATACCATTGATCATCATAATTTGAGCTCTTCAAAATAAGATCAAACATGAATATGTTTTGAGAATTTTTTATTTTTTTACGTACATATTTTTTAAAATTCATTGTGAATCTTAAGTTTAGGAAAAGTGAATTGAAGGTTGTTAAAAAGTGAATTAGAGAGTTGCGTAAAAGTGAATAAGAGGTTTAAAAAGTGAATCTCATAAACAAAGATTGTTTAACTAAAGTGATTCTAATTGTTTGATTAGTGTGAATTAGAGGTTTTAGAAAAGTGAATCAAAGGTTGTTAAAAAGTGAAACAAAAGTTGTTACAAAGTGAATCAGAGTAATAAGAAAAGTGAATCTCGTAAGCATAGATTGTAAAACTAAAGTGAATAAGAGGTTTAAGAAATATGAATCAAAGGTTTTTATAAAGTGAATCATGCGTTTAAGAAAAGTGTGAATCAAAGGTTTAAGAAAAGTGATTCTCGTAAATAGAGATTGTTTAACTAAAGTGAATTAGAGGTTTAAGAAAAAAGAATCAAAGGTTTTTTTAAAGGTGAATCAAAGGTTTAAGAAAAGTGAATATTTTGTTTAATACTAGTAAAAGTTAATCCTACCACAAACTTATGCGAAAATAGTATAAACCTTTCATTTATTGAAAGTGAACCTTAAACCCTGCACTACAAACCATACAAATGTCTTCGACTTTTTTAACTTTCCTAGAGTGGTTTTTAGAGTGTTTGGGATAAGATTCATTTTCTATGAATAAGGTTCATTTTATTGTTAAACAAGATTTATTTTGTTAATGAATAAGATTCACTTTAAAAATACGTAATATATACTCCTTATAAAAACATAAAATTTTAAGTTTATCAAAACATATCCATGATGCATCTTGTTTTGAAGAGCACAAAAAATGATGAACAATGATATAATTTTTTTATTTTTACACTTCTATTTTTTTATGCTACCAGCATTAAGCTCGATACGACACATACATATTTGATTACTCCCCCTAGCTAGATCTAGGTTGGAGGAGCACGTTGCAAATATTACTTAAAGCGTCTTAGGCTGCGTTCTTTTAGCTGCTTATTTCATTTTTGAGATTAATGTGACATATGTCAACTCCTTATTGGTTAAAGTATTGACCAAGTATACAAAAAAACATACATGAATGTCAACCACACATTGGTTAACCACACTAAGCTTTATCATAAAGTTTCCAAACCTAGTTTTATTTGTAAAGGTTTGAACGCATCCTTAATTGTTAATATGTAGGACTGTAGGATGTTGACATAGACTCCGACAGGCTAGCTCTCTTTGTTAAGATGACATAAACTTAAGACAGAGAACTACAACCTAATCCTCTAGGCAAATTCTTGGCTACACGTATATGTAGTCAAAGATAGCTACATTTACTATATAACCAACATGAAAACATGTATAATGAATAAGCAAAACCTGTACAGTAAACAATTATACTGAAAGTATTATTTCCTTAGGGAGAGATTCCATAGAATATACTCCCTCATATTCTAAATATAAGTCGTTTTAGGCTTTAGCATTATGTTCAAATTATAAGTCGTTTTAGACTTTTTGTATCTATCTTTCTACTTTTTTAATTATTATTATCATTGCACTCTACTTTTTATCTTACCAATAAAGTATACTTACTTTTTTATTCTTCCAATATAAAAAGTAAGGCTATACTAGTCTTTTTAAACTCTTTCTTAAATATTGTGAAAAAGTCTAAAACGACTTATAATTAAAATAGGAGGGAGTAATAACTTTCTCCCCCGCTGATGTGGTCTCCCCCTTCCCTCCTCCCCCGACGACACCATGCCTAACCACCTTGCCCCTCACTACCACCATGTCCCCAACCGCCGCTTAACCACCTACACCACCACATACCTCCCCTTCGAACAAACACAGTACAACTCCTTTGACTAAGTTCCTCAACACTTACCATCCACCGGCAGCACCTCAAGACTACCGCACACGTTCCCTGAGACCAAGCTCCACAAAACTCACCACCCTTCACCTATACCGCCGTTTGAACTCCATTCCCACCTGCTAAGTCTTTGCCCAACATAGTCGTCCACTAAACATGGGTGAAACCAACACAGTGTTCATTAGCAATCTTAATGAAAGTACCAGACTTGGTACCTTACGGCGAGTATTCCTACTGTTTGGCAACATTGATAGCACCCACTACCCATTCAACAGGCGTATCGTAACGAACACTAGATACACTTTTATCGAGTATGAGAGTGTGTCACAAGCAAGGAACGCAATCTTTGGAACAAGTGGAGTCGTGATCGATGGGAACCAAATTAGTACTCAATTTGCCAGACATTTAAGGAAGGTAAGGCCAGAATTTAGAGGTCCTACCACCAATAGAAGTCACACAGCCCCGGCCTCGCCTCCCCCCTACCGGTGAATCCACAACAACCAAGTATGCCCACGGTGGGCCTTCAGGATGAGGGGATGATGTCGAAGGTATCAAATGACAGATCACAAAACCCAATTATTTTGGCACTGTCTAGTCTCTTGATTCCCAGACTGGACAAGAGCGTTATTGTCATATCCAAAGGCACGCTAACGACTGAACAAATATAGACGACAGTTCTACCAAATGAAATGGTAGAACATGTGATACGCATATCCTCACAAGAAGCAATCCTTGTGTTCTGTAACAAGGATGAAAGGCTCACGTTTCTATCTAAAGGAACATGGAACCCTCAAGAGTAGGAGGTGGAGGAATGGGATGAAGAGGCATGTAGAACCAGTAGCATAACTACAGTGGCCATCCGCGGTATTCCCCTGCAGGCCTAGGATGAAGCATCAGTAAGGGCCATTCTTGGGAATCTTGGGAGAATAGTTGAGTTTTAAACCGACATGAGTGTGATGCAGTGTGACCTATAGATTTTTGTGTCCTTGGAGACCCACATGCACAAAATTATACACGAAGAGATTGATGAGGTGTTCGATAACTTAAAAACTAAGGTTGGGTGGTAGAACTATGAAGTGAAGAACTAGTGGAGAAAGCTGCGGCAGCCCAACAGGCGAAGGATAGTGGTAGGATCAGGACGCCAGAACAGATACCGCGGTCCCAGCCATGGACGAAAGATGAAGACACACAGGCCAACACATCAGTAGGTGCAATTATGCCATATGCATTTGGCATCTTTGAGGATAATGCTAAGTTGGAATCAAGGAGGGACAAGGAAAGAACTGAAGTGGCAGTTGTCCTTCCCAAGAAAATTGGAGGAATCCTAAGCTAGGAAGGTGTGGGGATGATGACTGTTCACATGAAAGACATACAATACATGAGGTTTCCCACAAGAAACATGGTTTGGAATGAGCTTGTTATGATGGATGGGAGCCTGTGGGACTGCATCTGGTTGGAAATTAACAAAAGGTAGGAAAATTGGACTAATGAAAGGAAGTCTGCGGGCCAGTAAATTAGCCCAAGAAGAGATAACGAGATATGAGGTAGTTTACGAGGAGTTAGGGGAGGCTACACCGAATGACAATAATAGCTTGGTCTCCCTCGTACAAGAAACAAAGTCCCTAGTAGTTAATGAAATAACCACTCCCGAGCATCATGTTTCAGCGGGATACACAGACATTCTAAATACCGGTTCACCCTCACCAGTTATAGCCAACTCTCTACAGGAAATTGCTCTTGAAATTAACATATCCCCCAATCCTATAACAGATCGCAAGGCACATTAAAGAGCGAAAACACAAGAAAAAGAATAAAGGGTTCTCCACCCATCAGAAGAAGCCGTCAATGCTTCAGGTATGGTCAAAGGTTGAGAATTAACACTTCGTTCCCTTATAAATCATTAGCAAACCTTGATAGATTGCTAAGAAGGGGGTGAAAGATCACCGCAATAGCAAAGATGGGAACAATAACTACATTTTAAAGTTTTCAAGGCTCAAGAAGAACAAAGATGTAAACCATGATAAGAAAGGAAATCCAGGAAATAGAGATAAGGATGGCATGTCTCATGGAGACACATCATTCCAAACCTTATAACAAGAAGAGAAGTCTATGGGGACCAGACAAGAGCATATAATGGATAGAAGTATTTACGGAAGGTCATGTTGGAGGGTTGTTAGTAGATTGGTCCCAGATGCATATCTCGGTTAAAGAGATATGCCAAAAGCAAAAAATGGATCACAGTAGATGTAGACTTTAGTCCGAAGAGGATCACACAGAGAAGACCAGACGTCTGGGTAGTAGAAGCATAAAGGAAGTGCAAAGTGGAGGTGACGTAGTGCAGTTGAGAACTCTATAAAGAAGACAATAGTGTACAAGATCGTATCTGAAGAGCGGAGGTGGTAAGCAGCCCCACTAGAAGCAACACTGGGATCCTAACTACATCTTGGATCCACGGAGCAGTACCCAAGAGAGGCATATGAACCAATGACGTCTAAATTTTCTCCATCCCTCTGTTTTATTTTGGTGTAATTTATTGGGCTTATTCCCTGGCTAGGATCCATCCTATGCTATAATAACCATCCTCTGGTTGAATATTGCTACTCATGTAGCCCCCTAATAAAAATAATAATAATAGTGAAAGTACTATTTTTGTGTATAATATTTGTTATATAAGTAATGTATAAGTTTTATAGGTGTAATGTACATGTAATGTAGCTATCTTTGGTTGTGGTGTAGCCAAGACATGTATATTTGGAGTCAAATAGGACTCAGTTCGACACCTATACTTACTCCTATATATGGATCAGTGTAACTAAAGAAGAAATGAATGCAATAGCTATATCAGCTAGATATGACATTTGAAGCACTCAAAATAGATTTTCTAGTATTCTCTCTCAATTGTGATTTCTTATCTATCTTAATATTCCCTACATGTTACAATGAAAACAAAACTGCTTAAATAATGTGGGAAATCAGAATAACGACTCCTAAAATGTCTCAATAACGTCTTAGTTGGTTATGCGGGTTGCATTTCTAAACTTGTACCGGAAATTTTCACATCTAACATTTACCCAAGTAAAACTCGCTATAAGAAGCCTCGTTCTAGGTGAGACGTGAGAAAGAAGTGGAATGAGGACGAATCGTGGGTTGCAGCACAAAAGTTGAGATTAATGTGGTTATAAAGCCAAATCGGCCCACTCAAAACGCCAACATTAATGTTGACGATTTATCTTTTTTTTTACTTTATCCAAACGCCTGTATTACCTACGTTTACATTGGATAAAGTTGTGTCTGCAACTTTTATTACTGACACATTACAATTTTACCCTCAAGTACTCACTCTCTTTTTTTTACACAGTTTCTCTTTCTCCACTACCTCATCCTCACGGTTTCTCTTTCTCCACACTACCTCCTTACAGACACTTTCTAGCATACCATGTCTTTATCCCTACCATATCCATCTAATTTCTGCTTATCAAAATAATCAGTTCCAACCCCATTATTTTCACTATTTTCTTTATCCAAATCGGATTCAGGCAAGTGGTGGGAATTCTTTGTCTTCTTGCTCCAGCACCACTATCCTTAGAATTGACATGGTACTGCTCAAGGTCAAAGGTTGAAGGTTGAATACACGTAAAAAAGATATCTATAAACAAATCTGATGGCATAATAGTAATCTCGCATTAGAAATATGTAGAATCGTAAATGTCCCAGGCGAACACCTACTTTTATCTGAGTTGGATAATGTAGATGATTCATAATAAGATACCTGGTTAAGTTATGTGTTAAGTTGAAGCGCATCGTTTTGCTTACCTGGTTAAGTTATGTGTTAAGTTGAAGCGCATCGTTTTGCTTATGGGTTATGTTAGTTTTGTTATTGGGTCTGTATCTGTATAAGTGAGTATTATGTCTTGGGTTTAGGTCATCTAGTTTTTCTCTCGTTTTCTGGTTCCCTCTCGGCTCTGTGTAGCATCCCGCTTCCTTCTTCCCTTTCTCACCCAAGCCTTCCACTTTGGGGATTCTTCCTTGTTCATGTAAATCTTGTCTATCAATACAAATCGAAGTGTTCTTTTCATGGTATCAGAGCCAGGTTCCATCGTCGCTTCAATTCTTCTTCGTCTGCGCACATATTGAAATCCCGGTAAACCCCAGATCAAGCGATTCTTCTCTCACCGATAGTCTCTAATGGATGGTGTAGAAAATCCACCGAAGGGCAAAGATTCTGAGGCACTAGGCAACGACGGGTCGAAAGGCAAGGGCTCTGGAGCTTCGGGTGGCGATTACAGCTCCAACAACCGCGATCCTTTCCATCTTGCCAGCACCGAGAGTCCAGGAGCCATTCTTGCCAACAAGTTCAATGGCGTCGGTTTCCAATGCTGGAGAATGCAAATGGAGATCGCATTGGGCGCTAAAAATAAAATAGGGTTCGTCAATGGAACCCTCAAGAAACCTCTTGAGCCTGCAGAGAAGGTTTCAGCGTGGACTCAATGCGATTCCATGGTTCGCGCGTGGCTATTAATGGCGTTAGAAAAGAACATCGCCGAGAGTGTTCTTTTCGCCCCTTCAGCTGCAGAGATCTGGAAAGAACTCTCCAAGAGGTATGGCCAAACAGACGCTACCAAGACCTTCTCCTTGGAGCAAAAAGTCGCCACGACGACTCAAGGTAACGACTCCATATGCGATTACTTCACTGGATTGAAGAAGATATGGGATGAAATCGACGCTTCGGATGCCATTCCCTACTGCACCTGCCAAAATTGCACCTGTCAAGCATCAGAGAAGTTCAAGAAATTCATAGAAGAGAGAAGGGTCATAAAATTCCTCATGGGTTTGAACGAAAAATATGGAACTATACGAGGAAACATCCTGATGTTGAAACCCATGCCGAGCAAGGATGAGATTTTTGCGCACCTAGTTCAAGAAGAAAGACAAAGGATCATCAGCAACCCGATGGGAACTGATTTGAGTTCTCTTTCCTTTGCCAGTGAACAAATGAAGAAACAGCAAGCAAAGCCTCAGTATACCAACAACAGAAGGTCCAATTTGCAATGCTCCCATTGTCATAAGTCTGGACACACTGAAGACAGATGTTACCAGAAGATTGGATTCCCCCCCGGTTGGAGGAACACCAGAAACAAGAGAAGCGTTGCTAACATGACCACTGGCGTTGAAGAAACGAGTCAAGAACCTCAGACAAGCAATGATCCCTTTGGTGGGATCCTGACCGCGGAGCAGATAGCGAGGGTTTATGAGCATATCAATAGGTCTGCCCCAAGCAACAAGGAGCAACAATCAGGGAGTTCCTCTTATTGCAGCTTCGTGGGTAACGCTTCAAAAACCTTATCTTGCATTAATTATCATCATAGTTATGTTTTTATAATCAAACATGAATTTTCCCTTCATATCCCCACAAAGTTTACTAACAGAGATCAAGTTAAACTTGAATGCAGGGACAAACAGAACGTCCTTAAGCAGGAACACATCATCAAGTTTAACAGTTCCTATAATTTTAACCATTTGGGGATGGCCATCAGGCATCCTCACTGTGTGAGGATGATCAAGAGTAGTGTGGCTCAAAAACAGATCTAAGTCACTACACATGTGGTCCGAAGCCCCAGAGTCCAAGAAAGACAAAGGATCATCAGCAACCCGATGGGAACTGATTTGAGTTCTCTTTCCTTTGCCAGTGAACAAATGAAGAAACAGCAAGCAAAGCCTCAGTATACCAACAACAGAAGGTCCAATTTGCAATGCTCCCATTGTCATAAGTCTGGACACACTGAAGACAGATGTTACCAGAAGATTGGATTCCCCCCCGGTTGGAGGAACACCAGAAACAAGAGAAGCGTTGCTAACATGACCACTGGCGTTGAAGAAACGAGTCAAGAACCTCAGACAAGCAATGATCCCTTTGGTGGGATCCTGACCGCGGAGCAGATGCGAGGGTTTCATATCAATAGGTCTGCCCCAAGCAACAAGGAGCAACAATCAGGGAGTTCCTCTTATTGCAGCTTCGTGGGTAACGCTTCAAAAACCTTATCTTGCATTAATTATCATCATAGTTATGTTTTTAATTCTGAGAAAGATGACATGTTTTATCCTTATGAGTGGATCTTGGACTCTGGGGCTTCGGACCACATGTGTAGTGACTTAGATCTATTTTTGAGCCACACTACTCTTGATCATCCTCACACAGTGGGGATGCCTGATGGCCATCCCCAAATGGTTAAAATTATAGGAACTGTTAAACTTGATGATGTGTTCCTGCTTAAGGACGTTCTGTTTGTCCCTGCATTCAAGTTTAACTTGATCTCTGTTAGTAAACTTTGTGGGGATATGAAGGGAAAATTCATGTTTGATTATAAATCCTGTTTTATCAGGGCTTTGAAGAAACTAAAGCTGTTCAAGTTGCCACGTTTCACAGAGGTCTGTACAGATGGAGTAGGAACTGCACTAGGCAGACACATACTTCTCTAGGCTGTAGTGATGATGTCATTAGCCTAGGTTTTGACTGTAAGGATGAAATGATTTTGTGGCACCACAGATTAGGTCACCTTCCTAAAGAAAAATGTTTTCTCTGAATTTGTTGAATTCTTCTCTCCAAATAAGCAATTCCTTTGTGAATCCTGTTCAAGATCCAAGAGTCATAGACTTCCCTTTGTAAGTAGTGAAAACAGAAGTAATGAAATTTTTGAATTGCTGCATGTTGACCTATGGGGCCCATATAAAACGAAAACCTATGATGGAAATTCATACTTCCTTACTCTTGTTGATGATAAGAGCAGGGCCACTTGGGTCCATCTATGTGCCACCAAATCTGAATCTCTAAACATTATCATTGCTTTCATCAAAATGATTAAAACTCAATTTAATAGGAAGGTTAAGATCATTAGAACCGATAATGCTTATGAACTTGGGAGTTCTAGGGTAGGTTCAGATTTATTTAAGCAATTTGGCATTATTCATCAAACTACATGTGCCCACACTCCACAACAAAATGGTGTTGTGGAGCGGAAACATAGGCACATCTTGAAACTGCTAGGGCTCTTATGTTTCATTCAGGTTTACCTTTGAGATTTTGGGGGGAAAGTGTACAAGTTTCTGTTTTCCTCATTAACAGAATGCCTCTCAGTAGCATTGAAGATAAAACCCCTTTTGAAATTATCTACGGTCACAAACCAAACTATTTTGATTTAAAATGCTTTGGCTGTCTCTGTTTTGCCAATATAAACAAGAATCAGCATGACAAGTTTGCATCCAAAGCTGTTAAATGTGTTTTCCTTGGTTATCCCCAAGCAAAGAAAGGTTACAAATTGTTTGATATGGATAACAAAACTATCATTTACAGTAGAGATGAACCCATGAAAACTTGTATCCCTTTAGAAATTGTGACACAATAAGCACATCAGACAAGGGTCATGCTATAGAGAACAATGCTACTGACCCGTTTTCTTCTAAGTGTGATGCCTCACAGGATAGTTTAAGTATCCTGCCAAATGAACACTTTCAAGACAGTCCCTATGTCACTGCCAATGAGGAGACAAGTCATGATGATTTGTCAACCAACAAGGAGGAGAAGACACACAAAGCATCCAACCTGGCGATGAGACCACAGTAACAGAAGCAGCTGATATTCATACACAGATAGCGCCCAGAAGATCACAAAGGGAGAAGCATATGCCAGGGTACTTGAAGGATTTTATTGTTGGTCAAGCCTCAAATAATAAACCAGATAAGTGCACTTCTTACCCTGTTCATGACTCTTTTTCACAAATTATGATGGACAGAAGTTTCCAGATCTAATTGTGGGATTCTTGAATCTGTTAAGTTTAACAAGGATGACTCATTATCTGTTTGCATGGATGATAGTGATACTATTGCCAACTCTGAATTGCTGCGAGAAACATGTTATCATTGATAGTGATCATCAGCATGCTTGCTTCAGTTCTGTTTTAACAAAAGAGATTGAACCTGTTCACTATTCTGATGCAATAAAAGAATCCAGATGGCAATTAGCAATGTCAGATGAATTTAGTGCATTAGAGAGAAACAAGACTTGGGACATAGTGGAGTGCCAAAAGGGAAAAGACCTATCAAATGCAAGTGGGTTACAGATTTAAGTATAGGGCTGATGGAACTTTAGAGAGGGTAAAGCTAGGCTTGTTGCCAAGGGTTTTAACAGAAATATGGCATGACTATTCTGAAACCTTCTCCCCTGTTGTGAAATTTACCACTATTAAGGCTCTAGTTATTTTGGCTTGTAAGATGGGGTGGTGCATAGGACAATTGGATGTCCAATGCCTTTCTCATGGGACTTAGATGAGAAGTGTACATGGATATCCCGGAGGGACATGGTCTAGAGGTTCAGGAAAGGTTGTAGGCTGAGAAAATCTTGTATGGGCTCTAAGCAGGCCTCTAGACAATGGCATCAGAATACTTAGTGATTTCTTAAGGAAATGGGTTTTATTACAGTCTATGAATGATTATTCTTGTTTATTAAGTCCTCTGGTGATAAAATCTGTTTTCTGATTGTATATGTGGATGATATTTTAGTTACGGGCAATGATTTGAGTCTGATTCAGTCCATTAAGGCTGATCTTGATGTAAAATTCAAGATCAAGGACTTGGGAAGGTTGCAACATTTTCTGGGAATGCAATTTGTCTATACTTCAGATGGTATTATCCTCTTACAGAAGGGATATGCTGAGAGTCTGGTTTCTGATTTTGACTGTCTGAATAAGAGGGCTGCAGCTAGTCCCCTTGACATCTCTGTTAAGTTAAGAAAGAATGATGGTAAAGCTTTAGGAAATCCCACTTTGTATAGGCAGTTAGTAGGTCGGCTTACTTTTCTGTCACATAGTCGACCGGATTTGTGTTTTGCTATACAAGTGCTCAGTCAATTTTAGAGTGTCCTACTGATGTGCATTTTCAGGCAGCCTTGCACACCTTAAGATACATTAATGGCACTTTGGGCTATGGGCTGTTTTTCAATAATAAGAAAAGTTTTGATCTTGTAGCTTATTGTGATGCTGACTGGGCAGGCTGCCCCAATACTAGGAGATCAATAAGTGGCTATTTTATATGTTTGGGTGGCTGCCCTTTGTCTTGGAAATCTAAGAAACAGACTAGCATTGCTTTGTCTTCTGCAGAGTCTGAGTATAGGGCCATGCGGCAGGTCACTTCAGAGCTGAGTTGGCTCACTAGATTGCTGGGAGAGCTTGGAATCTCAGGCTTGGAACCGGTGCCGGTCAAATCAGACAGCCAGTCGGCTATCCACATTGCCCGTAACCCTGTGCTGCATGAGAGAACAAAGCACATAGAGCTCGACATCCACTTTGTTCGCCAGAAGTTGCAAGATGGGCTGATCTCAGTTGAGTTCGTTTCTTCCACACATCAGTTGGCAGATATTCTTACCAAGGTCTTGCCTGGAAAACGCTACCCTCAGTTAGTCTTGAAGATGGGGTTGAAACACTGGGGTGGTTCTGCGAATCTCTCTCTGTCTTGTTGCAAATCTTGCAACCAGTTGCAAGATTTGAGGGGGGGTAATAAGATACCTGGTTAAGTTATGTGTTAAGTTGAAGCGCATGGCTATTCTGGAACAGATTAATCTGCACCTTAATTTACCCCATTTTTTAAAGTGGTCACCGAAAAAACACCTAAGTAGATTGTCTTCCAGTTCCCTTATATTTCAAAGTTGGTTACTTGTGGATGCGATTTGCGACCGTTTGTGAGATTTTCTTAACGTATTGGCTTCGTTCGGCTCACGCATATTTGTGGTATAAACTTGGTAGTTTTGGGGTGGTCCCCACGTGGGTCCCACGTGGGTCCTACGTTCTACTCCAATAACATACTGCCACATATAAAATAACCACAAAACAGCCAGACCAAAACAACCACAAAACAACCATACCGAACGCAGTGATTATCTTCACTACACGCCTTTCCTCACTGCTACTTCAATCGGTCAGACTTTTCTTTTCAATAGGACTTGTAATGATTCGCCATATATTTATTTAATTATCATTCTCACATCCAGACTTACCTTGATGCACTTACACATCCAACATAATAATACACTATAATGAGAAGGTTTTGAGTTCAGATATCTGATGTCACTTCACTTTACTAGAGACGACTTGACTTCCTTTTTTAAAAGCGACTTGACTTCCTAATTTTAAAATACAGTAGACAATTACGAAAAAACCGGGCTAATTAATTAACTAAGGTCACCGGTCACGCGCCACGGGTCACGGGCCAGATGCATGTGCGTACATGAATTAGTATCTACGTTGCCTTATGAGAAATTAATAGAAATGAGTTACCATCGACGTACGAACTTGAATGTGTTTGTTACCCATGAGATCTAGATCAATGTACCAGATCGACTGAGATTAATTTGGTCAGTATTTACTCATCACGCAGACCCATGCCCTACGTATTCACTGTTATATGTATACATGCATGTTTGTTTTGCTAGGTACAATTTGCATGTATAGTACCTCCAGAATTTAGGGTCATGATCTTCTAGATTTAGACTCTACTCTTTTTTAGCGTACAGTGATGTCATTTATCTATACTGAAAAAAAAAAAAGAAAAACATGAAAGAAATAAAAAATGAATATAATTATATATATATAGAGAAGAATGTAATTTAATAAAATAAACTTATCCTATGATCCTCAAATGGTTTGTGAAGCTAAAATAATACGCATATGTAAAAAAAAAAAGTCAATATCACAATTATTTTGTGTCTGTAAAGGTAAGATAAACTTGTTTTCTATTTTTTACCGATAATGAGTACATCTTTTAAAATGCCGATAATTAACCATTTTTAGGACGATAGAGGGTGGAACTCAGACCGAGAGATGATAAGAAAAAATAAGGGAAATTTCATCAAGCACTCAATTCACCATATATTACTCTTTTTTTAATTACCTTGAATAATATTAATTCTTTTACTTATTTTATCTCATTACTCAGTTCGTTAATATTTCTAACAAAGATTTAACAATCTCTGTAATTAATTAATTGTCTAATAGAAATTTACCGTATTGAAAATTTTCATAAAATATCCCTTTCGTTTAACTAATTGTAGGTAGTTTAGTCTTTTTTTTCAAGAATATTAATAAAGTAGTTAACGAAATATGTGACAAGATGTTATCTTGTAAAATAAATAAAAACTTGATGTTATCATCTTTAATTTTGAAAACATAGTAGTGTAGTGTGAATTAACCAAAAATTTATGAAGTATTTGATGAAATAAAAAAATAAATAAAAAAGAGCTAACATGCTCAACAATTAGCTATCCAAAAATGGTGTAATGTTGCTGGTGATGGAAGATTAGTATAGCACGGGAAAGAAAACTGAAGAAATTGACTGTTGCTAGAGAACGTGCCCATGCGCTCTCCCTGATAAGCCTCAGACTTATCATGTTTTAGTGTACTTAATTATAAGATTATTAGCCAAATTAAGGTTAGAATAAGTAATATTTATGCTATATTATGTATTAAGTCTATTATTTGTTCAGATTGATGTTTTTATATGTTTTACCATACAAGGAGACATTTCTGACCAAAATGCCGGACATAAGGCCGGATCATACCTGCACGGCACAAGCATGGAGCAGAAAAGCACTCTATGCCGGGTACGGAGCCGGGTATATCCAATCCGGCATGAATGAGAAAAGTCGCCTCGATTGACCAGACGATGGCAGTTAATGACCGTTGCCAAACCAACCTATGCCGGGTATGGTGCCGGACATATACTGTCCGGCACAGGTACCTTTTCGCGCAGATTCGGCGGTTTCGACCGTTAGCAGTTGGGCACGTGGTTATTTTGTGCCGGCTATAATTTGCACGGCATGACATCCGGCAAGAGCAGAATGTGATGCCTATAAATAGGACGAGGGGCTACACTTGTCAACACACTTCAACACCCCTATACACTCCATTCACATCGCCATTTCCGCACTCCTCCAAGGTGTTGGTGTCCAAGGAAGTTCTATGCAACTTTCCACGCGAAGAGAAGAATCCATGGCGGGTTAAGGCTACATCCAATCTTCTTATCTCCTGTGTATTCTCTCTCTTGATCTGTGTGGATGGTGGAGTAGGAATTCCTTGTTTGTTCTTTGGTTAGGGAATGAAACTCTCTTTGTAAAACAATGTGTTCTTCTTAATATAATTTCAAGTTTATTTTGAGTAAGGTTCTTATTGAAAGAGAATTGGTTGATCTCTTTTTCTCTTCATGCAAATCTTACTTGTGGAAGACAAAAACCCAAGTAAGATAGGTTAGACTCTCTTAATGGTCTTCCTACTTCCTTTTTATGAATTAAGAAGTTGGTAGTAAGAGTGAGAATTAACCCACTTTTTCCATTACTTTGTTCATTTCGTGGCATGATATATGCTCGGTCTGTTAATAAGCAATGAGTCTTCTGTTTCCTACCCGGGAACTGGAGAAATAATATGCATTATGACTATGCCGGATGCACTGCCGGGTAGCCAATGTCCGGCATATTCAATGTCTTTGAATATGCCGTGCAAGTGGTATCCGCAGGACACCCGGCGTGTTCAGTGTTGGTTAATTCGAAGGCTTGTGCTTATGTTTCGAGTTCACATTGATGCTTAGATGGTTTTACTCCTTTAATCAAGAATAAATTCATTGTAATTACCATGTAGTTTAGTTAGTTTTAATTAGGTTTAGAATTACATTCAATTTCCCCCTGTCTTAGAATAGGTTATTACCGGGATTAGGACTAATTTTCTATAAGTCCCTTGGGTTCGATACTCTCGGTCGTAATATATTTACACTATACTCCGACCGGGTTTTATTTTGCTACCCGTAGTAGAGTTGTAGGAATAGGTTATTATTTTATTCATTTTATATAGTTTATCCTAACAATTTCTCTGTTAGCACTCCCCCTTGGCGATTTCTTCCCCGGCTTTCGTTTCTCAGCGCCGTTCCTCTGTGTCTCCCCCAGGTTGCCGCCGGTATTGAGCTCCGCCTGGTGCCCCTCCTCACCGCCGGGCCCCCGCCTGGAGGCGCCGGAACCACCAGCTGGGTGCTTCCCCTCTGTTGTTCTCCTTCTGCTAGCCCCCCTTCTGGCCATGGGCAAGCGGCGCCCCGCTACGAGAGCATCCCCAGCCCTGTCTCCTCCGACTTCCAAGGCGACTATCTCCCCTCAAGGCGGCTCCGGCGTCCCTCCTGCTCCCCCCAAGACTGAGCCTCCAGTGCCAGGCAAGCCCTTCTCTTCTCAGGCAGGCGCTCCCCGTTCTTCTTTGGTTCCAGCTCTGCCTCCTCTGGTTTCCAAGGCGGCTTTTTCTTTGAAATACCCAAAGTTTCTAAAGGATGATTTACTTTGTTAATTAGGTCCTAATGAGCTATTAAGCATATTTAAATCCTAATATTGGCATAAGTACACATTAGGACCAGAAAAGTCCTTAATAGCACTTCTTTGTTTTAAAAGTAGCTAGCTAGAATGCTCCAATAACATTGTGACAACCAAGCTAGTAGGTGATGTAGCAGCTAGCTTATGTAGTAAACACACAAGTAGGTGATGCAGCTGCTTGGGGAAGCTAGCAAGCAAGTAGGTGACTCATCAAGATAGCAAGCAAGTAGGTGACTCATCAAGCTAGCAAGCAAGTAGGTGACTCATAAAGCTAGTAAGCAAGTAGGTGACTCAGCAAGCTAGCACGCTAGTAGGACGTCTTAAGTACGACCAAGCTAGTAGGCAAGTAGGACGTCTTTAAGCACGAGGTAGCACAATGAGCTGGCACCTACTAAACACTTGACACATACTATAACCAATAGGAGCTTGACACCTAAGTAGGCTGGTAGGAGGTGGCAACATCCCATTGGAGATGTGACATGGCTTAGAAATCAGCCACACACACCTTTCCTTCACCTTAAGTAACCTAAACCGTCCTCCTTGCTTATATAAACCGTCCCCCACCTCTATTCAGCCATTTAGCACGTTTAGAAGAGAAAGAAAGAGAGAAAGCTTACCACCACCACCTGGCCGAGAGCAAAGAGAAGGAGGAGAGCTACTATCTTCATCTTCTTCCAATCCTAGAGGTAAGGACGTTCTGGTGTGTTCTTCATCCTTTCCTAGTCTATTCTCAACCGAAAACCAGAGGAGAAACCAAGGGAACTCACTCCATTTCCATGTCCATTCTAGGAGCTTAAAAGCTGTCTTAGGGTGTTCTAACTTCTAGCAAGCTTTCCAAGGATTTAAGGAAGGTTTTCTTCAGCAATCTGCAAGGTAACTTCATGGTTACCATCCCTTAATAAATCTGTATGTTTACAGGAGTATTACCCCTATATTATCTAATTAAAATTCGTAGGTATTTATTAGCCTAAAGCTAGAAGAGTTAGAAAAGTGTTTTAAGAAGAAAAGGATGTGTTTACAACCTACCTTTGATTACTGATTGCTTAAGAGCTTGTTTATGGTGTTTTGCTGTTTAGTAAGTGGGAATAACCTAGAGGTAATTATGATTGTTCTGGATGATCTTTCTAATCTGGTGTTGTTATAATCTAGGATAAATGGTGTCTTAAAGAGTTTTGTTTAATCACCAGATTTGTGGGTGGAATTCTAGAGCATTAATCAAGTGTTTTAGGTGCTTAACTAACTAGAACCTATCTGATTATTATGGCCGAGTAACATAGGTGAAAGTATAGAATTTGTTTAAGTTTAAGTGTGATTACTAGAAGAGCTAATCTGGTGAATTAGATGTCTAGTACAACCGCTTTCAGTTGGAAGTTAATTAGTGTAAACTAGATGTGTCCTAGGGCTAAAAACATGATTGTTGATGTTCTGGTCATTAGTAACCTATTATGGCAGAATTGGCCATGAACTATTAAAGAGATGTATAGCATGATTTTAGGATGAATGATAGTTTAAACTAAGCTGGACTTAAGGTCTTAAAGTCTAATATGTTAGGAACTTATATGTACTGTCTTAGAAGGTTGTTTATGGTTGGATTAACTCCTAAGCTAATCTGGTTAATATTGTGTTGTTATGACCGAAAATGTTAGGAACCAATTATGGTTTGATTCAGGTTGTAATCTATAGTTAAATTATGTCTTAAGCTATCTAGATGAGATAGTTAATAAAGAACTGAAATGGATATGATTTGTTTGTTTGATCAAGACTTGGTCTTAAGGTATGATTTATGGTTGTTTGAATTGTTAAGCTGAGATATTTGATGCTGTGTGATCTGGCCGAAGGTGCCATGTAAGATTATGTGATCATAGCCTTTCCTTAAGTGCTGTTTGATTATTGTTATGTCCCTTGTGTTTGAAATTATGAAATGGGCTTTGTTAAGTGACTTGACTATTGATTCTTGTTATACTTTAAATTGTTATATCTGATTAATGAGGATTCAATGAGTAACTCATTGGAATGGATTGTTGAGATATATGGCCATATGTGGAACTTGAGCAGTAATGCCTTCTTATGAATTATTGGACTCATGGTATGCCTTGGGCTCCATGAGATGCTTCATGGTTTCCTACACTATAGTTTAAAGGTACTATAGGGGGTGTGCACATCTTTTAGGGCCTGGAGTGCGTTTGGGAAAGGTTGGATCGCCTCAATGATCGGGATTCGTCCCTTGAACTGATTTGTGTGGAATGGAGAAATTGATGACTAAGGAAAATATGTGAATTGATTAACATGTACTTGTGCAGGTTTGGATGCCTTATTGTTAATGCTTGAACTCTTGGTTGAGCAAAGTTTTGTATATACCATCAAGTACTTTACTAAGTTATTTCTGATGGTAGCTTTGATTTTACTCAGCTTTGCTGATTTTGGCTTTATGCCCTGTGGTCTTTCTTTGTGATTGTATGAATGACCACAGATGCAGGAAATGAAGAAGCTTCTCCTTAGTTGTGGAGACATTCGAGAGTGTGGGCTTTTGGGGCTAGAAGACCATCATTTTATTCTCTCTTGGTTTCTAGACTAATGTATTAGGTTGTTCTATAACCTATGTAATACAAGTTAGTTTGGTTGTAAGTTAAGCCTAAGCATTCACATGGTGTGAGTGTGGCGGTAACGTCCTATAAGACTTATGCTTCCGCTTTATTAATCTGAGCAAGTTTATTATCATATTATGGTTAGTAATTTAGGGGCGTTACAAAGTGGTATCAGAGCATGGTTGCTCGTGATAAGGATTAAAAATGAAATTAGGATGGGATATGGGGCTGTGAGAGTAAGGCACGTGTTTGCTCCTGTTGTGTTAACTAACCTGCAGGAATATGGAGTATAATACTCTTATCTGCTTGATTGTTATTAATGTTTGAGGGAATGTGTATGTGTTAGTAACCCTTTTGTTGCCAAGATTAGATGGCAGCTAATATCCAAGAGATGGCTCAAGCAATGGCTGCAGCAATGGCACAGCTAGAAGCAAACAGGAATAATGTTATGCGTCAGATAACTGCGATAAAACCTGAGAGTTTCCATGGGCAGGAAGATCCTCAGATTCTAGAGGGATGGCTACGAGAATTTGATAAAGTCTTTGAGGCAGTGGGCTGCCCCGAAGATAGAAAGGTAGGATGTGCTGCCTATTACTTCAAAGATGAAGCAGACCTATGGTGGGGAGCTGTAAAAGAGGGCTGTCTTCAACAACCTGGTTTTGGATGGATGGAATTGAAAACATTGATGAGGACTCGCTTTTACCCGGATCATCTAAAAGAGAAGAAGCAACAAGAATTTCTAAACCTGCAACAACGATCTATGTCGGTAGCTGAGTACCGGACCAGATTTCTGGAACTAGCTAGGTTCGCTCCAAACCTAGTCCCTGATGAAGAATCTAAGGCAAGAAAATTTAGACTTGGGCTGAATTTTCGAATTCGGGAGTTCATGGCGGGATCAACTTATGAAACATTACAAGAAGCTTATGAGAAGGCTGCCAGCATTGAGATGGTACAGCATGAAAGAAGGGAGTTCCATGAAGGGAAGAAAAAGAGGCCCTTTGGTGGACCAGCTGAGGGGTCGGATGTAAAGAAGCCCAATCTCAATCAAAAGACAAGATTCAGTGGAGGTATCCAGAGCAAGGGTAAGGAGACATCTTCCACAGCACCAAGTGGAAGAACTTATAACTGTAGGAGATGTCAGAAGAATCATCCTGGAAAAGATTGTGAAGGGAGGTTCGTGACTTGTAACCACTGTGGAAAGCTGGGGCATCGGGCCTATGAATGTTTCCGAAACCCTGAGTCAAGAAGCTTCAGGAAAGGCATGCCACCGGTTAGCCAGACAAACTCTAATACCTTTAAAGCAGCTTCTGGAGTTGGTGGTGGACAAAGTAGCAGTAAAGGGGCTGAAAAGAATGAGAACAAGTACAAGAAGTCTGGAGCCCTGAATGTGATGAATGAATCAGAGGCTAGAGCTCAGGGAAATGTCATTACAGGTATTTTCCCTGTTCATGGATTAGAAGCACATGTTTTATTCGACTCCGGTGCCACATACTCTTTTGTTTCTACTGCTTTCATGAGGAAATTGAAATTGTCCAGTAGTTCTTGTGTGACAATACCATCGGGGGAAAAGATAAAATGCTCTGAGATTATAGAGAGCGCGAATATTCTTGTTAAAGAAGTAGGTTTCCCTGCTGACTTGGTAGTATTTGAAGGCTTGGAATTTGATATTATATTGGGGATGGATTGGCTGCAACGGTACAAAGGGCGGTTAGATTGTTACGAACAACGGATTTTGTTAAAGAGTCCTTCAGAGCAACGGGTATGATACATGAAGATAGTAAGGCAGCCAAAGGTGAAGATCATTTCTGCCATCTCCATGGCAGCAGAAGTAGAAAAGGAAAACAAGTGTACTTGTGTTATGTACGAGATCTAAATGAAAAGAGAAATCAGCTTTCTGAAATTCCTATTGTTGCTGAGTACCCGATGTTCCCAGAAGAGATTCCTGGAATGCCACCCAAAAGAGAAGTTGAATTTTGCATTGACTTAGTGCCAGGAACCGGACCAATAGCAAAAGCACCTTATCGAATGGCACCAGTGGAGATGAAGGAATTAAAAGCTCAGTTAGAGGAGTTATTGGAGAAAGGGTATATAAAACCTAGTGTATCACCCTGGGGTGCTCCAGTTCTGTTTGTAAAGAAGAAGGATGGGGGCCTTCGACTCTGCATTGACTACAGGGAACTAAACAAAGTAACCATTAAGAAAAGTATCCACTACCTCGAATTGATGATTTGTTTGATCAATTGAAGGGAGCTAGTGTGTTCTCCAAAATTGATTTAAGATCGGCTACCACCAGATAAGGGTAGCTGAGCAATATTCCAAAGACATTTCGAACGAGGTATGGCCATTAAATTTACGGTAATGCCGTTTGGCCTAACTAATGCTCCTGCGGTGTTTATGGATCTCATGAACCGGGTCTTTAGTCAATATTTGGATAGTTTTGTTGTGGTGTTTATTGATGATATCTTGATTTACTCCAAGAACCAGGAAGATCATGCCGAGCATTTAAGAAAGGTGTTAGAATTACTACAAGTGCATAAGTTATATGCAAAACTGTCTAAATGTGATTTTTGGTTGAAAGAAGTGGCTTTCTTGGGCCATATTATCTCAAGTGAAGGTATAGCAGTAGATCCTTCAAAGATTGAAGCTGTTAAGGAATGGCCTCGTCCTACCAATGTTACAGAGGTTAGAAGTTTTCTAGGGCTTGCGGGCTATTATAGGAGATTTGTCAAGGATTTCTCCAAAATTGCTAGGCCATTGACGAATTATGAAGAAATCTGTTGGATTTGAGTGGAGTGACCAATGTGAGCAGTCATTCCAGCAACTAAAGACTAGATTAACTACTGCTCCAGTGTTAACATTACCAGAAGGAGTGGATGGCCTGGAGGTCTACTGTGATGCCTCGAAGTTTGGTTTGGGTTGTTCTAATGCAAAATAGGCGAGTGATAGCCTATGCTTCTAGGCAATTGAAGAAACATGAAGAAAATTACCCCACTCATGACCTTGAGCTTGCAGCAGTAGTATTTGCTCTGAAATCTGGAGACATTATTTATATGGAGTCACTTGCAAAATCTTCACCGACCATAAGAGCTTAAAATATATATTCACTCAAAAGGAGCTGAATATGAGGCAGAGAAGATGGTTAGAGTTTGTCAAAGATTATGATCTGGATATTCAATACCACGAAGGCAGAGCAAACCTTGTAGCTGATGCTTTAAGCAGAAAAAGAAGTCATTCAACAGCAGCCATGTGGATCCTCCCAGATAAGTTGTATGAAGATATTCGTAGGCTTAACATGGAGTTAGTAGTTAGTGGAGAAGAAGCAAAATCAAGTAGTCTACACCAAATGTCCATTTCTCTGGATATATTCGAAGAGATCCGGAAAGACCAATCAGGGGATGAGAAACTTGAACAAATCAAGAGGAAAATTACAGAAGGGAAAGCTACAGATTTTAAGATCCATAAAGATGGAAGTTTAAGGTTCAAAGGTCGGTGGTGCATTCCTAAGAGCTGTGGGGAGATCAAGAACAAGTTGATGCAAGAAGCCCATCAATCACCCTACTCCATACATCCAGGAGGTAATAAGTTGTATAAGGATTTAAAGAAACAGTTTTGGTGGCCAGGAATGAAACGTGAAGTTGCTGAGTTTGTAGCTAGATGTTTAACTTGCCAGAAAGTAAAGTTTGAGCATAGTCGACCAGGAGGCTTAGTGCAACCATTGGAAGTACCAGCTTGGAAATGGGATTCCATATCTATGGATTTTATAGTGGGACTACCTTTAACTAGGTCAGGAATGAATCAAATTTGGGTTGTTGTGGATCGACTCACCAAAACAGCCAGATTTATACCAATGCGAGATACTTGGACAATGGATAAGTTAGTTGCTACTTACATCAAGGAAATTGTCAGATATCATGGAGTTCCTACAAGTATAGTATCTGATAGGGATTCTAGGTTTCAAAGTCGTTTCTGGCAGAGCTTTCAGAAAGCTATGGGTTCTCAGTTAAAGTTCAGTACTGCCTTTCACCCCGCAACAGATGGACAAACAGAAAGAACAATTCAAACATTAGAAGATATGTTGAGAGCTTGTATTATGGACTACCAAGGTACGTGGACTGATCATCTCCATTTGATAGAATTTTCATACAACAACAGTTACCATAGTAGCATTGGAATGGCTCCATATGAAGCTTTATATGGAAGAAAGTGTAGAACTCCACTATGTTGGGATGACATCTCAGAAACAGTTTTGTTAGGACCAGAAATGATTGAAAACATGATTCAGCAAGTGAAACTCATCCAGCAAAGGATGAAAGCTGCACAGGATCGACAAAAGTCCTATGCTGATAAAAAGAGAAAGTTTCTGGAATTTACAGCGGGAGAGAAAGTATTCTTGAAGGTATCTCCAACCAAGGGAGTCATGAGATTTGGGAAGAAAGGAAAGCTTAGCCCTAAATACATTGGCCCATATGAAATTTTAGAACGAGTGGGAACTTTGGCATACCGATTAGCATTACCAACAGAATTAGACAAGGTACACAATGTTTTCCATGTTTCTCAGTTGAAGAAGTACATACACGATCCATCTCATGTCATCCAACCTGAAAAAGTTCAGATTGACCCATCTTTGTCATATGAGGAGGTTCCAATACAAATATTGGACACAAAGGTCAGAGAGACACGTCAAACTACGAAAATGGTGAAAGTCCTTTGGACCAACCATAAAATTGAGGAAGCAACCTGGGAAACAGAGGATTTTATGAGAACAAGATACCCAGAACTTTTTGATGAATCCTAGGTAACATTTATAGTTACGAGGTCGTAACTTAAAATTTAGGGGGAGTGACTTCGATACTCTTATTCTTGATATCTTTGGTATGAATATGTTAAGACCCTTTTTCATGAATGTTCTTCTGTTATGCTTGATTACTTGGTGTGAATACTTAATGTTTATTAGTTGCATTATAGTTTTAATGTATGAATGATCTTGGGAATAGTTGGAGCTTCGGGGTCGAAGCTTTTCTTAAGGGGGAGTGAATGAAATACCCAAAGTTTCTAAAGGATGATTTACTTTGCTAATTAGGTCTTAATGAGCTATTAAGCATATTTAAATCCTAATATTGGCATAAGTACACATTTGGACCAGAAAAGTCCTTAATAGCACTTCTTGTATTGTTTTAAAAGTAGCTAGCTAGAATGCTCCAATAACATTGTGACAACCAAGCTAGTAGGTGATGCAGCAGCTAGCTTATGTAGTAAACACACAAGTAGGTGATGCAGCTGCTTAGGCAAGCTAGCAAGCAAGTAGGTGACTCATCAAGCTAGCAAGCAAGTAGGTGACTCATCAAGCTAGTAAGCAAGTAGGTGACTCATCAAGCTAGTAGCAAGTAGGTGACAAGCAGCTAGTAGGACGTCTTAAGCACGACCAAGCTAGTAGGCAAGTAGGACGTCTTTAAGCACGAGGTGGCATGATGAGTTGGCACCTACTTAAACACTTGACACATACTATAACCAATAGGAGCTTGACACCTAAGTAGGCTGGTAGGAGGTGGCAACATCCCATTGGAGACGTGACATGGCTTAGAAATCAGCCACACACCTTTCCTTCACCTTAAGCAACCTAAACCGTCCTCCTTGCTTATATAAACCGTCCCCCACCTCATTCAGCCATTTAGCACGTTTAGAAGAGAAAAGAAAGAGAGGAAAGCTTACCACCACCACCTGGCCGAGAGCAAAGAGAAGGAGGAGAGCTACTATCTTCATCTTCTTCCAATCTAGAGGTAAGGACGTTCTGGTGTGTTCTTCATCCTTTCCTAGTCTATTCTCAACCGAAAACCAGAGGAGAAACCAAGGGAACTCACTCCATTTCCATGTCCATTCTAGGAGCTTAAAATGTCTTAGGGTGTTCTAACTTCTAGCAAGCTTTCCAAGGATTTAAGGAAGGTTTTCTTCAGCAATCTGCAAGGTAACTTCATGGTTACCATCCCTTAATAAATCTGTATGTTTACAGGAGTATTACCCCTATATTATCTAATTAAAATTCGTAGGTATTTATTAGCCTAAAGCTAGAAGAGTTAGAAAAGTGTTTTAAGGAAGAAAAGGATGTGTTTACAACCTACCTTTGATTACTGATTGCTTAAGAGCTTGTTTATGGTGTTTTGCTGCTGTTTAGTAAGTGGGAATACCTAGAGGTAATTATGATTGTTCTGGATGATCTTTAGTCTAATCTGGTGTTGTTATAATCTAGGATAAATGGTGTCTTAAAGAGTTTTGTTTAATCACCAGATTTGTGGGTGGAATTCTAGAGCATTAATCAAGTGTTTTAGGTGCTTAACTAACCTAGAACCTATCTGATTATTATGGCTGAGTAACATAGGTGAAAGTATAGAATTTTTAAGTGTTAAGTGTGATTACTAGAAGAGCTAATCTGGTGAATTAGATGTCTAGTACAACCGCTTTCAGTTGGAAGTTAATTAGTGTAAACTAGATGTGTCCTAGGGCTAAAAACATGATTGTTGATTGTTCTGGTCATTAGTAACCTATTATGGCAGAATTGGCCATGAACTATTAAAGAGATGTATAGCATGATTTTAGGATGAATATGATAGTTTAAACTAAGCTGGACTTAAGGTCTTAAAGTCTAATATGTTAGGAACTTATATGTACTGTCTTAGAAGGTTGTTTATGGTTGGATTAACTCCTAAGCTAATCTGGTTAATATTGTGTTGTTATGACCGAAAATGTTAGGAACCAATTATGGTTTGATTCAGGTTGTAATCTATAGTTAAATTATGTCTTAAGCTATCTAGATGAGATAGTTAATAAGAACTGAAATGGATATGATTTGTTTGTTTGATCAAGACTTGGTCTTAAGGTATGATTTATGGTTGTTTGAATTGTTAAGCTGAGATATTTGATGTTGTGATCTGGCCGAAGGTGCCATGTAAGATTATGTGATCATAGCCTTTCCTTAAGTGCTGTTTGATTATTTATGTCCCTTGTGTTTGAAATTATGAAATGGGCTTTGTTAAGTGACTTGACTGTTGATTCTTGTTATACTTTAAATTGTTATATTCTGATTAATGAGGATTCAATGAGTAACTCATTGGAATGGATTGTTGAGATATATGGCCATATGTGGAACTTGAGCAGTAACTGCCTTCTTGAATTATTGGACTCATGGTATGCCTTGGGCTCCATGAGATGCTTCATGGTTTCCTACACTATAGTTTAAAGGTACTATAGGGGGTGTGCACATCTTTTAGGGCCTGGAGTGCGTTTGGGAAAGGTTGGATCGCCTCAATGATCGGGATTCGTCCCTTGAACTGATTTGTGTGGAATGGAGAAATTGATGACTAAGGAAAATATGTGAATTGATTAACATGTACTTGTGCAGGTTTGGATGCCTTATTGTTAATGCTTGAACTCTTGGTTGAGCAAAGTTTGTGTATATACCATCAAGTACTTTACTAAGTTATTTTCTGATGGTAGCTTTGATTTTACTCAGCTTTGCTGATTTTTGGCTTTATGCCCTGTGGTCTTTTCTTTGTGATTGTATGAATGACCACAGATGCAGGAAATGAAGAAGCTTCTCCTTAGTTGTGGAGACATTCGAGAGTGTGGGCTTTTGGGGCTAGAAGACCATCATTTTATTCTCTCTTGGTTTCTAGACTAATGTATTAGGTTGTTCTATAACCTATGTAATACAAGTTAGTTTGGTTGTAAGTTAAGCCTAAGCATTCACATGGTTGTGAGTGTGGCGGTAACGTCCTATAAGACTTATGCTTCCGCTTTATTAATCTGAGCAAGTTTATTATCATATTATGGTTAGTAATTTAGGGGCGCTACATTCCTCCTCTGGGTGGCTCCGACGATTGTTCACCTCTTCCCCGTCAGAGCCCTTGCACTGGCCCTGCTGTTGCGCTCTACCCTCTGCCAATCCCTCCCCTTTCTTCGTCGACTGCTGCCCCGGTCCTCAGCTCCCCGCCCCAGCTTTCCAGAGCTAGCGCCCCTGCCCCCAGGGTCGAGGTTCTGCGTCGGTGGTCCCCAGGCCAGGAGCAATCCTCTCTGCTTCTGTTTGCGGTGGCTCCCCCTCTGCTGGTGCCGGCAGTCTTTGACTTCTGAGCGAATGAGATTTCATTGGAAGTTGCTCTTCCTCCTCTCCTAGCCAACGTGGTGTCAGGTCTGTTTAGAAGGATAGGTTCCCTCCCCTGCCGTCTTCCGTTAGCCAGGCCCCTTCAATACCACTTCAGGTAAGGGAGCTCTCCCGATAGCCTCAGGAGGCTCTAAATCTCATAACTCTTCCTCTTTTCTTGACAAATTGCTCACCAAACATTACAATTATGCTGGGATTTCTTTGCGTGATGATGCTTGTACCGCTACTGAGAATAATTCTCCATTTGTTTCAACAGTGGAGGAGGACATGGAATCTGAAATATCTTATTGAGAAAACTCGCTTGTTAGGTATATTTAGGGGAAGAAGTTCGGGTATAATCTGGTTAGGGATTATGTGGCCAGGGCTTGGAACTTTATACCCCCCCCCCCCCCCCGAAGTCCTTCTTCATGAGGAAGGATGGTTCATATTCAGATTTGATAAGATAGAAGACCTCCAAGTTGTCTTGAACAAGGGGCCTTGGCTTCTAAACTCCTCCCCTCTTGTCCTAAAGAAATGGTCCCCAGACTTCTTCTTTAATCCTAAGGACCTGAACCGTATTCCGGTTTGGATCCAACTTCCAAAACTCCCCATCACTCTGTGGTCCCGTTCTAGTATATCCAAGAGTTGTGCCAAAATTGGAACCCTCTGCACACAGATCAATCCACAGCCGATAAATCCCGTATTTCCTTTGCGAGAGTCCTCGTGGAAGTCGATTTCAGCCATGATCTTGCGCGGGAGGTAGATATTCGCTCCCCCGCGGCTCCTTTCTCCAGCCTGTTGTCTTTGAATGGGAACCCATCACCTGTTCGTTCTGTAAGAAATTCGGGCATCCAGCTCATGGTGCCCCTCTCCTCCTAAAATCAAAGCAGCCCCCCTCAAAAACCAGACAACGCCCTCCTCCCTCCTCAAAACTCCTTCCCCTCCTTCCCCCCCCCTCCCCCCAAAGCAAACCCCCTCTCTTCCTCTAAGGCCCTTGATCTGCCTCCCAAATCCCATAAGCCCCCCATCCTCACCCCTGGTTCCCCCAAGCCCATGCTCCCCAGAACTGCCTCGTTCCCCTCCTTATCCTCCATGTCTCCTTCTCTACACCTTGTTCTGAACACTCCCCACAAAACTTTTGGCAGACTATTCACCCTCCAAGAAGTCCCCACCTCACCTCCTCCCCCCTATGACGGATTTGCCCTTCTTACATCCAATTCTTTCTCCTCCTTTGGCCGTGACTCTAAGGCCCCCCCTCCTCCCTCCCCAACCCTCTCATGATCATTCTGTATGGAACGTTAGGGGTTGCAATGACCCCTGTAAGATTTGAGAAATTCTACAATTTGCTAGAACTAATAATGTTTGTGTTCTTGGCTTACTTGAAACCCGTGTCTCTCCCCAACTCCTCTATTCTACATCGACATTTCTCTTCCTGAAGCATTCTTGACAACTACTCGGCCCACCCTAATGGGCGCATGTGGATTCTCTTTGACTCCTCTTCCATAAACCTCTCCCCCCACCACATCTCAGCCCAAATGCTCTCCTGTGATGCCTCTCCTAGGGGCTATAACCGTTTCACTCTATCTATGTTTATGGGAGTAGCAACCAATCTTCGTTCCCAGCTATGAAACGATATTAAGGGGCTTAGCAACATTACGACGGGACCATGGGTTGTCGCTGGGGACTTTAACAATATTCTCTATACAGAAGACCACCTTAGCTGTCGATCCTCCTCCCCTAGAGACTGTGAAGGTTTTGGGGACTGCGTGATCCATGCAGAGATTAATGACCTTCGCTATTATGGTCGTTTCTACACTTGGTGGAACAACCAGCTTGATCACGATCTTGTCGTGGGGGTAAATCGCAGAGTTCTCGTCAGTGAAGATTGGATCGGCCACTTCCCCCTTAGCTCGGCTACTTTCCTCCCCCCTCTCATCTCATACCACACCGCCATGCTTCTCTCCATCTACACAGGCCCTCCCACACTTTCAAATCCTTTAAATTCCTCAATATCTGGGCCAAAGATCCTGCCTTTCTCCCCCTTGTACGTCATGCTTGGAAGGAGTCGATTCCTGGAGGTAGAATGTTCTCCTTCATCAAGCGCCTTAGGCTTCTTAAAACCAAGCTTTCTTCTCTGCACAAAGTTTGAATACAACTCTCTTTTCCTGAATCCCAATCCTCAGAGATGAGTTAATGATAGCCCAACAACAGCTTGACCTCGCCCTTGGAATCCCTCCCTCATCCATAAGGAAAAATCCCTTCGGCACGACCTTCGGGGCGAAACCACCAGAACAGCTCATCCTGCGTAAGCTAGCTAAGACCCTCTGGCTTAAGCTTGCTGACTCTAATAACGCTTTCCTTCCATAGGCCATCAAAACAAGACGTAACAAAAACTCAATTGTTAAGTTACAGAACGAGCTCGGGGTCGACCTGACTTCTCCTAACGATTTGCTGATTTGTCTCATTTCCCATTTCCAACGCACGTTGGCACCTCTTCCCCTCCACCCAGTTCTCTCTTGATCTGCACCTAGATATTCTAGGACCCTTGACCATTCTTCTTGGCCCTCCCTTCTCCGCCCGGTGAGTAACCTAGATATAAAATATGTTGTCTTCTCTATCGGTAATGACAAGCCCATGGCCCGGATGGCTACTCGCTTGCTTCTTCAAAACCACCTGGCCTATAATGGCGGGATATGTTTGCCATCAAAGCTTCTTTCACCACGGAAGACTTCTGAGAGAGATTAACACCACCCTAACTCACCTTGATTCCTAAATCCGATGTGGCTTCCACCCCTACAGACTATAGACCGATCTCCTGTTATAACACTATCTTTAAAATTATTAGTAAGATCTTGGCTGATAGGATCAAGGGCGTCCTCCCAGATTAATTAAGAACGGTCAGGGTGCTTTCGTCAAAGGGCACCAATTCTGACGACAACATTAAACCTTGCTCGTGCCTCATGAAACATATCAAAGGGCTCACATCTCGCCCCGTTTGTATGATGAAGATGGATATTCGTAAGCCTTCGACACGGTTGATTGGTCCTTCCTAGGCGATACTCTCAAATTCTTAAATCACCCCACCCCCCCCCCCCCCATGTTTACCAACTGGATCATGCAATGTGTTACCACCACTTCCTTTTTCCATCAACTCAACGGGGCTCCTAGGGGTTTCTTTCAAAGGTAAGAGAGGCCTACACGGTGACCCATCTCCCCCTACCTTTTTGTTCTGGTCATGGACTTGCTTTCTTGTCTCCTTGACAAGCTCCCCAAAATCCTAATTTTCACTTCCATCCCTCTGCGCAGCCCTTCATCTCTCCCACCTGTTTTTTGCAGATGACACCCTCCTTTTCTGCAAGGGGGGATCAAATCTCTATCTCCCTTATGCTCAACTCGGTCCACCTCTTTTCGGAGGCTTCCGGGCTCAAGCTCAACCCATGTAAATCCGACATCTTCCGTGGAGGGATCTCCCCCTCGCTAACTAACTCCATCCTTGCAGCCACCGGCTTCAATCTGGGTGCATTCCCCTTTCACTATCTTGGTATCCCTATTTCTACAAGAAAACCCCGTAAATCTGATTTTGCTCCCTTGATTGATAGCATCTATAAGGCCATCACTTCCTAGGGAGGTAAACACCTCTCCTTTGCTGGGCGTCTCACCCTTATCCAAAGCTGCATGTACGGCATCATTGGGTTTTGGGCCTCCTGCGTTCAATCCCAAAAAACATCATTCAAAATATTGTCAAAAAGCTGCGCTCGTTCCTCTGGTCTGGTGACGGCAAGAGCAGCCCCACCCCCTGTAGCTTGGAGCACTATTTGCCACCAGAAAATCCATGGAGGGCTTGACCTTAAAGATATCCATAAATGGAACATGTGTCTCCTGACCAAAATCATTATGGTTATCTCTAACAATTTCGAGAGAATCTGGATCCAATGGATCCATAGTGTTTTCCTAAGGGGATTAGCTTCTGGACTAAAGCCCCTAAAGGGGACGATCCTTGGATCTGGAAATCCATTTTCCATGCTCGGGACTGGTGGATCACACAATGTGGCTCCACCTCAGATGCCACATCTCTCCTCCTCTCCTATCCTCTTAGGTCCAGGGTCAACTCCCTTTATCATGATACCCTGGGCACTAGGCACCCCTTCATCTGGTTTAATATTTGTTGGAAATCTTGGGCTCTGCCTAAAGCCAAGTTCATCCTTTGGGTTACGCTCAGGGGTAGGCTCAAGACTTGTGACAAATTGCAATCCGGGGTATTAATCTTGCTAACAGATGTTGGCTCTGTGAGCGGGCTCCAGAGACCAGTACCCATCTTTTATTTTTTTGCAATGTTTTCCGCAGGATTTGGTGGAGTGTATGCGATTGGCTACAGATAGGCACCAACGGAACCAGTCTCTCTAGCTGCTCCTTTTGGCTCTCTAGCTACTGTAAAAGGAGAAGACCTAAAGACCTTGTGAGATGAGCTGTCATCGCCAATACAGTATACTTCGTGTGGATTGAAAGATGCAAGATAGCTATGGCTAACCAATCAAGAGATCCCTCCCACGTTGTTGCGGAAATCAAGCGTGCAACCAAAGCGAGCATCTGGATGAAGTCCCCAACCTACCGTGACTCAGACTGGCTTGATAGGGTCCTATCCTCCTAGCTTTAGGGGGCCCTCTGAGATGTATAGTTGGCTACCCTAGTTCCTTAGGGTTTTTGTTCACTGGATGGCCTGATGCATCCCTTTTGTATTTTGATGTCACTTGCACATATGTATATCCCTGGCAATCTGATATATATAGGTCCACTATATATCACCTTTTGTAAAAACGTTCATCATTATTTATGCTATTTACCTTATTCCAAAAAAAAAACTTATTGAACAAATCAACCGAAAAAACATGCTACCAGTGCGACCCTCATAAACAGCGAGAGTCGGGAGAAAATTATATATATCCGTCAACCGTCAACCATATAAATCATCAAGACATAAAAAAATTATAAAAATTATATTTATGTCAACATGGTAGGTGCTCAATCAAATTTGGAGCCATGGTGCTCTGATCATATTCTAAAGTATGGTGCTAAAAAGTAAAATGTTTTATGTCTTCTCGTTGTGATGGGGAAGGATCATAAAGACATCCCTCGAGGTCATATCTAGGGCCAGAACACTCCAAAGAAGATATCAGGTTATAGGGATTAGGATTGAGCTCTAAGAACTCGTCAAAGAGGTCTATTTTTGTTGAGAATAACAGAGATTGATCAATGGGTCACCCCGTTGGAAGGGGTGGGTATCATCTTTTTTTTTCTATCAGCGGGCTACAAATATAGCAATTAACCAAAAACTGGTTTATACAATTAGGATTTCTCCCAGCCAGGAGGACATTTAACTCAAAAACAAAAATACAACAATTCAAAGAATTGACATAACAAGGCAATAAACTCGGTCGCACTATTCTTGAAGCCTATGCACTTTGGCTGATCTAGCATTCCTTCCAAATCTTCTTAGCAAGACTGATCTTTGCATGTTGCTCACTATCTCTAATTTGTCAAAATATTGCCTCCTTTTTTGACGTTCTTCAAGTTTTCGACTACAACCTTACACTTTAGATAGTTTACTCTTCATTCGGTTCGCTTTCAATTCTTGTTTGTTCTTCTAGCCTTACCACATTGCCTTAGTATACGATCAATGTTGGCAAGAGACTTGTTTGGATATGGATAGTTGATCTGTAGGTGTTGGCCATATTTAAAGCATTGTCTTGCTTTAGCTGATGGTCTGACACAGGTGTGTTTGCTCTTCCTTACACGTTGCTTGTTGTGTTTGACGTTCTGTGAATCTGTTTTATTTGGTGAAATATCGACTTGTAAATCAATTCCTGGAAGGGTTCTCGAATAAATTGAGGTGGCTGCCCCTTATTTGGGCTAATAACCAGACCAATGCTACTTGACTGATTCTCTTTTTGATCTTGAACTGTCGACAAAAAATCTGAAGCGTTATACTCATGGGTTACCTGTGGTACCACTTGCCAATTATGGTTTTGTTCTATGAGAGGTGTCAGTTCATATTCATCTTCCATATTTGATGAACTATCTGAGTTGGAGTCTTCTTGTATGCGGCTTCCTATTATTATTATAATTATTTGCACAAGGAAGAGAAATGGGCGATTGGGTATGTCTTTCGGCCGCCTCCTCTTGATCTTTGTACCTTGTGGAAATATTATAATAATTATCAGATAAGGATGGGAACTTTAATCGGCAACTCAAGCTCCTCACCACACGTAATAAAGTAGTTTTCATTTCCTGACAAAATCCTTTCCTTGCCGGTCGTATCATCTGCAACAAAAAGATAAGAGATATGAAATGTCATCCTGGAATAGTGGAAGCGGAAGCTGAGGCACGAAAGATCTCTGTAACAACTATAAAGAGGTAAGGAGGTAGTGAATCACTTTGACAAAACCCTCGCTTACCCTTTAAAGCATCTAAATTGTTGATATTAATTAAGGGAGAATGAGGTAGTACTAGTGACTCACTGTATAATCCACTCAACAAATATGGGGAAAACTATGTCACCTGCACGAAGTCTCAATCAACCGAGTGCAGGCCTTTAGGATAGCAATTGTCATGAGTATTTTTCCAAAAATAAAATTTTTCGCTTGGAAGCCAGGTCCAGCAGTATGCATAGCACACATTTCACACGCAAGCACATGCATCAATCGACAAGGAACAACATCTAGGCAACCAAACAAGTAACACTCATGATCGGCGTCGGGCCAAGGCCCGACCAGCCTAACCGAGCCAACCCTTGTGCCACAAGCATGACTAAGGGTGGTCTTGAACCCCCACGGTGAGTTCCCTCATCCCCCTCACACCCCTTTGCCCAAAGGCATGGATGTGCGGGGCACTCCAACGAATGAACACCTTCCCTAGTGGAGCAGCCCCAGTGCCAAGCACCTTCAGTAGGGACATACCAGCGCGGGCAACGTTGTGCACTCACCACACCACCATCTTGGACCATCTTGGCCATGCCGGACACAAGTCCTAACGTAGTGTGTCGCCTCTCGCACTCCCGCACTTGCCCATGTGCGGAACCAGTCATACGACAAGCGCACACTGGCACAACTTAACATTAGGGACACCGGCAGGTGGGGCAAGGCCCCACAGCCGTTGGAGCCCACTACCCGAGCTAGAGGTAGTAGGAAGGCTGCCAATAGGCATGTTCTAGGCACTCATGTGTCTAGCCGGGTGCTCTCCAGGCAGCCCGGGGTGACCCACGACTAGTTCACCTAGCCGCCGGTGTGGCCCCATGGGCTCAACCACCGCCAAGGAGTCCAAGTGTCCCGACCCCCATTCATGGGTAAAATATAGCCTTTGAGGCCTTCGGGCACTTAGGTGCCCAGCCGGGACACAGCCGTGTAGGCTGCCGGGGGCAGGCCAGGCAGAGACTAACCAGCCCCCTAAAGAGGTTAATGTACCTTTCAGGCCAGACCATACCCAGACATGCCCCTTTGCAGCCAAATCCCAGCATAGTCATGGGACACTTCAAAATTCACTAAAATCAGATGCAAGCTCCAATTGCCACGAAACTTTGCCAACATATCTTATTAGTCAAGGGTGACCTTCGGCTTTCTTAGGTGCTCAGCAAAGTTGTCAAGATCCCACACCCACCGTTTTGAGCCACCTTCATATCGGCTGCATCACGGTGCCTGTGGCAGTGCCCGGGGTTCCTGCGGCAGTGCCCAGGGTGCCTGCGGCAGTGCCCAGGGTTCCCGCGGCAGTGCCCAGACGACACTGGGTGCCTGCAGCTGTTCCCCAGGCACCGACTTCCTGCAGCATCAGGCACGGGGTGCCCCAGACAAAGTCTAGGTGCCTGCGACACCACCCAGTTGTGCTCACAGACACACACAAGGTTCGCGCGGCATCGGCTGCGCACAACAAGGGTCGTGTGTCCTCGGCATCACGCCTCTAGGCCTGACCCTCGGGCCAACCCCAAAGGGTTGGGCCATGTCCGTGGCACTTGCACAAGGCATACCATTTAAGTTTCCATCACATGCATCTAGACAAGGCCAACGACAAGGCATATCATAGCTGTCAAGCTGCTTGCCCAAAAATATTCATGACAAACCCTTCCCCCGTTAAAGTATTTGTCGTCCTCGGCAAAGTTCTCTTGGGAGTAGTGGTTGTCTTTGCTTGGTTCCCTGTTTAGTTCAATCAGCATCAACTGCCACAAGTCGTACCAACTTGTGCGGACTGCACTGACCCACACCTGGTCTTGTGCAAGAATTGGGCAACCGGTGCCTTTGCACACTACCCCCGTGTGCGGTCGCATCTGCCCACCTGGCTGCGACACTTAATCACTGGCACACTGGCACACTGCCCTCTCACGCAACCCAGCGTGACCAACGCCGACCCTACTCGGTCGCGTATGAAAGTATGGCAACCTAAACCATTTCACGCACACATGCATGACCAGCGTCAACTCCACTCGTTGCACGTTGATAGCCCAACACCACGTGTTGGTTCACATACTCATGTGCGACCAGCATCAGCTTATCCTGCTGCATGCTGAAACAACGGCACCCATTGCCGCCATACCCCTGGCCAGGGAGATCAACGTGAACCCACTCGGTTCCTCGTTGCAACTTGGCACCACGTGCCATCTTGCGCACCTCTAGCGCATCCAGCATCAGCACCCCCCCCGCTGTATGCTGACAACCCGGCATCACATGCCGACTCACGCTCTCACCAGCGTGTTTGACGATAACCCACCCGGTTGTACGCCACCAATTCCGGCACTTGGAACGTCCTCGACAGCACAATCCGTGCCAGCTTACCGAATTATCCCATAGGAACCCGACGTCCCGTGCCAAGCCACGCATAACCAGCGAGGCCAGCGCCAATCTACCTGATTGCGCGCTACTAAAAATAGCACATCTTGTGATACCACCGTACAAGCACGGTCGACAAAACCTACCTGGCGTCAAGCTGGAAACCCAGCGTCACAACTACTACTCCCGTATTCATGTACCCATCATGGCCTAGCTTTCCCATTTCCAGCTTGGGTCCAAGTACTTTTCTAAACATAACACAAAATTAGGGAAAAGTAATTAAGGATCCAAGAGAAAGTTCATCGGGGACGCCATCGGTCCATTGTAATTTCCATTAACTTTGAAAAGTCATTACAATATTTCAACTATGTTACATGGGTCAATACACAAAATGGGTACAGTTGAAATACCCCGAACTTGAATATAGGGATTAAAATTAATCTAATACATATTTAAGAGCTTAATAATGCTTACGTAATATTGGTAAGGAAAAATAAATCCAAAAGAAATAAGGAAACGCTTAAAAAGCGAAAAACGCTAAATCAAGCGTTAACTAACCAACCAAGGAGGTAGGAGACCTCGGTTAGCGTATTATAAGGATTCTAAAGGCTTAATTAAGTCTAAATAATATTAGGGAATGAATCCCAAAGAAAACGGATCCTTAAAATGGATTAAAAAACGCTAATGAACATTAAAGCGCGTTTTTCGAGGTAACCGAGAAAACGTGTCTTTAAGCGGGTCAAATAGACTCGTAACAATTTTGGTCAACCAAAGTCATTAATAAACATTAGTGAAGGTCTAGAGCCAATAAAAATAATAAAACGAGAAAATAGTAAAAAAAAACTGTCAAAAACGGGAAGTTGTGGGGTAAAGCATAAATAAACCAAACTAGTGTGTCCACTTTCACAAATAAAATTTTAAAAACCCAATTGGGCTGTGTGTGTGTCCGAACTCCCCCTCTCTCACACACTCCTTAATCTCCCGCTTATGAGCAAAAGGACAAAAGAAATAAAAATACAAAAAGTAAACACTCACCTTTATTCTCTCTCTCCTCTCACTTTTTTTCTTCTTCTTCCTCACCTCTCTCCACCGATTTTATTCCCTCTCTCTCTCTCTCGATGCTGGGCGAAAATGGAGCCCCTCCATGGCTGCCTCTACTTCCCTCCTTGTACAAGCTCCATTTATGCTCCAAACTCAAAATTAATTACACATTTGTAATCCCCTCATCCTCCTCTATCATCCTCTCTTTTTAAAATTCGAAAGGATGAGTTTTATCTCCACATGGGTTTTCCCCATTTGAAGAGAAAAGCACACCATTGTGGAGCTTGGAGTCTCCTCTTTCCAACAAGGTAAAAATCTACATGAAAAACTCATGTTTTCTCTCACCTTGCTTCATAACCGATTTTTGCCTCTTTGTAATGCCTTGTTTTCTCTCTCCCTTTTGAGCATAATGTCAACCTTGCAATGGTGATGGATTCACCTTCTTGAACCAAGGGCTAAAACCCCTCTTAAAGCTTCAAAAGGTAAACCCTAGAAATTGTGTTTTAACACTTTAAATGAATTAGCATTAATTTATGGATTAGTAGTTTAATTGCACTTGTTTTATGTGCTTTGGGTGATGGGAATGGAGTTTGGTAACTCCATTCCCCATATGGCCGATTGGGCAAGAAAGAGAGAAGAAGGAGAAATGAAGAAGAAAGAAGGGAATAAGAGCTTAAGGTAAGAACTCTCTCTTGGATGGTAAATTTAATGCATGGGATAATGAGAATGGGTAAACAAATAAAAGAACCCAAACTAATGTACTAGTATGGAAGTTTATGAAGTTTTGAGTATTTGAGGATTAGTATTGTGAATTGTAGGCCTTAGAGCCAAGTGTATTGTGTATGTGCATTAGTAATATGGATTGAGGAAGTAATGGTGTACTAAGATTTTTGTATGTGTGCTGGTAGAACCCCGGGTGGTTTGGCTAGTTTAGGAATGAGTTTGATGAGAAAATACATTTGTGGAGAAGTAAGAAATGTAGAGGAACTATGGCCAAATTTCGGTAAGAATTATGTATTTAAGAATGACTTGGTGAATGGGAGAACCAAGGTATGTATCGGGATTAGTAGAGATGTGTAGTAGCTATGGAATGGTAGTTGTAGTATGAAGGATAAGAAGTGGAAAATCTGTAACGAGGTGTATAGAAATACATTGGAGAAGTTAGGAAGAATTAGTGTGTGAAGATTAGTGACAAGAGTGTTGGACTTGGTATAGACATTGTAGTGGCTGGGAATGAATTGGAAAGTAAGATAATGCATTATAGGCTTTGGAAATGGCATTAGGAGATGAGAATATGCATGAGGAAAGTAGGAACAAAAATCTGTAGCATAAGAGGAGAGAAAAACTATTGTAAGTGTTGAAAGGAAGTGAGGAAATTGTGTAAATTGTGTGATGGATTTAGGAATGGATTTGGTGGATGAACTAAGGTGATTTAGAGGGCTTAATTAGTGCTAAATCATGTGGGATTACATGTAGGAAGATTGGGGAAGAGATGGGTAAGAAAAGAAGTGAAAAACAAAATCTGTAGGCAGGTTCTGGACCTGTCCGACCCATAGGGTGGTCAGACAGTGGGTCGGACGGCACATAGGCAGCAACGATAAACCTTTCTGTAATGGTCCGACCCAGAACCGTGGATCGGACGTGGGTCGGACAGGCAAAAAAAATAGGGTCAAAGTTTCTGACTTCGTCCGACCCAGAGTCTGGGTCGGACAGTGGGTCGGACGGAGCAGGGACACTGGACCGAAACCTTCTGGAACGGTCCGACCCAGAGGGTATGGGTCGGACGGAATAGTGATGGGTCGGACAGGGTGATTTTCAGAGGACGAACTCTACTGGAATGATCCAACCCAGGGCTTGGGTCGGACGGTGGGTCGGACGGCCCAATACTTACAAAAAAAAAACTGTAAGCTTATAACTAGTATGTATAGATATATGTATATGTGTATACCCTCCTACACATATGTATCTATGTAGGTAAGTAAACCATGGGTAAGTAATGAGAAGAAAGTAAATGAAATGTAAGTGTAAAGAATGCAAAGACTTAGTGAGTATGAACTAGGAAATGTAAGAGTAATTGAACTAAGTTCATGATAGTTAGATTAATTATTCGGTTGTATGTGTATCATAGGATTTGAATTGTGAACACCGAAGGAACGTTGGGATACCAGTACAACGGTGAAAGGTATGATTTCTTCATGCCCTGTATCCTAATCTGGTTACCCCGATTTGTGTGCTATTTGATCACCCTAATAAGATAAATGCATGAATCGGACTATATTGCACTTACCTGTGCTTGACTTATGTTGTTCTTGATGTTTATTGTCTTAAACAATAGTTTGTATAATTCATGAAATATATGAATGATGATGAAGTATAATTGTATCTTGTAGTGTACTTGTATATTGTATTGTATGTTGTATGGATGTGTATAAGAATATGTATTTGTGTATGTGGTTGAATGTTGACTTCTACTAATTCCTAACTACCTAACTCCTAACTTAAGTGAGTAAACTGGAATGAGTAGAAGTCCGATATAGTTTCGGCCACGCGTGAGGATGCGGAGTCACAAGAGGTTGGCTGCAATTCCTGACTCTTAAACTGGTCCGCGGCCCAAATCCCTTAAATGGGTAGCATCCCGGATTGGTGAGTCAAGTAAATCCCGGAGGTGGGACGGAGTAGTCCCCAGGGCCGGAGGTCCCGACGACTTAACTTGAGTAAGAGTAAGAGTAAGTAAGTATGGATCCGTAAGTATGTATGAGTATGTATGCGTATGTATGAAGTAACGAGTAAAAGAGTAATCTCCACCCGATTAACCCGGGTGGACCAATGAAGCTAACAATATTGTACATTGTGCATGAGATGTGTATGTGTAATTCGGAAAGAGGTAAGTATGTACCGGTTGGTTTTATATCGTATTCCTTGCATGAAATGAATTGTATGTATGTACGCTGTGTGAGTATTATTGTATCGTGTATAAGAGCATGTATGCATGTATGTTTGTATGAAAACGAACCACATGTATTCGACCAAGTGGTCGGCGTACCCTCACTAGTACGCGGGGTATGCGGTTATCATGCTCGGCGAAAGCTGACCCCTTCGGGGGACATTTTTTAGTGTGCAGGTACCCGAAGCGGATGTGATCAAGGTAGGAGACCGGCGGCACGCCTTGTACTTAGAAAGTAGGTAGTTGTGAGAAATGGGTAAACATAGACTCATAATGAGTACCCATGAACTTGGAGAAACATTGTATTTGTATTGGGAACCTAGTAAACTCGGTTATGTATATTGTATGGTATGGTATTGTAAAGGAGTAACGTGTTGAATGGAATATAGTAGTATTGAACCGGTGAATGGAGTATGTATTGTAGATGTGTAGTACTCGGGATTCCGGTCCATCAGACCGATGCTGTATGTAGAAGTAGTAGCCTTGTTAGTCACGTAGGTGACTAACGGCATTGTATCACCCACTATATGTAAGTATGTATCCGCTGCGTGTATCTGATATGTATGGAGATTGGACGGTAAGCATTGTATAATGGTAGGGTGTTACAAAAGTGGTATCAGAGCGAAGTATCGCTCTGATGACTGGAAATACCGAGTCTAGGAATACCGAGTTAGGAATTAGAAGCTTAGGGCTAAGGGATGAGTGTTAGCATTAGAGATATGCTAGTTAGGAACTACCGGTGAGCACCGGATGCCTACAATACCAGTCCCGCCCGCCGCGAACCCCATTGTATAACTTGGGAAAGGACGCCAGAGAGAAGAAAAGCCCTCTCATACTCGGGGAAACCCGATCTGGCAGTTGTGAAGCAATCACACAGTAAACAAGAACCGATATATGGTAAATTCTAAGGATTTGAAGTCCCGAAGATGGATCCCGGTTGAACGACATTGCCGCACTTAATAGCGGTAGGATGAGCACTCCAATTACAAGGAGGCTGCAACTTACAACAGCATGGGGCGACGTGCCTAGCAGTCGTGAAACCCAGCTAGCCAACCAACAGCAGGAAAGAAACACTAACCGTGCAACGGAATGGAAAAGGGATCAGTAACGAAACCCGAGATAACAGTCTACGGGATAGTAATACTTGAACAATACCACCAAGGGTATGCTAGCTGACTAAGGACATAGTCGGAAGCGGTTAACTCCAAAGCTACAACGCCATTAGGTTGCAATACCTGGCCAATATAGCTCAGACCACTACAAGAACAACCATGAGATATAACCCAATAGGACTACAAGAGTAGTGCCTACACAAGGTAGGCTCAGTAACCACCACAGATGTGCGGGAACGAGCCACAAGGAATGACACTAACCCAATAAAGTGGGAATCTCCAAGGATTGGAGAAGTACCCAGATCTACGACAGCCACGTCTAGACCACCAAGAAGCTACCTAAAGAATCGAGTATCCCAACCATAGATCAATAAGATCACAGGAAGAGTTGATAAGACCATCAAATGCGAGTGGAAACTACACCGTGATCAGTATAGGATTACTCAAAAACCACCAGTACCACGCACTTGCCACGGCAAGTGCAGTAAGAACATGAACACGTAAAGGAACACTAACACGTCACAAGTACATAGTGATGTACGGTGACCGTAACGAAGCAACCACAGGATCGCACAACCTAACAACCAGACGTATGGAACCTTGGGAAGGCCTAACGGCCCGACCACTGTACTTAGTACATACCAGTCAGCGAGAAGCTAGACTTGGTCAAAACCTCACATGGCTATGCCATGCAGAATATCTTTTAGCACCGAACCATTATTTTCAAACCAAGTTTTCTTTCAAAACCACAAACTTCCTTTTAAAAACCTTGGATTTTAAAACCAAACCAACAGCATTACGGTGAGTATCATAGGATGATACAAGAGGAGTTGGCAACAGAATACTTCACCTAGGCGTGTGACGAACACTACGAGTATACCCGTACGGGATGTGGGACAACCGCACTCCGAAAGAGCTTGCGGGCCCGACATATAGTTGGGTAAGTGGTAACGTATCAATATGGTACCCCACGTATGTATACATGTAGTGTGCGACGCACGGGAAGTAGTCAACTCCGTTCTACGGACCATCAGTAAGTTCAACCCAGGACAGCTGGACACCCCAGACGATCAAGTGCAAAGGAACTCAGAGGATTCATCTGAAAGTAAGGAATAAAAACTAGGAAGTGCAAAGAGCACAGACTAGTCAGTATAGACATTGGACATGTCTCAATGACATCAAGCAACCACATGATAGCTGGAAAGTATACCCAGCCTAAACACAGTAAGGCAGTTGCCTAAACGTGAACACCACAATGCTCGACAAACGGGACAGAACTCCCAAGAGCAATCACAAGATTACCATAAAGTAAAATCCATCATTAAAGAGAATATTAAACCTAGTCTCAAGCGCTAGGAGCAAGTATAAACGGTCTACCCACGACGGGAGACGTTATAACCTAAAGGTAATAGCTTGGTACAATACCAAAAGACGGTATAGAGGACGACACATGTTGTGAACATTAGCCGGATGCAACGGCATAGCTACCAACACCCAGGAGCGATCCTTAAAGGGTGTCTGAGTTAACAACAGATGAGCAAGGCGTCATGATAGGAACACGGGAACTCGAACGAACACTCGGTTAGAACACTGAAGGGATTTCACTTAACAGGAAATACCCTAAATTACCTGAAGGCCGAACTAACATCAGATTGCCTAAAGGGTCTCCTATGAACGGAAGCGTGATGTCACGACTTACCATGGAGCCCAGCAACACCTCCAACCAGTGATGGTATACAAGGAGTGGAAACAGATATAAGCAGTTTGCAGTGAGCATAGCTCGCAGCAATACGGCTTAAAAGCCATCAACCAAACTATGTTATGTAAACCTTAAACGGCTGCAAAACCCACACCATTACTAACAAGACTTGCAAGAGGGATCACCTCATACGACAAGAAATCAACAACTGGACCATAAATTCAAACCCAACATCTTGAGTGGCTTGGAGTAATGGCCAACTCAATGTCACTGTCACTAGGGCATCAGCCTAGTACACAGTTGACAGAGTTCTTAATTACCCCATCCATGCCTTCTGTAGCAATGGTAGCACAGAGGCATAAGAATCATGATGATACCAACATTGGCCTAGTCCACACTTGGACACTACGAGAAACCCAAGGGAAGGTACCCCTCGTTAACCGAAGACCACCAATGTGGTGATGATGTGAACCTTAGAAAAGGCTTCCACCTACTATAACAATAAAACCACGCAATAGATATTGCCAAGAGGTGATGGAGTAAGGAAATGAGATTTCCAAACCATTACGACTTAAAAGAGTAAGCATACTCCATATGCACCCAAACATATAGTGGACCATTGTGTAAACACCAACATAGCAAACCTTGTCATTAGACCTATGAGTGGAGACAAACCCCTCAACAAGAACTTTCATTTATCAGTGATAGAATACTCTCAATTGGAGAACGGGACCAGAAAACCCTTGAAGTTCTTGGGATGTCCCGGTGATGTACATACAAAAGTAAAACTACACAGCTAGAGCCTAAACCAATGCTCAGCACCGAAAGGCAATAATTATCAAAGCAATTAATGTGAACACACATTGAACACCATGAATGATTAACGCTCAAGGAGCTTATGACCCGATGAGTTATCTCATCCTTGGTCAACCAAGATACTTGGTAAATTGTATCACAAATGATGAAGATAATGTGAGGTAAGCCAACCTACACATGAAACCTAAACTGAAATAAAACATCCCCACAATGGGAAGATAATAGTAGTGCGGCATGCTACAACAATCGTCATACACACGAACATTGGAAACCCCAGGGTATTCATACCATAGGGAATGGTGCCAATGACAATGGCAATGAGTGAAGAGAAACTATCACAGTAACAGAAACAGTAAAAACGATGTTGTATAATGAGTAAGAATACGGTGCGCGACAAGCGACCGATATGAAGAAGTAACAGATAATGACACGGAGTATAAGTACGAGATGACAGGCATAATATTCTTTCCTATCACATAAGTGACTTACTGCCAAGCGTTTACGCCTCTGCACTCTGTATGACTGAGTGTTTTGGTATTGCACTTGTGCAGCTAATGATCTAATGGGATGGCTAGGGATATGGAGAATGTAAACCGTAGTAAACCCTTCTTTTCACCAACAAACATGGCACTAGCCAGTTAAGCAAGCTTAGCAACAAACCGTGCGGCCTAAGGCCAAACAAGCACGAAGAGTGTAACACACACTAACAGTCACAGATGTGAATTCCAACGGAATAAAAGGCGAAAAGAGACTTAAGAAAGTCACTAGGACCGACGCATATCAATGCAAGGTCATACAAGTAAAGAACACTTGTACTGAACCAGGAGAACTGGTATAATTCAGAAGCTATTGACAACAGAGGAAGTACTACAACTAAGTAGTGACTTAACCTCGCCCGACAATAAGTCTGAGGAACTTAACGAATAATCGTGGAAGCACGAATAGCATGTGCAGTAGATTACCAGAGAGCTGGTTATAAACCTACAACTCCTTGAGTTCAAACACGGTAAAAGAATGCCGCATTTGTTTAATAAACCTTATGCCCATAATAGACGGATAAAAGGTGATGTGTAACACGTTAAGGATACAAGAAGGGTGGATAACCCAAATTATCAGGGTCGCGCAGCAGAAGCTAGTGGGCCCTAGCTAGGAGATTAATGTACCTAGTGAGCATAATACAATGGCTATTAATGCCTTGAAGCCGATTAGGCTAGAATCGAATAAATATGAGTTAAATAAACTCATATAGGAACTCTTGGCGCAAAGACTAAACCATTGGTATGGTTAAGATCCCTTTGACCAGAGCATATTGTATAGTATACGGTAGTGAAGCTAAACGCTTCAGTTTGCCCAGACTGATTAAACCAAGTTTAATAATAATAAAATATGGTAGATTACGTGGGCGTAATCCCTTTTAAGGGGGGTAGAGCGAAAACCGCTTAATGCAAGTTTTATAAATAAAACACATAAAACTATAATGTGCATAGCACAAATGAGAAATTATTCGATGAGTGGTACTTACGTTATATAAACATACGTATTCATTCATATTGAATTGTGGTAACTAAGCATTAGACATGCAAATACCATAGGGCGAATATACCCATCTTGTGACACCAGTGTAAGAGTATTGGTAAAGAAGAGTAATGAGTAGTGGACGGAGCTCCACAAGTATTGTAACCTTTGAAGAAGTAGTACGAAATGACTTGTGACACCTTTGAAGAAAGTAGTAGTACTTGAAAGATAGGGAATGAGGATAGTAGATGAATGAAGTTTATGAGTAGTGGAATCGTAAGTAAAATCTTTAAAACAATTGAAGACACTAAACTTAGAAATGAAGTATTCCTAGTTAGAATATAGGATATGATGTGTGAGTAATGGATGAAAGTAGTGAAGGTTGATGAAATGAGCATTAGGATTGAACCATGGAGTAAAGCATTTGGGAAATAGAGTGAGGATGATTGATGGACTGATTCCATCCTTTGGAGATGTATGAATTCGTAATCACGACTAGAAAGAATAAAAGATAGAAGATGAAAACAATTAAATTATTTGTTTGGTTGAACCGGATGTGGGAAGTCGAACTTGATCCTGATCAGATCAAGGGAAACGAACACAAATTGGGGTGGAAAGATAGTTAACACTGATGCTGATCACATCAGGGTCGAATGATTCTTGAAGCTCCCCTCAAGTGGTCACAAGAATCACACGTAGGATAAAAGTAATGAATATAAATTGGAATATGGAGTCGTGTGTTTTTAGAAATTTTAATTGGTAGTGGTGGAAGAATTCTTTTAGTAGGGAGAATGTGGATGTGCTAGAAGTGAGTAGCGAAGAAGATAGTAAGGTAGTATGTGGTATAATTCCAAGGGCGGCGGGACATAGAGAAGTCCCGTGTCTAGAGGACATGAGCGCCTGCGGGATGGGAATGTGTATTGCATCGCTTTGGGAATAGCCTTGCACTGTATGTAGGTATGAACTTTGTAATGAGGAACCGGATAGTCGGTAGTAGTGCGGATTGGAGTAACTATTGTATATTGGGATAGTATGGTATGTAGGAACCTTGAGGGATGGATTTTGGGAATTGTAAGGAGGAAGAAGGTATGGCTTTGGTATTAGACACGTAAGAATGAGTAAGCATTGTAACCTATAACCTCGAACAACTTTGAGGACAAAGTTCTTAAGGGGGGTAGATTGAAATACCCAGAACTTGAATATAGGGATTAAAATTAATCTAATACATATTTAAGAGCTTAATAATGCTTACGTAATATTGGTAAGGAAAAATAAATCCAAAAGAAATAAGGAAACGCTTAAAAGCGAAAAACGCTAAATCAAGCGTTAACTAACCATAGGAGGTAGGAGACCTCGGTTAGCGTATTATAAGGATTCTAAAGGCTTAATTAAGTCTAAATAATATTAGGGAATGAATCCCGAAGAAAATGGATCCTTAAAATGGATTAAAAAACACTAATGAACATTAAAGCGCGTTTTTCGAGGTAACCGGGGAAACGTGTCTTTAAGCGTGGTCAAATAGACTCGTAACAATTTTGGTCAACCAAATAGTCATTAATAAACATTAGTGAAGGTCTAGAGCCAATAAAAATAATAAAACGAGAAAATAGTAAAAAAAAAACTGTCAAAAACGGGAAGTGGGGGTAAAAGCATAAATAAACCAAACTAGTGTGTCCACTTTCACAAATAAAATTTTAAAAACCCAATTGGGCTGTGTGTGTGTCCGAACTCCCCCTCTCTCACACACTCCTTAATCTCCCTCTTATGAGCAAAAGGACAAAAGAAATAAAAATACAAAAAGTAAAACACTCACCTTTATTCTCTCTCTCCTCTCACTTTTCTTCTTCTTCTTCCTCACCTCTCTCCACCGATTTTCTTCCCTCTCTCTCTGCGAGCGAAAATGGAGCCCCTCCATGGCTGCCTCTACTTCCCTCCTTGTACAAGCTCCATTTATGCTCCAAACTCAAAAATAATTACACATTTGTAATCCCCTCATCCTCCTCTATCATCCTCTCTTTTTAAAATTCGAAAAGGATGAGTTTTATCTCCATGGGTTTTCCCCATTTGAAGAGAAAAGCACACCATTGTGGAGCTTGGAGTCTCTTTTTCCAACAAGGTAAAAATCTACATGAAAAACTCATGTTTTCTCCACCTTGCTTCATAACCGATTTTTGCCTCTTTGTAATGCCTTGTTTTCTCTCTCCCTTTTGAGCATAATGTCAACCTTGCAATGGTGGTGGATTCACCTTCTTGAACCAAGGGCTAAAACCCTCTTAAAAGCTTCAAAAGGTAAACCCTAGAAATTGTGTTTTAACACTTTAAATGAATTAGCATTAATTTAAGGATTAGTAGTTTAATTGCACTTGTTTTATGTGCTTGGGTGATGGGAATGGAGTTTGGTAACTCCATTCCCCATATGGCCGATTTGGGCAAGAAAGAGAGAAGAAGGAGAAATGAAGAAGAAAGAAGGGAATAAGAGCTTAAGGTAAGAACTCTCTCTTGGATGGTAAATTTAATGCATTGGGATAATGAGAATGGGTAAACAAATAAAAGAACCAAACTAATGTACTAGTATGGAAGTTTATGAAGTTTTGAGTATTTGAGGATTAGTATGTGAATTGTAGGCCTTAGAGCCAAGTGTATTGTGTATGTGCATTAGTAATGTGGATTGAGGAAGTAATGGTGTACTAAGATTTTGTATGTGTGCTGGTAGAACCCCGGGTGGTTTGGCTAGTTTAGGAATGAGTTTGATGAGAAAATACATTTGTGGAGAAGTAAGAAATGTAGAGGAACTATGGCCAAATTTTGGTAGGAATTATGTATTAAGAATGACTTGGTGAATGGGGAGAACCAAGGTATGTATCGGGATTAGTAGAGATGTGTAGTAGCTATGGAATGGTAGTTGTAGTATGAAGGATAAGAAGTGGAAAATCTGTAACGAGGTGTATAGAAATACATTGGAGAAGTTAGGAAGAATTAGTGTGTGAAGATTAGTGACAAGAGTGTTGGACTGGGTATAGACATTGTAGTGGCTTGGGAATGAATTGGAAAGTAAGATAATGCATTATAGGCTTTGGAAATGGCATTAGGAGATGAGAATATGCATGAGGAAAGTAGGAACAAAAATCTGTAGCATAAGAGGAGAGAAAACTATTGTAAGTGTTGAAAGGAAGTGAGGAAATTGTGTAAATTGTGTGATAGATTTAGGAATGGATTTGGTGGATGAACTAAGGTGATTTATAGGGCTTAATTAGTGCTAAATCATGTGGGATTACATGTAGGAAGATTGGGGAAGAGATGGGTAAGAAAAGAAGTGAAAAACAAAATCTGTAGGCAGGTTCTGGACCTGTCCGACCCATAGGGTGGGTCGGACAGTGGGTCGGACGCCACATAGGCAGCGACGATAAACCTTTCTGTAATGGTCCGACCCAGAACCGTGGATCGGACGTGGGTCGGACAGCAAAAAAAATAGGGTCAAAGTTTCTGACTTCGTCCGACCCAGAGTCTGGGTCGGACAGTGGGTCGGACGGAGCAGGGACACGAGACCGAAACCTTCTGGAACGGTCCGACCCAGAGGGTATGGGTCGGACGGAATAGTGCTGGGTCGGACAGGGTGATTTTCAGAGGACGAACTCTACTGGAATGGTCCGACCCAGGGCTTGGGTCGGACGGTGGGTCGGACGGCCCAATACTTACAAAAAAAAAAACTGTAAGCTTATAACTAGTATGTATAGATATATGTATATGTGTATACCCTCCTACACATATGTATCTATGTAGGTAAGTAAAACATGGGTAAGTAATGAGAAGAAAGTAAATGAAATGTAAGTGTAAAGAATGCAAAGACTTAGTGAGTATGAACTAGGAAATGTAATGATTTCGGCCACGCGTGAGGATGCGGAGTCACAAGAGGGTGGCTGCAATTCTGACTCTTAAACTGGTCCGCGGCCCAAATCCCTTAAATGGGTAGCATCCCGGATTGGTGAGTCAAGTAAATCCCGGAGGTGGGACGGAGTAGTCCCCAGGGCCGGAGGTCCGACGACTTAACTTGAGTAAGAGTAAGAGTAAGTAAGTATGGATAAGTAAGTATGTATGAGTATGTATGCGTATGTATGAAGTAACGAGTAAAAGAGTAATCTCCACCCGATTAACCCGGGTGGACCAATGAAGCTAACAATATTGTACATTGTGCATGAGATGTGTATGTGTAATTCGGAAAGAGGTAAGTATGTACCGGTTGGTTTATATCGTATTCCTTGCATGAAATGAATTGTATGTATGTACGCTGTGTGAGTATTATTGTATCGTGTATAAGAGCATGTATGCATGTATGTTTGTATGAAAACGAACCGCATGTATTCGACCAAGTGGTCGGCGTACCCCCACTAGTACGCGGGGTATGCGGTTATCATGCTCGGCGAAAGCTGACCCCTTCGGGGGACATTTTTTAGTGTGCAGGTACCCGAAGCGGATGTGATCAAGGTAGGAGACCGGCGACACGCCTTGTACTTAGAAAGTAGGTAGTTGTGAGAAATAGGTAAACATAGACTCATAATGAGTACCCATGAACTTGGAGAAACATTGTATTTGTATTGGGAACCTAGTAAACTCGGTTATGTATATTGTATGGTATGGTATTGTAAAGGAGTAACGTGTTGAATGGAATATAGTAGTATTGAACCGGAGAATGGAGTATGTATTGTAGATGTGTAGTACTCGGGATTCCGGTCCATCAGACCGATGCTGTATGTAGAAGTAGTAGCCTTGTTAGTCACGTGGGTGACTAACGGCATTGTATCACCCACTGTATGTAAGTATGTATCCGCTGCGTGTATCTGATATGTATGGAGATTGGACGGTAAGCATTGTATTAATGGTAGGGGTGTTACAACAGTACTTCCAGAGAGGAATACAAGAGTTCGATATTAACAAAACATTGACCACCCCAACATAACAAACTCTTAAGTTTACACGGTGATCACACAAAAGTACAAAATTTACATTCTAGTAAAACAACAGTCCTCAACTCGGGGGGTGCAGGACTGATTCCAGGAAGGTCGGGACATCTACTTTCTGGCGGAGTGGTTGCTTCCTCGAACCAACAAGGGTATTCACACCCGCATTTGCAACCTGGGGGCATTCTCGCATGAAGTGCGGACCACCGCATCTAAAGCAACTAATGCCCGACTTGGGTTTTGGGGACTTCTCATTTGCTTCCGGGTTTGCATGATCTTGGGCATCATCCCGGTCATGAGTAAGGGCAAGTCCGAAATCCCTTTCTGGCCTTCCCCGCTTCCTGCCTTTTCTATTAGAACGGCTGTCTTTATTGGGATGCCTTTCCCAACCGAAGTCCACAAGACTTTCAACCGCGGTCATCGCCTGTTCGAGGGTGGAAGCATTCCTCCTTCGAACTTCTGAACGCGCCCAAGGTTTTAGACCTTTCATAAAGTTGTACACACGATCCCCATCGTGCTTACTGGGCAAATCAGACATTATGGAGTTAAACTCCCCGATGTAATCTTGAACCGTGCCCGTCTGCTTTAGGTCATTCAAACGATCACGGGCTCTGTCATCGGCATCCTGGGGGAAGAATTGGGCCTTCAACGCCCTTTTAAACTCAACCCAACATCGGATAGGAGTTCGGCCACATGCGCAGTCACGTTCAACCTTGCACCGCCACCATTTCTTAGCATGGCCCTCCAAAAATGTAACCGCCGAGAAGACCTTTTGATCATCATCAGTATTGTATGCTTCGAAATGTTCCTCCATGTCGAAAAGGAAATTCTCAAGCTTCTCGGAGTCACGAGTTCCGTCGTACGGCATAGGGTCACGAAGTTTCAACTTCCTTTTCTTGCCTTGACCTAAACTCGGGGACACCGACTCTTGTAGAAGAGCCACTTTGGCACGGAGCTCACGTATTTCCGCATCACGAGGATCAGCTGAGTTATGCTGCTCCTCCAAATTCCCAACCGAGGGGCCAACCCGAAGCTGGCGCACCTCATTGCACAGAGAGTTCACCAATGTTTCTAGCCGCTCAAGGCTACGGGGCATATTATGTTCCAGACCAAACTCCGAGGCATCTCGGTCAGTGAGGCCGAGTACCCTTTCTATTGTGTTCAACCTATTTACAAGCTCAGCTCGGGACGTAGTCCTAGCAGCCATTCAGGAAACTTGGGTCTATTTCGCCAAAATAACCTCTAGTACGTACGAACTCTGGGTCACTTGAATGCCTTCGCAGCGTATCGTTTAGTGCTCAATCCTGCAAAGACATGGACAACCGACATGTTATGGCTCTGATACCACTTTTTTCATGAGTATTTTTCCAAAAATAAAATTTTTCGCTTGGAAGCCAGGTTCAGCAGTATGCATAGCACACATTTCACACGCAAGCACATGCATCAATCGACAAGGGACAACATCTAGGCAACCAAACAAGTAACACTCATGATCGGCGTCGGGCCAAGGCCCGACCAGCCTAACCGAGCCAACCCTTGTGCCACAAGCATGACTAAGGGTGGTCTTGAACCGCCCCACGGTGAGTTCCCTCATCCTCACACCCCTTTGCCCAAAGGCATGGATGTGCGGGGCACTCCACCGAATGAACACCTTCCCTAGTGGAGCAGCCCCAGTGCCAAGCACCTTCAGTAGGGACGCACCAGCGCGGGCAACGCTGTGCATCTCGGCCATGCTGGACACAAGTCCCAACTTAGTGCGTTGCCCCTCGCACTCCCGCACTTGCCCATGTGCGGAACCAGTCATACGACAAGCGCACGCTGGCACAACTTAACATTAGGGTCACCGGCAGGTGGGGCAAGACCCCACAGCCGTTGGAGCCCACTACCCGAGCTAGAGGTAGTGGGACATGCCAATAGGCATGTTCTAGGCACCCGGCTCAGCCCGGGGTGACCCAACAACTAGTTCACCTAGCCGCCGGTGTGGCCCCATGGGCTCAACACCGCCAAGGAGTCCAAGTGTCCCGACATCCCCATTCATGGGTAAAATATAGCCTTTGAGGCCTTCGGGCACTTAGGTGCCCAGCCGGGACACAACCGTGTAGGCTGCCTGGGGGCAGGCCAAACAGAGACTAACCAGCCCCCTAAAGAGGTTAATGTACCTTTCAGGCCAGACCAGACCCAGACATGCCCCTTTGCAGCCAAATCCCAGCATAGTCATGAGACACTTCAAAAATTCACTAAAATCAGATGCAAGCTCCAATTGCCACGAAACTTTGCCAACATCTCTTATTAGTCAAGGGTGACCTTCGGCCTTCTTAGGTGCTCAGCAAAGTTGTCAAGATCCCACACGTTTTGAGCCACCTTCATATCGGCTGCATCACGGTGCCTGCGGCAGTGCCCGGGGTTCCTGCGGCAGTGCCCAGGGTTCCCGCAGCAGTGCCCAGACGGACACTGGGTGCCTGCAGCTGTTCCCAGGCACCGACTTCCTGCAACATCAGGCACGGGGTGCCCCAGACAAAGTCTGGGTGCCTGCGACACCACCCAGTTGTGCTCACAAGGCACACGCAAGGTTCGCGCGGCATCGGCTGCGCACAGCAAGGGTCGTGTGTCCTCGGCATCACGCCCCTAGGCCTGACCCTCGGGCCAACCCAAAGGGTTGGGCCATGTCCGTGGCACTTGCACAAGGCATACCAATTTAATTTTCCATCACATGCATCTAGACAAGGCCAACGACAAGGCATGCCACAGCTGTCAAGCTGCTTGCCCAAAATATTCGTGGCAGCAATCTTGATTGCACCTGAAGAAGATATGGGATCTCTAATAGTTTTTTTATAAGTGGCGCTGCAAATACAGCTTATATGAGGTGTTACATCATAAGATATAGCCTAAGAAGGCCAGCGTGAAGACAAAATTACATTCGAGTAACCAGAAAAAGGAACAAAACGTCCTTATTCTAAGAATTACAAGCATCGAAAAACTAGAGGGACTAGTAATCACTTAAACCTTGACCCTAAATTGATACTATGTTGACTCATAATTCAAGCAAAAAGGTGGACACTGGGATAACGAAGCCACTTTGAGGCACTACCATTAACAGCTTGACCATCTTTGTACTACTTAATTCGCGGCAATTATTGTGTAGTGAACCAGCTTGAAAACGGCTGCCTGAAGAACTTGATTGCTCTTATTCATGAGGCTTGAGCATAGCTAAGTGTTATCACAACTAAGTCTCCCCTTAACGAAGACAGCTTGGTAATGGCTAACTAAGGAGGGCATGATCTTTTTAAGCCTTCCAACCAGAATCTTAGTTAATGGCCTGTCTCTTCGGGGACATCTGATCTTACTTAATGACCTTGTATAAGAGTCATTCAAATCAAATATGGAGGAAACTTAGTCACTTGGGGGGGTAAAGAGAAATAAGGGTGAAATTAATCTTCCAACGGAATGGAGAAGCTCAATTAGAAAGATATATAAGATAAGAGTACATTTTTTATGTACATCCTTATATCTATTAACTAAAAAACCCAACCTAACATGTTAAATTTGTACTTACTTAAAATCTTGCTAAAAAGAAGAAATTTATTGTACATTGTAATTGGAAATAAGAAAAAATGTATCTATTAATATATATATATAATTATAGTCATATATAGGGTTTCTGATTGAGTCGGGTCCGACTTTATACTGCGTTTTAAAATCATAATGGCTTCATCCTTTTAATTAGATCGGATTACTGGAACATGTACAATATTAAGATCTTTAATTACAAGGAAAAGTGAGATCTAAAAACAGAGTCAACATGGTGAGTGATCTCCAAAAGTAGAATGCTGGTAAAGGGAACAAAGGTAATTTGTAGCAAAGGGAACAACGAAACACGCAAGGAAGGCCTCCCTCAAACTCAAAGCAGCGGGAGACAGACAAGTACTGCTTTTTTACATAGGGTGAACATTTGGATTGGATAATTTGGATTTATCCAAAATCCAAATTAACCGAATTTTTTTAGATTTTTAATCGAATTTTAAAACCAAATTTCAAATTTCGGTTATTCGGATATCCGAATTATAATTCGGTTTGGATTTCAGTTTTAACCCTATAAAATTCGGTTAACCGAATTATCCAAACTTTTTTTTTAAAAGAAAATCCCTAAATCTTTCCTTAATAGTTAATACTCTCTAAACATGACAAACAAAACGTCAAAATTCAAACTTTATCTCGCATTGCTTCAATCCTTGAATTATATAATGTCATATTAATCTTTTTTCATCAAATTAATTATACATAAATAATTGTTTTGGAACATCGTTTGTTGCCGCTCACCTCTAGTTTGATGTAACTAGTCTAATGTTTGAGTAAGTTCTTTCTGTGTTGTGATGAAATTGACAACTAGGGAATTCATAATTTTCTAGCAACTTATGGTTATTATTGTTGTTGATGATAAACATGAAACAAAAAAAATGTGTTTTGGTTTTTTTTTTAATTCGGTTTAATTGAAATTCGATTTATAAAATCGTTTTCGGTTTTTTTTTTTAAATTTCAGTTAATTGAAATCCGAATAAAAGGAAATTTTGGATTTCGGTTCGGTTTTTAGTTTTCAACTTAAAAAAAATTCGGATTTTGGATAATTTGGATTTCGGTTAATTCAGTTTTGATCAAAATTTGGATAATTCAGACTAAAAACCAAATTAACTGAAATCTTTTTTTTTTTACAATTTGGATTTCAGTTAACCGAATTATCCAAATACTCACCCCTAACTTTACAGACCAACCTTCATCAAGAAAACCGTCCTGGCGGATGCTTAGTGGCTCTGGCTGCTCCATGTTTTTGCTGGGATAATTATCTCTTTTGTTTTATTAGTCTAGTAGACACCGATACTGGGATATATAATTATCGTGCTTGTGGCCGATGATAGCGTTTCGACTGGATTGTAGTCCCTTTGATTTTTTTTTTTTTTTTGAGAAAGATTGTAGTCCCTTTGATCTTAAGACAAGGAATTTATATTACGCTGAAACTATCATCATAAGCTCAAATCATTCTTAGTGGTTAGTTCAAGAAAATATTGATTAATTCAACGGCATATAATTAATACCCCATCATGGTTTAGCTCATATTGATTTCCTTGATTTTTTTACTTGCGAAGTTGGACGCTTAACCATGCTCATAAGAAGAGCTTTAATCTTAGCTGTTGGCGCTCAACCAATTCGGCTATCTATTAGACTTTTTAGTCCCATTTCATATTTTGCATTTTTGGATCATTTTTATTTTTCCGACTTGTGAGTTTTCTTCCTAGTTTAATTGCTGCTTACTTTTTTTTTCATATATATAGTTTGGGTCATCGGGCCAAGTTATATGTTGTATGAGTTGATGGTCAATAATCAGATATGAATTGATGTTGTTGAGTGATCATAAAGTAGAACTCGATCGAAAAATCCGATCGTACATGTATGTTATTGTGCATCATAATTACTATGATTTATGAGGTCAAATTCTACTCTTTCAGGATATAATCAAAAGAGATAATTAATGCATGAACTAAAATCCAAGAACATTAGGAGCTAGATTGAGGAGAGGTCTTAAAGTAGAATCCGCAAACTTCCTCGCAAAGAGGTAACAAACATTGGTAATCTTCCCATTATAGCTACAATTTCTCGGCCCAATTTCTCTCATACCTCATCCGCTTAACCAACTGATCATTTTATCTGTCCCTACATATCTCCTCGGATGTGAGCCAGACCGGGCCCAGTCAGCCCACGTGACACTCCCGGTTCGCGGTCACCCAAGGGCTAACGATATTAGTACAATTAGTCTATTATATAACCGGAAGCACGCTGCAACCTGCTTTGGGGTTGCTGATGTGTCATTTCTTATTATGTGACATTATTTATTTTTCAAGTTTTGTTTTCATAATTATAGAAAAAATTGTTTATAATTTTTTTATTAATTTAAAAGATTTCAATAAAATCTAATTGTAAAAATCTTTTCCCGCGTTCATATGTATTAGCGGTTTCATCCTCTGTTGCAGTTATCATCGTCTTCTTCCTCCTTACTCTCACTCAGACAAATTAAACTCAAATCAAAAGTTTTAACCTCTGCTTAATTCTCTCTAGTATCTAATTACTGAAACACAAAAAATTCGCAACTGTCATCGATGCATAAGTCCGGGGAAATTAACGAGAAGAATCAGTGAACAACCATCTATCTGTGAGATTTTTACTTTGTAATTCATTTATTTCAGTCAATCCACTGCCTGAAATTCCCCTACTGGAGGTTGCATTGCATTATTGGTTGGCAATTGCATATGGAATATGTCGGCAATTCAATATGGGAATATATCTACAATTTCCTTAACGAACAGTATGCTGATTTTTAAATCATTGATAAACTTGAAGTAAGTGATTGCCTTTACTATTAGTAATTGTATTGTGTAGTATTATGACATTCATATGTGAATTAATGAATTACGAACTTTTTTTCCATTGCTAGTTAGATGTCCGTTCAAATAATTAGGGTTTGACTAAACAAAATCTAGGATTATAATAATTGATTATTTTATGGTGTTCATGTGATTGTTACTAGATGTTCAGCATTTTTAAAAAGCTTTGTTCAAAAATTAATTCATATTGTTTCTTTTTTTTAAAGTTGACAATCATATTTCACAATATAATAGTTGATGTTCAATTTTTAAAACTATATGTTCAAGTATCTTTTATATTTTGTTCATGTATTTTATGTTGTTGTTCATCTGCAATTTTATAGTAAAAAAATGTTTATATCATATACCATTTATATTGGATTGCTTTTATTTATACGTCAAGTTCATTTTCAGAGAAGTGATACCTGTTGATCATCTTTTGGTAGCTGTTGTTCAAGTTTTATTTCATTTATTTCATAAATATTGTTAATGTTTATGTTCGACAGTAGTTATTCATGGATAGTTATATAATAAAAGAGTTATAATACACTTTACCATAATTAAATTGAATTAAAGTTTTTTAAATATTTCAAGTGTATGTTCATATATGTGGTATTAGTTGTTCAGTTTCTAAAACATTTGTTTAAATATTATTTTATATTGGTCTTTCTATTTTATGTAAATGCACGATTATTTCCACAATATAAAATTTATTATTTAAGGTTTTGGATCGTATGTTCATCTAGTCTATATAAACTGTTTATTATTCGATATTGGTTGTGCATCATTAATTTTCATAATCAAAGTACGTCAATATAACATACCAGTTTGATTGGTTTGACATTATTTAAACATAACCTTATGTTCAAGATTTATTTTACTGTATTATTAAATTTTGGGGAGTATCATATTGGACAGTAGTTGTTCGTCGATTATACAATAAAGAATGCTAATACAATATGAATTTGTTAAATTGCATTGACGTTTTTAAATATTCATTTCTTTAAAAAAGTGTTAGTTTGCATTCAAATTTGTTATACTAGTTGTTCAACTTTTAACACACAGTGTTCGAAATTTAATACCTATTATGTTTTCAACGTTGACGTTCACGTTCATCTGTATAAGTAAAATATAAATCTCCTCAATTTTTAACATTCCATTCAACATTTATTCATATTGTAAAATTATAAGCAGACCAAGCTTCATTTTTCTTATTAGGTTCATGTATTAATGTAAGTGAATGTACTTTAACAATATGAAAAACCACTTGAACAAAGGGGTTCAAATCTTGAACAAATGGTTTAGAAACTTAAACAAGTGGTATAGAAACTTGAACAACCATTATCATTTATATAGCATGTAAATCTAGACCCAGTTTTGATGGTATAAGCAGACCAAGCTTCATTTTTCTTATTAGGCAGATGTATTAATGTAAGTGAATGTACTTTAACAATATGAAAACCCACTTGAACAAAGGGGTTCAAATCTTGAACAAATGGTTTAGAAACTTGAACAAGTGGTATAGAAACTTGAACAACCATTATCATTTATATGAGCATGTAAATCTGGACCCAGTTTTGACGGTATAAGAGACCAAGCTTCATTTTTCTTATTAGGCAGATGTATTAATGTAAGTGATTGTACTTTAACAATATGAAAAACCACTTGAACAAAGGGGTTCAAATCTTGAACAAATGGTTTAGAACCTTGAACAAGTGGTATAGAAACTTGAACAACCATTATCATTTATATGAGCATGTAAATCTGGACCCAGTTTTGACGGTATAAGCAGACCAAGCTTCATTTTTCTTATTAGGCAGATGTATTAATGTAAGTGAATGTACTTTAACAATATGAAAAGCCACTTGAACAAAGGGGTTCAAATCTTGAACAAATGGTTTAGAAACTTGAACAAGTGGTATAGAAACTTGAACAACCATTATCATTTATATGAGCATGTAAATCTGGACCTAGTTTTGACGGTTTAAGCAGACCAAGCTTCATTTTTCTTATTAGGCAGATGTATAATATAAGTGAATGTACTTTAACAATATGAAAAACCACTTGAACAAAGGGGTTCAAATCTTGAACAAATGATTTAGAAACTTGAACAACAAGTATCATTTATATGAACATATAAATCTGGACCTAGTTTTGATGGTATCCATTAACATTGTTTTATTTTTTAATGACCCATCAACAACTATTAGCAAAAGTTATGAACAATTGTTAAAGAATTGTTGAACATACGGTTACAAAAACGAACACCTAGCACTTTATTTTTAAAATAAATACATGAACCTTTTACAAATAACAATATCAAACATTTTTTGAACAAAGTGTTAGAAAACTTGAACAACTAGTACTGCGTATCTGAACATGAACTTGAATGTTTAATTGGTTTCTTGATCAGCTTGGTGAACCCTTTGTTTAAAAGTTCAACATATCATTCCTAATTTGGTTAGTATTCCAACAACTTTCAGATGGTTCTGGATCAACATCATTTGATTTAAGATTTGAACGTCAATTGGTAGTCCTCCAAAAATAAATGCGTTATTTTGTTCCTGAGACGTCGATGCTGAAATAAGAAACATCAACACACAAAAATTACGGAATCAAATATATGGATTATACATTGACGATATTTCGTAGACGAACAACAATTTTCTAATCAATAAAAAACTGTGATTCTCATATGGTTTTAAAACTGTGATTCTCAATGAAGACATACCCGCTTCAATTACACTTGCCGCCGCAAACTCTTGCTTGTGAAAATTGAAATTACCGGAGGGAGGTGTTTAATTGATTTGATACCCCCTTCAATTTGACAACTTTCCTGAATTTGACAAATTCCCTAAACTCAATCGATGAAGGCTACACAGGCTCCTGAACTTGACAAGGATGGTGGATTACTCACGCTGCAACCCTTCTTCCAAATCTATTGTCTGATTCGTAATGGTGCACTGGGACAGTTCCAACTACCAACAAGTAGAATTGATCGTCTGCAGTATGCGCTGGTACCAAACAAGTAGTGGGTGCGCTGGTAGATTTTTAATCTGCTGGAGAAAGTAAATTAAGTAGGGAAACTGGTTGCAGAGATTTTCAAATCTACGGGAAGAGGGCGGTTGTTTTTATCTTTAGATTTTCTTATATAAAAGATTTTTTAACTCTAATTCTTATTAGATTTACTTATTTAAAAATTAAAATTTTTTTACTATAAAAATATAAACAGTTTTTAGCCATATAACATCCACATCATCCCATCCATCTCATTTTTTTTCACATATGTACACCGGAAGCACGATACTCGGTGCACCGGTTGTACGGTAGAAATTGCCATATAGTAAGCGTTGGGAAGTAGTGTGCTCATCGTTGATGCAGGTTAGGACGTGGCAGTCCCGCTTGAAGATGTTGTAGTATATATGGTCAGAGACTATGATGAGAGCGAGGTGGCGGTTGATGACAAAACCATTGAGAGCCTTTTCGCCATTGGGATGGGGTTATGTCTGGTGACATGGTGGTGCGATACCTCCCTAAGTTTGATGGACTGTCATTGTAGTTACTGTCGAGATAGATTAAGGGGGAATTCATAAGGTAGTTGTGGATTGTTGTGAAGTTTTTTTTTTGATAATTTGGGCTTGACGCCTTAATTTTATTACTGATGGTAAGCCTTGGGCCTCATTAAAACCTCCCTAGCAAAACCCAGTGGGAAAAAGCCCAGGAAGGAAAAAGAGTGCCCCCACTATGATTACAACCCTGAAGACATGTTGAAAAATGCTGTAGAAAAAGGTTCTTAACACCAAGCAAACGTACAAGTACCAAACACTACATACCTCTAACGCCTTTTACTACAATTATAGGTACAAGGTATCTTCTTTAAGATTAGTGGAGTTCCTAAACAGCTCACAAGACATGGGGAAATCATGCCACCAATTTTCGTCCAATACTACACACCTCGTTTTGCATTGCTTGTTGCCATGTCACATGAAGGTATCCTTTGCCTGAACACTACTACTCATTCCTCATGTACCAAATACTCCACACCCCGTAAAACAACGTTGACCTCCAAATCTTTTTAGGTCTCTTGCTCAAGTCTACCAACATCCACTCCTCAATAATCTGGCTTGGTGTCTCTCTAAATGTAAGGTTGATCCGCCACCAACCTAAAAGATTACGCCACACCCGGACTGCATACTCACAGAAAAATAGAACATGGGCCATCGTTTCCATGCAACCTCTACAGAGAGGGCACCAAGTTTGCCCAATGGGGATCACATCCCGATCAAACAGTAAATCTTTTGTCATTATTTTACCATATAGGATAAACCACATAAATACCTCACCTCAAGTCTCGGTGCCGCCACCTTATTCCATATATAGCGAATGTGATCACTCGCCACTCCATCATTATTAGCCGAAACGAGGCTCAAGTATAGGCTCTTAACAGTAAAGCCTTCTTCCTCCTCCTTCCATGTTGTCACGTCTCCGGTGTCAAATAGAATAGCCTGTCCACGTAGTCTCACTAGCAGTTCATTTTCCATTTCCTCTTTCATATATGAAAAGTGGTCGCCGCCATGCACATTCCATGTCCATGTACCATTAACCCAATGCCCCATATCTGCCACATAACCGTTTTTGTTTTCACACAGAGAGAAGAGTCTAGAAAATGTATCTCTTAGCCGCGCATTACCCAACCAAATATCATCCCAGAATAAAGTAGAGCGACCGTCTCCTATTCTACGTTGAATATTGCTCTCCAGAATATTATCAATGGTTCCATCCTCCAGTTTCGTAGCTTGTACCACACCAGACCACACCCCCCTGAACTGCTGCAGCCTGCGTACCCCACTACTCTCCTTCATGCCTCCGTCATTACCGTAGATAGTCGAGACCACTCTGTGCCATAAAGAATTGTTTTGCTTTGCAAACCTCCAGCGCCACTTCGCAAGTAGGCATTTATTTCTTGCTTTGATGTCTACAAAGCCCAAACCACCCGCTTCTTTGGGTTTTGCCAACTTTCTCCAAGTGACTAGTGCTAGGTGTCTTCCCTTCTCTTTACCCCAGAAGAATCTCCTTTGCTTACTAATAAGCACCTTGCGTACTTTACTTGGCATCACAAACAGGCTCGAGTAATATAATGGGATGGCTTCCAATACTGAGCGGACTAATACTCCTCTCCCCCCGCTCTAGAGAGAGTACCCATCTTCCAGTTAGCCAGTTTCGTATCCACCTTTTGAATGACCGGTTTCCACGTATCAAATCTGCTCATTTTTGCACCAAGTGGGCATCCTAGATATGTTGTTGGTAGTATACCGATGCCACAT